>CAWUFW010011927.1:0-579009 GCA_963921515.1 Calotriton arnoldi
GGAGGTGCTTGTGACTATGGTCAGTGCTGCAAGTCCCCCTTCCCACCCAGCTAGCCAGATTTCCCACCATGGAACGTGCTTGCATTGCAGGGAGTGTAAGTTGTCTCTCAGGATGTCAGTCAGTGGTGTCCTGCTGTTTGTTGGTGCACAGTTGCCAGCAGGGCCTTGTGCTCCCCACAGCAGTAGCCAGTGTCAGCCATCTTGTGAGTCCTTCTCCACTTCCTGTGATGTGAGCATGGTTCAGGGTGGTGTTGATGGGCCAGTTGTGGGGGTGACCAATATCAGTGACTACGACTCCCATAATGCCATTGCCTCCACCCCCTTCCCAGCATGCCCATGCTTCCTTCCTTTTGACTCTGCTTCCCTGTGGGGTGGGCTGGCTGTGCTGACAGGATGGCTGGGAGTGTTGTCCTGGCAGTTGTTTGGCTAAGAGTCCCAAGAGTGTCCCTGTGCTTCACACAACATAACCCAAGGTGGTGGTTCTTTGTGGGATCTTGTGTTAGGATGGGGGCATTGCATTCTACCAGGTGGGTACTGTGGAGTTTGTGTTGGGGGGGTGTGAGGGGAGGTGCTTGTGACTATGGTTAGTGCTGCAAGTCCTCCTTCCCACCCAGCCAGCCAGCCAGTTATCCCACCATGGAACGTGCTTGCATTGCAGGGAGTGTAAGTTGTCTCTCAGGATGTCAGTCAGTGGTGTCCTGCTGTTTGTTGGTGCACAGTTGCCAGCAGGGCCTTGTGCTCCCCACAGCAGTAGCCAGTGTCAGCCATCTTGTGAGTCCTTCTCCACTTCCTGTGATGTGAGCATGGTTCAGGGTGGTGTTGATGGGACAGTTGTGGGGGTGACCAATATCAGTGACTACGACTCCCATCATGCTATTGCCTCCACCCCCCTTCCCAGCATGCCCATGCATCCTTCCTTTCGATTCTGCTTCCCTGTGGGGTGGGCTGGCTGTGCTGACTGGATGGCTGGGAGTGTTGTCCTGGCAGTTGTTTGGCTAAGAGTCCCAAGAGTGTCCCTGTGCTTCACACAACATAACCCAGGGTGGTGGTTCTTTGTGGGATCTTGTGTTAGGATGGGGGGCATTGCATTCTACCAGGTGGGTTCTGTGGAGTTTGGTTTGGGGGGTGTGAGGGGAGGTGCTTGTGACTATGGTCAGTGCTGCAAGTCCCCCTTCCCACCCAGCTAGCCAGATTTCCCACCATGGAACGTGCTTGCATTGCAGGGAGTGTAAGTTGTCTCTCAGGATGTCAGTCAGTGGTGTCCTGCTGTTTGTTGGTACACAGTTGCCAGCAGGGCCTTGTGCTCCCCACAGCAGTAGCCAGTGTCAGCCATCTTGTGAGTCCTTCTCCACTCCCTGTGATGTGCGCATGGTTCATGGTGGTGTTGATGGGACAGTTGTGGGGGGCAATATGTGTGACTGCGACTCCCATGATGCTATTGGCTACACTGACTTGGCCAGCATACACAGAATTCCTTCCTTTGAGTGGTCTTCACTGTGTGTTGGTGTTGTTGTGGTGGGTACATGTGTGGATGTGTTTGTTAGTTCTATTTGTGCCACTGCCTAGCTGTAGTTGTGGTTGTGTTTGTACATGTGTTGGCACAGTTGGATGTGACTTTTTTGATGGCATGTGTTGTGTTTATCTGACTGACATACACATTTTGGGATGATTCTGTTCTGGTTGCTGTGTAATTGCTATGAGTGCATGGTTTGACTCTCCCTTGACAGTGATGTGTGTGTTTTGTGGCAGTATATTGTGTACATTTGTTGTGTACTCACCAGGCTCTGGGATGTCCTCTAGTCCATATACGCTCACTGGCGGAAGGATGGCCCGCACCTTCTCCTCCCAGGGCCTGAGGTATATTGGCTTGGCAGGAGGGCCACTGCCGGTGTATTGGCTGTTGATGTAGTCTTTCTTCAGCATGTCCCGTACCCTCCTGCGCACGTCATACCACCTGTTCTGGATGTCGGTCTTTGTGCACCGACATGGTGATTGGGCGTTCACCCTGTTGATGATCCTCTCCCACATCTTGGTTTTCTGCGACATGGGGGTCTGTTGGACCAGTGTGCCAAACAGCTGTGGCTCCACCCTGAGGATCTCGTCTACCATGACTTCCAATTCACTATCTAGGAACTTGGGATTCTTCTTGGGGGCATGGTGATGGGTGGTGATGGTGGGTGATGTGTGTGTTGGTGTGCAGGTGAGGGTGTGTGAGTGTGTGTTTTGCTGGGTGTATGTGAGGTAGGTATTTGTTGGTGTGCTGATGGTGTGTGGCTTGTGTGAGGGATGAGCTGTGGGTGTGTGGTTGCTTTCTCTTGGGTGCTGGCAGTGGAATGGCATTTGCAAAGGCTCATGGTAGTGATTTGTGTCCTTTATATAGGTGGAGTTGTGGGTGTATCTTTGTTCTCTGTCCCCACCCCCAGTATTTATTGGCTTGGTGATTGCTTGTTTGGCCTTTTTTGGGTGATTTTTCCTTTGTGCTGTTTGTGTATGTTGGAAACGTTCTTGTGACCGAGTCGGACCCTGCATTGGTCTCGTACGGTGTTCTCCATTTCGTTCACGCTGTGTTTGTGCAGTTTTCTATCCTGCGTACGCGTCGGTCGCGGTGTATTGTGTTGCTTCGGCTCGGTTTTGTATGCGTGTCGGTCGTACGGCTTGTCCTCCGTCCGACTCGGTCGTGGTTTTCGCGCCTTGCATCGTACTTTCCGGTTTGGAGTTCGCGTGTACGTTTCGGTCGGATTTGTTCCGGGTGCGTGTCGGTCGGTTGGATTCGCGTGTTTTCCGGCCGGATTGCTGTTTTCCGTGCGGCTCGGTCGGTCGACTTTGTTTCGGTACGTGTCGGTCGGATTTTTCGCGCCTTGCATCGTACTTGGCGTGTCGTGCGCCACGGGTACGTGTCGGTCGGTATTTTTTCCGGATCCGAGTCGGTCGGTGTTTTTTCCGGCCCGAATCGGAATCGACCCCTAAGTGTCTGTGTGGGTGTGCCCACTGTGTGAGTGACTGGGCCAGAATGGAACTTCACCTACCCTTTATCCAACACAAGTCCACAGTTTTGCACAAAATGTCTACCAAACTAGAGTACTTTCTACTGGTTAATTAGTAAGTTAATTAGTAAGAAACCTAAAAACAACAAAGTCGTTTTTGTGAGTAGTTTTTCCTCTATTAGTAATAGGATAAAAAATGTCATTAATAGTAATTGGCATATTGTAAATAACGATGAACAAATAAAATTGGACAAGCCCCTTTTTTCCTTTAAAAAGAATAGAAATTTGAAGCAGGAATTAGTGCATACCTATAGGGAAGAACCCAGATGCTCTCAACATACACTTTTTATGAACCCAGCAACTGGCAATGTAAGTTGTGGTAGCTGCAACATATGTGCTCAATGTATTGTGTCCAATAGGCTTAATCATAATGGGTTCTATGTAGTATCAAAAGATTTGTGCAATTGCCGCAGTAAAAATGTTGTATATTACCTCTGTTGCCCGTGCAGCAAAGCCTATATAGGAGAAACTGGTAGGGAATTCCGTAAAGATTACAGGAACATCGGTCTGCCATCCGTACGTCTAAGCCCAATGCTCCCTTAGTGGCACACTATTTAGAGTTAGGACATACTGATGCTGATATTGCTTGGTTCATTTTAGAGAAAATTAGTATGGACAGGCGTGGTGGAAATATGGAGCAAAAACGTAAAGCAAGGGAGCAGTGGTATATTTCCTGCTTTAACAGTGAGGTATGGACTGAACTCGAAAGAGGAATGGAACCGGTTAATTACATTATGATATTTATTTTGCCAGTTATTAGTGGATGTTTCTTGAATTTAGTGTCTCATGTAATAATTTGGATATATTTATGTCGATATTATTACGTTGATATGACAGTCAGGGTATTAGTCTATATATACGATATGAGGTGCTATACTAAAAAAGCAATTCAGATATGTAGTATGATGCCTCCTTTGAAAAGAACGATTGTTCCAAATGCAATTTACTTGCTGATAATAACTAATTATATAGGCTTAGACATAGAACGCTATGTCGATTTAGTTCTATGGCGGCATTTTCGTACAATGTCCTCCATCTTTTGACTGGCCTCCAGGATTGTGTGTGTTTTTATTTTTATTTTTACGTGTAGTTCTTTCTTCGTGTTTATCAACATGGGTTTTACACGTACAAAATGTCTGCCTCCTTTTGACTGGCCTTTAGGACTGTATTTAAATTGTAGTCCATTTTTGTGTTTAGCAACACGGGTCCTATGCGGATGACGTTCAGATTCATGCGCCCTATAGGTGGAGTCTTTAATTATCCACACTACTTATAGAAGGGTTCTTGGCGTATTTGTGTTTGATTCGCGGCGGATGACGGAGGTGGTTATACCCCGTGTTTTTACGCGCTGCACTGCATTTTAAAACGGTAAGAAGCATAACTTGGTTGTGGCTTATCTGTATAGGTACTAACAAGATGGTACCGTTACTTTTGCATATCAATAGATATAGACGTTTGTTATGGTAATAGTACTAGAAAGTCTGGGCTATCCTTAGATAGAAGCAATTTGATGATAACGGTATATATACCCGTAATCTATTTGGAATGCAGGGCGACAATAGGGTGTCTTTGTATTTCAGTGCGTCACTTATTGTTGTGACCAGCTATCAACAACAGGAATTATCTACATCAGGGTATCCAGAAACTAAGGCGATTCCTGGTTTATAATAGTAGAGTATTATTACGACTCTTCTCAAGGTAAATAAAAAAAAATTTGTGTATGTTTTTAAACTGTGGAATACAGAAACGTTTTATTAAAAATTTTTGTTAACATTTCCTTTTTGAGTAATATTATTCTACTCTATTACCAGGTCTATTAGACATATATGGAGCAGAATATATATAAAAACTATTTGTCCCTGATGATATTGAAGCTGGACAAAATAGCGAGAGAATACTAATAAGAAATATTTGCTTCAGTTTAGTTTCATATATCTATTAGGCTAAACATACCATCTATCTCGGTATTTTTGTCTTTATGTTCACAGATATCCTTTATTATCTACTGTGGACTTACTGGTTTATGCGATTGTTGGCAGGAGTTTTAATTTTCTCTGCACCAGAGTATATTTCATAAATATCCAAACAAGGTATGTAACATACTAGCTTGGTTATCTAAAGATGATTTATGGTCCCACATCTATCTATTTGATAGAGTGGGTGTATTTTAATGTATGGACATGTAGGGTTGTTTGAAACTTAACATTATCTTGAATAATATGGTATGTGAGAATATTGTGTGATATGTATGATTGAGGAATGAGAATCACTTGGACTAGGACATCGGCTCCTTTCTCATTACGGAATGTAATTTTGTTTTGTTTATACCTAGATATTTAATTCAGCGGGAGTTATCATAGTCCTGAAGAAGGTGGTGTTTGAACAAACTATATCCACTGAAACGCGTCAACGCTTTGTATAGGGGCAACCGGGAGTTGTGAAGGACAGTTTTATGGTTTAGTACCTATTTCACCAATGGTTTGCCTTCTGTGATAAGGAAAGATTTATTCTTACCGATATTTTCTCCCACTTTTGTTTCTTTTTGTAAGAAGATTTGGTGGTATTGTCCATTTATATGTCATTTACGAAGATGTTTTAAGATGTTTACAAATTTTAAAATGGATGTATTAAATGTATTTTGATGTAGGTAGGATTAATTGTCATAGGAACTGTAGTTTGCACATAGAAAGGTATATGTATTTTGCACAAAGATCTGATATTGTATTATACTAATGATGATTTTATATGCTTGAGCAATTTTAATAAATGTTATAATCCATATGTTTTATTGTTATTTGTGTGTCTTACATTCATAGTGATATAATTTTTAGACCCTATGAGTTGGAGTTTTCTGCCTTGTCTTGGTGATTCTTTTCCCTTTCTGTATGCATTGAATCTGTGATAATTATGTATTCAGTTGTATGTCCGGTGGTATTTTATTATTAGTATTCGCAGGAGAAATTTTGATTGATAATTAGTAAGTGCTACTTCATTGGGAAAATGTCTAGTGCATATTCTACAGCTGCGTAATGGACCACTAGGAAATGGTCATGTGTGCATGTAATTTTGGCAATGTGATTGTTCCTCGAGGGTCTTGATCCACAAATCTGTTAATACATGAATCCTCCTCTAAAGAAGAGGATGAGACAACAAAGAGGGGAATTTCCACCAAACAGGGGTTCTTCCTCTTAATTATATGATGTAATTGCTTCGTTGTTTGGTGAAGATGTCCTCAAAATTCCTCTGCATCAAGAGTGCATCACCAAAATCGGTGGGAAACGTGCTCAGGGGCCTATTGGTAACATGTCCATCAACGTGGGAAAAGGCAGGAAGACCTAGCACACTACAAAGGAAAAGGGGTGGGGCAAAACTGGCGGACCTTGCAGATGATTTTAGGCATTTGCATACTCAGAGAAATTAAAAGGGAGAATCATGGACACTGCTCTCAAGACAAGAGAGAAGCCACTCGTCACAGTCACTACAGACCAATAGATCGATGATGTATATACCTCTATTAAGGATTTCAGATTGTTTCCCAACGTGGAAAACAAGAGGAAACACACTTGCTTTGCCAAGCCCAAGAAGTTAGAATAATTTATGCTTTACAGAACTGGACCTTCAACTGGGGCACCTGCTGTGTTTAAATTTGTAAGTGCTTCCAGCTAAGGTTTATTTTCTGTGAAATGAGCATCACGGCCTTAATGGAACCTTATTTTTTCCAAGAAGAGTCCACAGTTTTGCTACAAATATCTTCCCAATTAGGGTACTGGCTAATAGTAAGTGCTACCTCATTGAGTAAATGTCTAGTGCATATTCAACACTACGGTTGCATAAAGGACCACGAGGTAATGTCTCCAGTGACCTTGCGTGTATGTAATTTTGGCAATGTGATTGCTCTTCAAGCATCTTCATCCACAAATCTGTGACAGCATAAATCCTTGTCAAGAGAAGAAGATGAGACTACAAAGAGGTGAATGTCCACCAAACAGGGATACTAACTAAATGAAATAAAGGGGTGAGGTGGGCGGACCTCCCTGGGCCTCAGGGACCTCATCCCCCAGGGCCTGGCCACTTGATGTTGGGTGTCTTGGAGCCCACCCATGGCACCCAGTGTACACTGCTGGGTACGGCAGGGGGAGCCTCAATGCCCGCACAGTCCCTGTTAGCTTTACGCCTCCTGCTGGAGCAGGATTGCTCCCCCAAGTTGCTCCCTGCAAGACGAAGCAATCCTTTAATCTGTTTTCACCTTAACAGCGGGCAGGAAGACATTTAAAAAATCTGCTGCTTGCATGGAGTAGTGAATAATAAATGAGCAGCTCCTGCAGCTCATTTATTATTCTTTTTATTCTTCTTTTTGTTTTGGGGTGTCCCCATTTCCGCCTGGGACACCTGAACATTATATTAACTTTGGGGTCCCAAGTGGAGCCCTCTGCCGCCGCTTCAGCCTTCACCTGTCGTGGGTGCCACCCATTATCTTAAAGTGATTGTTTTCAAGCCCACCCAAGGCCCCCAAAACTTGTCAAATGTTTAGGGTGGTGGGGGGGAGCCCAAGGCCCCCATAGCCTCTGCCTGCTCTCCAGCCAGGATCCATAGTAGGTGCTGGCAGGAGCTGGCCATTATTTTCCTGTGGAGGCACCCACAACATGTCCAATGTTCGGGCTCTGAGGGGAGCCTCAAGTACCCCTGGGCCCTTTCCGGCTCCCCAGCCAGCACCCACTCTGGGTGCCAGTGGGAACCAACTCCCTTCCTATGTTCCTGTCCAGGTGGGAGCAGCGATCAGCTTATTTCTCAGCTCCCGACTGGCAGTTGTGTTCATCATATATGTTTTTATAATTGTTTTTGTTGTTATTGTGATTTTGTGAATACCTTTTAATTGGAACTATGTTGATAATATATAAATATATATGATCAGCATATTTCCAATGAAAAATATTCACAAAATACCAATAACAGCAAAAACAATTATAAAAACATATATGATGAATATAAACAAATTACGTTTAAAAAATCTAAAAATAATACAAACCCTAAAAAAATAAATATTAACAAACAAAAATTACAATTAATGCAGGTTAACAAACATTACAAAAGTATTTAATTTACAAAGGATTATTTTACTATTCCCACTCCAACCTACGAATCAGTAAGACAAGGCTTCAGAAGGGTTATATTTACTATTCCCGCTCCTCTTTAAGCAACAGTAAGGAATGTGTTGGACTCCAGAGCGAATAGACTTACTATTCCCACTCCAGTCTAAGGAACAATAGGAAAAGTGTTGAATTCTGGAGAGGTTAGTTTTACTATTCCCACTCCTCTTTAAGCAACAGTAAGGAAAGCGTTGGACTCCAGAGCGAATAGACTTATTATTCCCACTCCAATCTAAGGAACAATAGGAAAAGTGTTGAATTCTGGAGAGGTTAGTTTAACTATTCGCACTCCTGTCTACCCAACAGTGGGGAAAGTGTTGTAATCTGTAGGGGTTACATTTACTATTTCCATTCCAATCTAATCAATAGTATGGAAAGTGTTGGAATACAGAGGGGTTTGATTTACTATTCTCACTCCAGTCTAAGAAACAGTAGAGAAAGTGTTGTAGTTTTGAGGGGTTAGATTTAATATTCTCACTCCAGTCTTTGCAGCAGTATGGAAAACTATTGGACTCCGGAGGGGTTACATTTACTATTCTCACTCCACTCAGATAATGTAACTTAAAAATAGAAAATAAATAACTAATAATCAATTACATAATTATTAAACAATTAAAAACTAATTAGGATTACTGTAAAATAATAATAGTAATTTTAAATCTTCCCACCCTATACTCTAACAGAAACCAACAACCCAATAGTACAAAAAAATGTATTCAAATGTGTAAAATGTAAATGTACAATAAAAATAAAGAATTGAACTTAAAAACATAAAATAACCAATACACAATTAAACAGTTTAAATAGTTATTTATCAATCGAATACTGAATTTTCAATACAAAATTACTTAACAATAAAATTAAATTAGTTGGAGTTTAAATTATTTACCAGCCTATCCCCTTATAACCCCCACTACATTATAAATTATACATTATTAACTTAATTTAAAAACAAAACCATTTTACACTACAAACTATAATGTAAATAATGAATAACAATTATACTAACAATACTAACACTGAAAATTAACATTTTAATTATTGTATGTTAAACTAAACAACAATATTTTTTACAACTTTATTTATATGAATGAAATTAAATAAAACAATAATATTTAAAAAGATATTATATACCAACAATTATATTCTTGACAGCATTATTCTGTGACATGATAATTCTGTACTAATTACATTTTTGACACAATATTTATGTTTCACTATGGTAATAACTCAATATTTTGTCCAGACTCCACAGCAGACTTCATAAATATGTTCAGAGTTGTGAATCAAGGTGTACTAAGGAACATGGGGGACTAAGAAGTTTATGCTAGATAAGCCCTCACCTAGGGAGACTCCTGCCCATTTCACCATGTCTCATGTATTACCAATATCGTAAGAGCATATTGTGCTATATAGAGAATTGAATCAAGTGCAATAGAGAGGAAGGTAAACAGTCCATTCTGGAAGAAGGCATCTTTTGAATGTTTCACTTGAATAACATTAAGAAAAAGATTGGAAGAACTTCAGAATAAAACTAACCCAGAGCAGTGCTTTTCTTTCCTAACCTGGTGCAAGGAGGGCATGAAACACGGGCAGCAACCTCAGATGCTTGATCTTAAAGACACTGATGAAAAAGTGAGGTATCAAATTAGGCACTTGGGAGACAGTGCACGAGGCTGAGTACTTACTGCACTAACCCCATCTATATGTATTAGCCCAAATGACTATTGATATTCCTGAAGCTAAAGAAGAAATACAGGAGGACATGTTAGATGGTCTGATTTCTCCTGAAAGGAGATTAATCTGGATGGAGATGCTGGTAGTGAACTACAGATTGCAACCATCAATGGTGCATCACTAGACAATGGGTGCGAGAGCAGATGGAGGCAGCTACCACACACGTCAAGCCAATGAGTGCAGCAAGCAGCAGCATGAGAAGTGTGAGCACTTATGACAGTAGTATGATGTGCTACAGTAAGATGAGAGGCTGACACAATGACCCCACATTTACCACCTTTGATAGAATGTCTTTCCCTACCCCACTGATCCGTAACAAAAGTTCTGATAGGTCAGGAATGCAGTTCAGCCATTACCATTACTCAGGATAGTCTGCGACAAAGAGCTAGAGACACTGAGCATGTGTTTCAACTTGAAAAATTGGCTCTTTACCTACTGATGAGGGCATTGACATCTGCAGTAACCTTTTGAATGTCCAACATGATGTCCACTTACACTTGCAAGAATACATTGGCACCCGAGAAGTGGATTGCTTCGCTATTCATTGCTCTTGGACCTCATCTCACCTTCTGTATAACATTCAGTTTCTCAAGATATGAGAATATCTCCAGCAATTCAAAGAAGAACTGCAAACTGTTTTTGATTGTTATAATTCTTGTTGGGCTGATGACAGGAGAGACACAAGACCGGCTGATGTGTAAAGCCAACTTCCCACATAAGACACCTACAGATAATGCTGCTTTAATCTCTGCTAGAGATGCCTTGTTGAATGTTGTTAAGTAGGTGTGCTCTACTCAAACTGGTTGGACTAATCTTTATAAGTGTAAACAAAACAAATAGAAAGCCTCGGCTGATCTTTTTGATCATGTGTGGGGCATGCTAGATCACTATTGGGATATTATGAATGATGCTACAAACAGTAGGTGCTGATTTCAGTAAGGAGTTGTAACCAGAGGTACAGGAACAATTGTTGGTTAAAAAAAACTGAATTGTTTCTGGTGAATCATTTTATAGTGGTTAGAGAGAGTATGAAATAATCCACTGAATCTAAACTAATATTGTTGCAAAGACAATCCTTCCAAGATATTCAATTTGATAATCACTTAACAAAGATTTGAACACTATGGCCTTTTCAGCAGAGTCTGCAGTGGTTTAGTACATTGGTGATTTCATGAATACCCCTGACTCTATGGAACAATGCAAAAGAGCAAGGGCATAAACATTCTAAGGAGAAATTGCAATTGTGTTTACCATGTGTTCGATATTTAGGTCTCTGCATTTCAGCTGGAGAAAGACATATGTCCACTGACCATATTGAACCTTTGTGTATGCTACCCAACCCTTTACAATGTCTCAGGAACGCAGTCTTTTGAGGATGGCTGGATATTGTAGAGAGTGGATTTTAGGATGTTAGTTTTGGTAAAACTTTGCAAGATTTCAGTAAAAGAGACCCCCCAGTACAAATGGCCTAGCCCAGGAAGGCAGAACAATCCTTTATAGTGCTAAAACATGCGTTATCTTCTGTGCCTGCTTTGTGTTTACTCAATTATGTCAAATTTCTTACAATGTACTGTCATGAGGGTGAAGGTTTTGCCCTAGAAGTGTTGGTGCATGATCATGGTGATAGAAAGAAACGTATTACCTATTTTTCTGTTGCCGTTCATTCTGTAGTGGCAGGGCTTCCCCTAGGTCTGTGCATTGTTGCAGAAGCACTGCTGACATATTTGAAAATACTGAACTTGGTGACTCTTCACTGTTTATGTACACCATGCTGTGACTACACTGTTATTACCACCAAAACCCAACATTTATCTTAGTCTAGGTTGTGAAAGTATTAAATGGTGTTGCTCTCTGCTTCTCCTCTCACTATGGTATTGTATCCCTTGGTACACCATGCTTCACTGTTCCCTACTTCCCTCAATGTATTCTCAACATCGCTCACCTGAGCAAACCCCATGTCTATCACATCAATGCACTTTTATCAAACAGTAATATTTTATGCTATGTTGATGACTCTTTCCTCGGAAATGATAGGAAACACTAAATGCGGACTATGGAGCTTGCACTGTATCACTAATTTGTTTTTAGATATTTGTTGTGTAGTTCCCAATTTCCAGTAGGAACTGCATGTTTGTTGGGCAACGTAAACGTTAGGATGGTTGCAGATTGTTTTCGTGCAGCGCCTCAGGATATGTTGTCCTATAGGCAGCTAGCTCACAGTGCCACATTATGCACCACTAAACACAGACAGGTAGCAAATGGCTTGGACAACCAAAGAACATGACAACCTTTACCCCCCCAGGATTCATGGTAACAGATCTAGAACGCTTTTGCTCAGTCATTTATGCTCTCTCTTTCGGAGAAATATACAAAGAATACACAGAGGGGCGTTTTCAATATTTATAGAACCATTGTGATTCTTGTATCGAATATATGCGTGCAATGATTAATAGACAGAAGCTGATAAGAGTAATTAGCAATATAAGGACAGTGAAAAGAATGAACAGTTCCACCATCTTGCTAAAACAAAGTGTATATACGATGATATAAACAATATCAAGATAGCGTACTCCTACTATGCGTTCCCTAACCTAACTGTCTAGGGTGTGTGTGTATGTGTGTGTGGGTGTGTGGGTGCGCGTGTGTGTGTGCATGTGTGTGTGTGTGTGTGTGTGCGTGTGCGTGTGTGTGTGTGCATGTTCTTGCAAGAATCACCTATTGGATGATCTAACCCCCGTTAACTGAAGGGAAATTATATAGGTCCCCGCCTTGGTCATAGGCTGGAAATTCCTCCTCGCAGAGGAATCAGCAAGCAGCTTGGCTGAGGTGCCAGCGTGTAGTAGCCTTGCAGTGACAGCAAGTGCTCCTCTGCCCCAATGCTTGTTTATTTATAACAAAGAGCATCCTTGCTCCGAGCCGAGAACTTAGTCAGGCCACGATTGTTTATGTTCTATAGATAGCTGCTTTGCCGCATGGAAGAACAACACAATCACATTTGCACAATGAATGGTCAGACTTTGTATGGGATGTTCAAGGTGGCATGATAGTGTTCTCACAAAGAAGAATTTGAAAGAAAATGTAGTTTCATGGAAACTAATCCTGCACCGTTACACACGCAAATGTGTATCAAAAGTCATTGTGTGAAAGAGAAGGCAATTTAGGAAAATGTGTGCATGTAAATTGGCAGTGTTTCTCACCAGGCCTAACTGAGCCACATGACACCCACTCCGCGAACATAAGTCCATTAATAAGCTATCTATTAGGAAGACAGCTATGTCAATAAATGCTACAGCATATGCATTCAAATTATTATAGAAGCTATCGTAGAATGCGGCCAGGAGCATTAGAATATGCAGTGGACAGCAATACAAATGGGCCTTTAAGGGAGTCTAACAGTACATTTATGTCCGAAGTGTCAACCAAATGCATTGCTAGGCACAAGTGCAAGGCCCACTAAAAAAGTGCACAGCAGACAGCAAAATACGGGCTACATACACTGAAGCCAAACATGCCTAAATGACAAGAACCAATGCTCATTCAGTTCTCAAAGCAAAGGTGCACCAAAGAAATGTACCATGCATTTGAGGCACAGTAGCACATGTGATAGTGCCAGCTCCATTTGTTCTTGACATGGGACATCCATTGCGGAGCAGAACAATTAAAATCACAATCTCAACAATCAGGAACAGAACCAGCGGAAGACCTCCAAAAATGCTTCAGGACATGGACTGTATGAAAGATGGAATGACTCTGAAACTGCCTGGAAGGTGCTAACCAACGCAGAGCCTATACTTTTTAAAAAGTGCACTATTCCCAATGTATCAGACATGTTAAAAATATGGTGCACCAGCTCTTCAAAATGTAGTGGGAAGTTAGTGCAGAGTAGCGACTATGGGGCATATTCTCAAGGACTTATCGCCGAGTTAGCGGCACTTTATCGCAGCCAAAGTGGCAATACATTTATTGCACCATTCACAAGCTGGTGTTAACAGCACATAACACCAGTTTACCCGCGATAGCATCCGCAAAAAACATCGCCACAGATGACCCCGGCAACTATCACTAATGAGATGCAGAGTATGTGTTCCCGTGCAAAAAGGCGCGACAACGCCACTCCTCAACATTCTCAACGACCAGCCAGATCCACGATAAGATCACAAAACATGCGATAAGGCGCGTTAGCAGCAGGAAATTAACACCTGCTCTGACCTGGTGTAAAGTCGGACGGCAGCCTGCACCCCAAAAGGGAGCCCAGCCCACAGCCACACCTGAAGAACAACAGATGCCATGGAGCCACTGAACATGCGGACCGGACACCCAAGAGGGCCCCAAGACCCACCACCACCACCCCCAGGACCACCCCCACCCCCCGGACACCCACCGCCCCCCCCGGACCAACACTGAGGCAGCGCAGACAAAGACAGCGACCCTCCAAAAATGCACCAACCTCACAGACCCAACACCAGAGAATGTCATTGCCCACTATATGCCCAAAGGGACAACCCTCCTCCGCATCCTGACCACCATTGCCCACAGGCTGACGGTACCAACACAGCGGACAACCAACATCCCACCGCAGACAAAGCTGCTGGCCGTGCTGCACGTGTTGGCCTCTGGTACCCTCCCACCAACATCCGCCTGAGACGGAGGAGTCACACAGCCAGGCCAATCCAAGTCCCCCACAACGGCCATGGATGACACCATCAGCTTGGTACCCCACTATCTATACTTCACACACACTGCGCAGGAACAGCCGGAGACCAAGCAAGGCATGTACGCCACAGCTGGCTTCCCTCACGTGTCAGGGGGCAATTGACTGCACATATGTCTTACTAGTGGCCCCTGGCGACACTGCACACAATAAGCGCAACAGAAAGTGTACATATCCCACCAATGTGCAGGCAATAGTGGACCACCGTGGAATCCCCGCCAACGCCGCCGCCAACCACCCAGGCAGTGTGCATGATACCTGCACCTCCCGACAGTCCATCATCAACCTGCACCTTCAGGATGGCACCCACGGAAATGCACTGCTCGTTGGCCAATACCAAATGCACACACCACACTCCTCAACTCCACAATTATACAACACACAACACAGGAAATGCACACATCACAAGCTTACCTACAACATGCACACCCACCAGAAACGACAGCACAACTCACTGTGGGACCCTGGGCCAGCCATGTACATGAGCCATCAATGGCATGGCACCTCGGACACACAACAGCAGAATGTCTGAAGAGGTGGGGACCAGGCATGTGCGAAGGAGGCAAGGGACCGATGAATGAGAATGTACACAATGCCAAGTGTGGCGTGGATGTGCTGGCCAGACTGCAGTATGCAGACCACACACATATCCATGTCGACAATCACCGCTGGTGTTTGGAGTGTAGTGGACAGTGGATGCAACCATGTCACCCCAGCCAGTGGGGAAGATCGTGGAAATGTAGCTTGTGACATCCCCCCCGTAAGGGTGAGCGGAGTGGGCTGGCCCAGCGTATGCCAGGCCAGCGTAGGGGTGTGAATAAAAGGCACGTAACTCTGGGCGTGGTCCTCTTCCTGAATGCCCAACGTCTCTGCCAGGGCGGCTCCTCTCACCCCGCCATGAGGTCGACGCCGTGAGCGGTGTTGCCAGCGATCCTGTGCGCCTGCTTCCCCCCAGGACGCTGGTCCCCGAACCAGTTCTGCCCGTCCCTGTGCACCCAGGCCACAAAGCCCACCTCCCGACACCAGCGTGTGTCGAAGAGGGCCCACCACGTGCCGGTGCAATCTCCAAGCCCGAGGCCTGTGACCTTGGCACCCTCCTCAGACCATCACGGCCTCCGCAACACAGGCCCGCAGTCCTCCATTCACGTTGACGTACTCCACCGGCATGCACAGGGGACAAGTAGGTCACACGTTTGGAACTGAGTCTTGATTACACCATGGCAGAGCACATAAATCATGGCTGAGTGTATGTCACTATACACCCTTCGATGTGGTGCCAACAGGTCTTAGTGTTACATCACAGCCGCAAGATTCTGTGGGCCCACGCGGACTACTGCTCTCGGCCTACGCTGCACTTAAGTACGTCACAGTATTGGAACTGAACATCGATTATTCAAAGGCAGAGTACGAATCATTGCAATCAAGGAGAGGCATAAGAGGATGACGCGTTGCATTTGGGAGGAAAAAAGGATCATCGTTACGGAAGTGATCGAACACTACCGACAACTGCCCTGATGTCACTATCTCTGTGCATCGCGAGCCTACGACACGTGGCTGTGGCCCACTGCTGACCGCTGCCTCCGGCCTACACTGCGGTCCAGTAGGTCACAGAGTATTGATTCAGCAATGCCGGAGTACATATCAGTGTACCGGCATCATCGCAGACTGCATCCCCTCTCAGCCCCGGTGCCACTAAGTCTGTTCCCGGACATTCATGGACACTCTCTGGTCATACATTGGTGGCGTCTGAGTCTATGGACTAGGGGGTAGTTTTCATCCTCATGCAGCTGATACCGAATTGGTGGTGGCAACGAGGCAGTCGCTTTCCACTCCTCCATTTGCTGTTTCCGGATAGCTTCTGCCCTCTGCATCATGCCCTGGAGGACACCTTCCACTGTCCCCCGCAACCCTCTGCCACATTCACCTTCGACATGGACGAGGACCCGCTTAGTCTGCTTGGCCCTACCTCAGTGGACCGCAAGTCACCGTCCCGTGGCGGTGTGCCTGTGCCTGCCGCTGTGCATCCGGGCCCACCAACTCTGTACAGCTCAGGTCAGGGTCCCTGTCTGAATGAATATTGGATGACCTCTGTGACGGTGGTCTTGGGGTCATCGACGCCATGTGCATGTGGCCCTGCGCTGTCCGCTGCCTCCGGCCTCAACTGCGGACCACCAGGGCTCACACATCAAATCCAGTCCTGACCGGCCCGGACGTCGCATCACCGCAGGAGGGACACGCCACCACGCCAGGGCCAACTCCAACCACCATCTGCCAGAGTCAAAACAGTGGTACTGGCAGACTAACGGAGTTGCTCAGACCTGTCGGGGATGCCATCATCTGCCTGATCCCCTGCTCAGCACTCCAGGTGCCACTGACTCAGTGCACCACAACCCATGGATCGTTACTGATTGAGTTTTGTGCTGTGGAGAGGTTGCGCAGCAATGTCACCTCAGGCAGTGTGGGGGACCTGGGACGTTGATGGGGAAGTTGATGCAGGACTAACACACCCCACTGCATCTGCATCAGGAATATCCCGAATGGACACAATCCTAGTCATTTTCATCACATGAGCTCGCTCAGCTCTAGTGCCCCAACCTCAGTGCACTGCAACTCACGGACACTTTTGTTTGTATGTTGGGTGACCTCTGTACTTGCTCCGGCTCCCTCCTTGTTGCTCAGCAGTTGACTCTGTTATGCAGGTGCTTTCTGTTACCATTGCACTGGTGTCCACTGTTTAAGTTGCTGCCAGCACCAAGCACATCCAGCACAGGCGTCACTGTACATGTGGCCCTGCCAATAAAGGGGCCGGGCGCACGTGCCCGTAGCCAGTTCAACATAATATCTGCGTGTGTCCCTGTGGTCTTGTTGTATGCATGAGGCCCCTGGGCCCTACGACGTTACAGTGTGCTGGGTACAGCGGACGCAGACATGTCACCGCAGGCAGCGGGTTAGAGCTTGGACATGTGGCTTTGTCATCACCCACTCAATTCGTAAGGGGAGTGGACTGTGCCGTCGTACGCAGAGCCAACGTGGGTGTGTGACTGATATGTGCGTGCCCCTGGCTGTGGTCCTGTACTGGGAATGTGCATCTGCATGTGTCTCTATGGCAGTGTGGCTCTCCTTTGTGGGGTGTAGGTGGTCCCTTAAGGGTAATTGACACCCACGTATGTGATCTAGTTCGCCTTCCATGGGTTCGGACCACACACGCACCTGTTCGGCCACCTCCTTTTGGCGTTCTGACACCTGGCATTGGGGTGCCATGTGTGGGTAGGTGAAGTGTTGTGAGCCAGCCGTGCTTGTGGGTGCTTCATGCTGTGTGGTCTGTTGCAGGGGCTGGGTTCTCCTCTGAGTAGCTTGTCTGCCCTGGTCCTGGTGGTGGGTTGCGTGGGATGTCCATGGGCTGTTGTAGGGCGTCGGTGTCGAAGGTGTGTTGGTCGTCTCCTGCATCACTGATGGGTTGTCTGGTCTGACCTGCTGGAGGTGTTGTTTGTCTCTCTGCGATGTGAAGGGGAGATGCATGTTGACATTGTGTTGACATTTATGTTGGCGCATTGTTCTTGTAGACATGCAGACTGTGTGACAATGTACATTGTGACTGTTTTGGCGGTGCTGGCAATTTGAGGGAGGACAGTGGACATTTGGACTACATGACTGATGTGAGGTTGTACCCGTACATATGCATCTCACAGTTCCCTGCTCTGTCAGATGTAATTGGCCTGTTTCTGCGCATGGGCGGACCCAGTTGTGTCCCCTGTTCTGCAGTGTCGGTGTTGCACTTTGTGCCACATTGTCATAGGATGTGCTGTGATTGCCATGTGTGTGTGCTGCAGTGTGCCACGGGGATGGGGGACATGACCCTGGGTAATTGTGGGTGTGCAATGTGCTACACATCGTTGTGCATGTGTGCCATTGTACCCATCTCCCCCCGTCCCCCCAGTCCCTGTTGGTTACTCACCCTTTTGTTGTTGTGTCAGGTCCTCTCGAGCTGTGTCCGTACTCCCACCTCCTTTCACTGTCTCCACACTGATGACTGGCCTCCATTTCCTCCGGCTCCTCCTGTGGCGCAGGACTCCCACCTCCTGTCGCCGTTGCTGCCTTCCTGTTGGCAGAGGCTTGGGGCCTAGTTTAGGTTTTCACGTCATGCCAGCGCCTCTTAGCCTCCTCCATTGGCCTCCTCGACACTCCGGATGCATTCAAGGTAGTCTGATTGTGGGTCAGTTGCTGGTGGTGTTCTGTCACATCCGTGACGCTGGTCTTGTTTTCCTACGGACTGCACCCTGTCTTCCTCTCCCTCTTCTCCGTGGCCTTCCCCGACCCGGTTGGTCCTTGCTGGTGGTCTGTGGTGGCCTCTGCGTGGGTCAGGGTGCATCCATGTTGCTACGCACTTTGGATTGTTTCTGGTGTGTTGTTTTTGTTGCTTTCATAGTGCATTTTCCCGCCAGATGCGTGGGATTTGCAGGCCTGCCGCTGGTTTTCGCTGCTTTTTGTATTGCGATTGGCCTCATCGCAGCTTTTTTTGTGTTCGTGTTTTGCATTTCAACGGCGTGGCGTTGATTTTTAGGCGGCCATTTGACGCGTTATCTGGTGACTATCGCATGGTACCGCAGTGTTGTGAATACTTGGTTAACAAGGCGTAAATTTCCCGCGATAGACTGCGATGTTGGAGGTTGCGTTAAGTAACTTTTGCGATGGTTATCACACGTTCTTGAGAATATGCCCCTATATCTCCGAAGAGGACCTTGCAACTTGAAGATCAAACGTCTCCTTTGCAGATGTTAAGACAACATCTTTCTGAATCAGTAAGGCTTTTAGTTTGCTCAGGGCATCCAAATGCACTTTGGTAAGATTTATCGAAGGCCAAAGAAGGGCCTCCCTAACTGTACAGGCAGGTGGAAACAGTACTTGTGTACAACTAGTGACAATGGAAGAAACTGTCACCAAATATGCAACCTCTGGATTCATCCCACAGCAACCTTGACTGTTCAGCATCAGGTATACTCCCATTAGCGTGCAGTCTGAAAGCCAGATGTATCACGGCCGCTGGGGAACCTTTCAAGTAGCAAGATAAGATGCCCTAGTGCGCCTGAAGTTGCCTGGCTCCTGTCGAGGCTGGCGGCCAGCTTGGTTTGACCTCCTCTGCTTTTAATGGGTTTATGTTTTAACTGGCTCAATTTTATTTTGAATTTGTTATTTTAATTTTGTTTTTAGTTGCCAGTATCTCCCATCTGGAAAGGAAGCCTTCCAGATGGGGTGGAGCTGCTGGGCGTCAGTTCCATTTTATTTGGCCTCATTTGTTTTTTGGGTGTTTTCTACCCTGTAGCCATGCCCCTTTGACGGTGGGCTATTTATTGATGGCTGATCCACTGCCAGGCTGGTTCGCTGTCTGGTAGGAGTGCTACATGACATGTTATTCAGAGCTACTTAGCAGCCCTAGAACTGCTTTGCATCTGACTGCCTTTTGTTTCCTTGTAGCGCTAGTGCTCCTTGAGTTGCCAGGCTCCTGTCGAGGCTGGTAGCAATCTTAGGTCGACCTACTCTGCTTTTAATGGGTTTATGCGTTAACTTGCTCACTTTTATTATAGTTTTGTTATTTGAATTTGTTTTTATGTTGCCAGTATCTCCCATCTGAAAGGAAAGCCTTCCAGACGGGGACGGAGCTGCTGGGCTCCATTTTGGTTTTGTTTGGCCCCCATTTGATGGCTGATGCGCGGATGCCGTGGGCGCACTGAAGGCACGCCTAAGCCAAGCCTGTGTGCGCCCGTCCATGTCTGGACAGCGTCAGGGGCGAGGACCCCTGCCCGCCAAAAACCCCACTCCATCCGTCACATGGCTAGCGAGATCCACAGTTCATTTCAGTCATTGTCAGCACTTTCTAGATGTTTCTCAGGATATCGCAGGCTGTGGTAAGTGTGACTTTTGGTTCAGGTGCCCAGCTATGGGGACTCCTACTATTGAGGAGCCTTTGCAGCTATCTCCGCTGGTTTGCTGTTATTTACCAAACTGCCGCTCTTTACCCAAACATTAGGTTGAGATTCTTGACTTTTTAGTCAATCACCAGCCCGACGCTCTATTCTTATCTGAAACCTGGTTTTCAGAAAACTCTGTCCCTGATGTTCTTATTGAATCCCGCCACGCTACATGTTGGTCAGGCATGATCAGAAGACCTACAAAGGTGGTGGGATTAAGATAATTTTTAAACAGGTCATTCAATGTTTTTTCATAAATTGACATCACGGATTGGGAAGTGGCGTTTTTCACTCTCACCAGCTCTAGCACCTGCACGCTGGCAGGGTTGTTAATTTATCAACTATCTGGTTTGGCTTATTTATTTCTTCTTTAGCAGATATCTTGCCCTTCTTTTGGCTGCGCTATGCAAAATTTCTAGTGCTGGGTGACATGAACTTACATTTTATGAAGCAGCGTGCCGTATTCTTACGGAGGACCTTGAAACCCTCTTGCTTTTACAACTTGTGCATTTTCCTGCACACAATTTAGGCCACACGTTAGACCCTATCTTTTCCATTTCAGCTGAAGTGAAGGTGGATGCCCCCATTCCTGTTATCTGGTCTGATCATTACGTCATTCCATTTCAGTATCCTTTGATGACTCGGATACCTACCTGGAAGGAAGGTAGGCAGCAAAAAATTCCGAAATGGGCTAAGGTCAACCCCACAGCCTTTATAGATGCTTTACCAGCTAACTGTCCCACTCAAAGTGAGTGTGTTTAAATGGCAAATTTGAAAATGAAGGACTGGATCACTGGCGCCCATGATCAGATTGCACCTCTGACGACCCACTCAGTCACTCGTTCTAAGCCTTCAGCTGAATGGTTTAACAAGGAACTCCTATTGCTCAAGAAGTCCTGCAAATGCCTGGATTTCAGTTTTGACCGGAAAACTAATTATTATAGGGCTCTTAAGGACTACCACAAGCAGATCAGAATCACGCGTAGCCAATATTACGGTCACAAGATTAAATCAGAGCACAGGTCTTCGCAAGAGCTCTTCTCGATTGTGAAATCTTTGTCCTACCTGGAGCTTGTCTCAGCTCATGTGGCTCCATCAGTCGAGAGTTGCAACTCAATTGCCCACTTCTTCTCCTATAAGGCCTCCAAGATATATTACACTTTCTCTTATGTAGCTAGGAACACTTCCTGCTTTCAAGCATGGTTTAATCCATCTGACATGAAGGCTGGGCATCAAATTTGAACACTCTTTCTTTAGATGAACTACCAAGAAAATCAGGTTTACCTGTTTACCCAGCCCCACCTAGATTTTAGCCCATTGTATGGAGGCAATTCTACAGGGATTATGTAACCTGATTAACCACTTGCTCACACTTGGCCAGATACCTTCAAGATGGAAGCACGCTACTGTCATGCCACTTCTTAAAAAACCCACTCTGGACACAGCTTTTCCAGAAAATTACAGACCTATTTCCCTGCTCCCTATCTTCTTGCAGGTGGCCGAGAAGTATGTGAACAAACAGTTGATTCATTTTATAGAGACCAAGGATCTCATACATGAGACCCAATCAGGGTTCAGTGATCAATATAGCATGGAATCAGCTCTGCTACTGGCCCCAGAATGTCCTTGTTGCTAGTGGCAAAACAGCAGCACTGATAATGCTGGACTTAAGTGCAGCATTCAACACCGTTTCCCATGGCCTTCTGTTAGAGCACCTACGGAACTGCGGTGTCGATCACACAGCCTTGAGATGGCTGGCTTCCTTCCTTTAAAATCGCACCTTTCAGGTACTTCAACAATCTTTCTTCTCTGAGGTGCTATCACTGCAACAGGGGGTGCCTCAGGGCTCTGCTCTGAGCCCTGCGATTTTTTATCTTTATGTCCCCCCCTTGCATAGGTCGTCGAGTGACATGGTGTAAACATCATGTCATATGCCGACGACACACAGTTGATCATCACATTATCTCAGGATGAGGGAACTGCCGCATCTGGGTTCAGATCCTGGTTGGCTGAACTTTCAGAATGGATGGATCATAGCTGCCTTAAGTTCAATGCCAGAAAAACCGAGGTTCTCCTTGGTAAGCAGCCCTCCCTCTGATCCTCTGCTTGGTGGCCAGATGTACTGGGTCCCGCACCAGATCCCAACCCTAAGGTGAAGAACCTGGGAATTTGGTTTGAAGCAAATCTGATCTTCGATAGTCAAGTGGCCTGCCTAACGGGTAAGTGCCTTGGTATTCTTAAAACATTGGTGAAAATTATTGGCCTCCTTCCTGAAGTGGCCAGGAAAACAACAATAATCCAGGCCCTGGTTATGTCCAGGCTGGAGTATTGTAATGTTTTACACATCGGTTCCTCACAAGGCAGACTGTAAAAACTTCAAAGACTATAGAATGCACTACTCGGCTACTGTTACTTCTTCCTAGGCAATCTACAATGGGTTCTGCTCTTGCTAAGTTGCACTGGCTTCAGGTGAGTAAAACTGTTTCTTTGAAAGCCTTTTGTATGTGCCACAAAATTCTAAATAGTAAAGGGCTCTGCCACCTATTTTCGCTGGTGAGGCCATACAAGACTAGTTGAAGACTCAGGTCGACTGGAACATCGCTTGCTGTGGTCCCTAGCGTCAAAAGAGCTCGAATGGGTGGCTGCTCCATCAGCTTCTTAGCCCTAAAACTGTGGAACACCCTCCCTTGGAACCTGAGACAGGAATGCTCAGACATACATTTTTTAAAGAAGCTCACGACACGGCTCTTTAGACAGAATTAGAGTCCGAGACTGTAAGTGGTCTGCTCTCTCTAGACTAGCGCATATTAGTGTTTTCTCAGTCTTTCTTCCATTTATGGTTAGTGAGCTTTCTGCCTCTCCCTCTTGGTCTCCATTGAGTTGCAATCCTAAAGCGAGGATGCTCCATTTGGAGTAACTATGCGCTTTATAAGTTTAGTTATTAATATTATCATTATTATTATTATTATTATTAATTATAATCATAAAATAAGTTTCTCACAGAAGCATTACAGGCCCGTGTAGTGAAACGTCCTTGCACACTAAGGATCCACTTAAAGTAATTTTCGCAGTCTGAGCTGCTGAGAAACACTTCAGTTTCCCTATGTCAACACTGGAGTTTGAACAGTAGTTCCCAATACTTGTGTACAAACCCTTCCCCCAACCCTTTTATCTGCCCACTTAGTCGTATTGCAGACAGTACTGAAAATGAAATGTCAAAAGCGTCAGGATGATGTACCCATGGATTATCCAATCCGTTTGATGGTGTTTCAGCAACGGTGAAAGGTAACTACTCTAGTTTTTCTATGTATAACATTGTGTATTTTGCACCTTTGCATGCCATAGGTATCTGCTGTTTTGTAAGGTGGTAGGGGAAAAACAGACTTGTGGCATTGATATGACGCCACAGCATGTGGCCAGAGCATAGTGTTTGTAATGTCCAGCTCAATAGTTGAATAAACATAAGCTGTGACTGCCCATGCTGTAATGCGGACAAGTCTTTGTGAGCAATGTTTATTACCGATGACACTATGTTCCCCAAGGAGTATATTCTAGAGGACAAGGTGGTCTTACCTTTGTCAACCACTGCTAGAGCTTTTTCTAAATTGGCTCTATCAATTCCGCGCAGTCTTTTGGCAGCTTCCTGCTGAGAAACCTTCCGTATTTCATTGTATATATCATACAAGAAGCATTTTTGATGTGGTTTCTGAGGACCTAATAAAAAGCCCCTGAGTTCCAGGTCATCAGATAGTAGGGACTAGTCATGTTTCACCTGAGACAGTGTTGAGGTTTTATCCCAATCAAGGCACAACTTCCCAACACTGTAACTTGTCACCATCCCAAGTGTTCAGACTTTAGGTCTATTTGTTTTAAAAACTTTGATGTTATCTAGGAAACATGCCTGACATCCGTTAGTGTCAAATGGCCAAACTAACCATCCCTTCCAACTGGGGTCTGATGAATTGTATGTGCCGTTGCGTAGCATGGTATCTAATGTCTCCTCATTGTATTTTGTAAACTGCTGCAAGTTCTCAAACCATGCGAATGTGGGTATTTGTGTTGTGTTCTAATCTTTCATCTTAGCTAACACAAGACATGTCGTTTGTTGCACAGTTTTTTTTCAGGAAAATCATTTGTTGTGCTATTAGGCATGCTCTAAACAAGGCCTCAATTCCTTGAACCTGCCAGGCTTTTGTCCCCCAAATTGATTTTACATCTATAGTGTCCCTCCAATAGTCGAAACCTTGTACAGACAGCTGGGAAAGAAAAGAAGCAGATTATATCAGCTTGGTGTCGGTCAGCATATTTTTCTCTGCAGGTGAAGGTGCAAACCTATTGTAATAAGAGACAGGATCAGATGTATCACACCAAGAAAAAAAGCAAACTTCTGTGCAAATTTTTTTAACTCCCTCATGGAAAACAGCACATGTAATACTGTCTTTATGCAGAAAATGATGACTGTCATGTTGAAAACAAAACATTTCATTATTAAATGTACCTTCATACAATTCATTAGAAGAAAACACAGTAGAATGTTCTAGATCTTCTAGCATTTCATGCACTGTATCAATGTCCCCAACATCAGAAACAGTTCTAGGGGTAATGACATTATTCAATTATATTTTCAATAGGTATGGAATTTGTAAATGTTCAATGGGGCCATACACTTCATACAATACCCTATCCCAAACACTTCAGTCAGGAACTGGAACACCTGAAATGTTCACTAAGGAAAGATCTCTTCATTCTCGATGTAATGACGTATGTATTTTAAGAACCACGTTCACCAGTTGCACTGCAGAGCGGTCTGCGTGACTGTCCATTCAGAAGTAGGAAAAAGACTGTCAAAAAAAACAATCCAAAGGACCAGGAAAAGAAACAAAATTGTAATACAAAGTTGTAGCCATGGGGAAATAAAATATGTTCTTTTCAGCTAAAGATAGAAGACACGCACTTTCAGCCTAAACGATAGAGGTGGCGTGGTGGTGGATCAGATGAATCTGAAGAGAAGTCATCAAAGTCAATGAAGTACTTAGAGGCAGTCCGATCTATTTTTGGCAGACTAGCAGGTTTTGTAGAACTGCGAGAAGCCTTGATCTTTGGTACATTAATGTACACCGTATTTTTTTCAGGATTCCGAATTGAAATCGGTGTTTCTGATCTAGTTGACTGTACAGTTGTAATTGTTGTAGCAACAGGTAGAAGGCATACTTGATTGTTGTTGATTGTTGTCTCTCGTTGGTGAGAGGATGCTTCATTAGTAATCAAAGCTTTCAACTGAACTTCCTGTATGGTAGCCAGAGGAGGCAGGTAGCTACCCAGGAGCACATGTTGCCTACTCTTGAGAATCGGTCACATAGTGTGGTTTGATCAGATCGATGGAGACAAATCGCTTGTTTTTGCAACCAGCAAGAGGCGAAAGAAGTACTGTTCTGGTACCTTCAACAGCTAGGACAGGCTCTCGGTAAGATGGCCCAAATTCTCTCTTGTCCACAATTTTCTCACTGACCAGATGTCAAACCTTCGGGACCCAAGCAGGTCTTGCCGGTACTTCCTTCACTTCCCCAGTGGTGGTGTGTTTTACTTGGACGTTGCAATGTTCGTCCCGGAAGCTGTTCAATTCCTATAAAACAGCTAAACGTTCATTGAGGTCAAATGGTGTTTCCGCTGCCACTGTGCTGGGATTGTCAAGGTCTGGGACCCACATCTTTACACCAAACAAGATTTCATAGGGAGTACGAACACCCAGGGATTTTCTAGGCAGTTTGTTGAGTGCCCTCTGTACCTCATATAAGTGATGGACCCAACCGCGACCTGAGCCTAATACCCTAGCTGGTAAAGACAACTTTAAGTCATGGTTTTATCTCCCCACTACTGAATTTCCCTCAGGATGGTAGGACGAAGAGAAACACAGGGTCACACCCAAATTTCCCATGGTCTCTTTGTAAGCCCTAGAGCTAAACACCGTACCCTGGTCGGAATATAATGTTCCTACTGTATATGTCCCGATGAAGACTCGCAAATCCTTTATAACAGTTCAGGCATAAGCCGACCGCTGTGGCCATACCCACAGGAATCGAGAGCAGGAATCCACTGATATCAAGATATACTTGTAAGCCCATCTGATGAAAAAGGGGCCATAATGGTCCAAATAAACACAAACCAAAGGCATATTTCAAAATAGTAGAGGTGTCTCAGGTGGACGCGCCATGGTGGAACCCTACATCTGCTGGCATATGTCCCATTTAAGGACAAAGTCCTTGGTCTTTTAGTAAAGCCCTAGCCACCAGTAGCATTGCTGCAATAGTGAAACTGTAGCAGCCACCCGTGCATGAGCAACTACTATTAAACCCATCCTGTGATCAGTGTTTGGTATTACTCCATCCCCCACTCCAGCAACGTGAGCATATGGAATGTTTTGTGTATCTATATTCTAGGGAGTAGAAAGCCTCTCAGCAAGTGGGTGTCTTTTTGAGCAGCATTGACATCCACCATGATGTCTCTGTCTATCCTCGTTCTTGAACGAGTAATTGCAGCAACCGCAGCAGTGTGAACTGTTGCTTTTGCGGCTTCATCATCCATGGAATTCCCTGCAATTTAAACGCCAGCACATTGATGACTCAATGTGTGTATTACATGAGTCTGCGGTAAGCAATCTTTCAGCTTTGCCACTTGTTGCCAAAGCATATTGTGCTTTACTGTGCAACCCTTTTAATCTCTAAATTCATTCTGGCTCCAATAGTGTAGACATTCATTATAAGACTTCAAACAGTAATACGAATCACACACGATAAGTGTGGGGAATCCATGATCCATATTCTCCAGTGCCAGAATGAGATCCTTTAGCTCTACCAACTGTGCCGTGCAGTCACCAAGTGACTGCGTGTAGGTTTTCTCAGGATAGAATTCTCCATTATGCATGTGCCCTTTCACAATGGCGCACACTGGTGAGAATTGGTACTAAGGGGCATATTCACAAGGAGCTATCGCCGAATTAACGGCACTTTATCGCAGCCAAAGTCGTGATAAATTTACCCCCCCATTCACAAGCCGGTGTTAACAGCCCACAGCACCAGTTTACCTGCGAGAGCAGCTGCAAAACACATCGCCACAGAGGACCCCCGCAAATATCGCTAATGAGATGCAGAGTAGGCGTTCCCGTGACAAAAGCCAAGACAACAGCACACCTCAACATTCACAACGATCATCCACATCTGCGATAAAAACACAAAACAGGCGATAAGGCGCGTTAGCACCAGGAAATCTACACCTGCTCTGACCTGGTGTAAAGTCGGACGGAGCCAGTACCACAAAAGGGAGCACAGCCCTGGGCCACATCCGAAGGGCAACAGATGCCATGGAGCCACCTATCATGCGGCCCGGACACCCAAGTGGGCCACAACACCCACCTCCACCACCCCAGGACCCCAACCCACACCCGGAACACCCCCCCCGGACCACCACAGACACAGCGCAGACAAAGACAGCGGAACCCCAGGAAACGTACCAGCCGCACAGACCCAACATCTGACAATGTCACCGTCCACTACAGGCTGAAAGGGACAACCAACCTACACATCCTGACCATCATCGCCTAACAGGCCTACGGCAACAACACAGCGGACAACTAACATCCCACCCCACACAAAGCTGATGGCGTGGCTGCACCTGTTGGCCCCTGGTACCCCCCATCCAACACCCGCCAGAGTCGGAGGAGTCTCACAGCCAGCCACATCCAAGTCCCCCACACCTGTCCTGGACATCACCATCACCCTGGTACCCCAGTCCCCATACATACAACACAATGCGCAGGATCCGCTGGAGACCAAGCAAGGACCATACGCCATAGCTGGATTCCCTCACGTGTCGGGGGCAATACACACCACACATGTACTACCTGTGCCCCCTGGCGACACAGCACACAATCACCGCAACAGGAAGCACACGCCTCACACCAATGTGCCGGCAACAACAGAACACTGTGGAACACCCAACAATGTCACCTTCAAATACACAGCCAGTGTGCATGATACCGTCATCCTCCGACAGCCCATCATCAACTAGCGTTCCCAGGATGGCAACAAGGGAAATGCACAGCCCCTTGGCAATATACAAATGAACACCCCACACACCTCAACTCCACAACCATGCAACTCACAGCGCTGGCAATGCACACATCACAAAATCACATACAACAGGCACAACAACATGCCCACCCACCAGACACGACAGAACAACTTACAATGTCCACATGGGCAAGCCCTGAACATGAGCCAGCAATGGCATGGCACCTCAGCCGAATGTGGGGAGAGGTGTTAACCAGGCATGTGTGAAGGATGCAGTAGAACCATGATTGGGAAAGTACACAATGCCAAGAGTGCCGGAGATGTGCTGGACACCTCGCAGAATGCAGAACACACCCATAACCATGGCGACATGCACCGCTTGCGTATGGAGTGTAGTGGACAGTGTACGCCACCATGTCACCCCAGCCAGTGGGGGACCTCGCGGAAATGTTGCCTGTTACGCCCCCCCTAAGCGTCAGCGGGGTGGGATGGCCTGGCGTACGCCACGCCAGCGTAGGGGTGTGAATAAAAAGCACGTAGACCTGGGCATGGTCCTCTTCCAGAAAGACCCACGTCTCTGCCAGGGCGGCACCTCCCACCTCGCCACGAGGCTGACGCCATCCTCGTGAGCGGAGTTGCCTGCGATGCCGTGCGCCTGCCAGACCCCGGCACGCTGGACCACAAACCTGTCAAGCAGCCACCTCAGACCATCACGGCCTCCACGACACAGGCCCGCTTTATTCCTTTTTCGTTGACGTACTCCACTGCCGCTCCCAGCCTACTCTTCGGACCAGTAGGTCCCATATGTGAAACTGAGTCCTGAGTCATGAATGGCAGTGACCCCAAATCCGGGCCAGCGGCCACAACACCAGACCCCCCCAGTCAGTGAGGCATAGTTCCATATGGGCATCTTGCGACACGTTGTGCCACTAACCCTGTTCAACGTCAGCCGGCTACACGTGGTGCCACTAACCCTGTTCAACGCCAGCCGGCTACACGTGGTGCCACTGAACCTGAACAACGCAGCCGGTGGGGCCATCCAACCTATGCCGGAGACACTCGGTGAATGGGCCGTGCTGACCGCTGCCTCAGGCCTACACCACGGTCAGGTAGGTCACACATTTGGAACTGAGTCTTGATTACACCATGGCAGTGAACATCAGTAATGGCAGAGAACAATTCACTATACACCCTCCGATGTGGTGGCAACAAGTCTGTGCATGGCATCACAACCACACGTGTCTGTGGGCCTACGCGGACCAATGCCCTCGACCTATGCTGCGCACGAGTGGGATCACAGATTTGGAACTGAACATCGGTAATTCAAAAGGCAGAATACATTTCATCACACGCACGGAGGGGAGTAAGAGGATGACACGTTGCAGTCCGGAGGGAACAGGATCAGCGTCATGGAGGTGATTGAACACTACCGACAACTGCCACTGTGTCACTAACTCTGTGCCTCGCGAGCCAACGACCAGTGGCTGTGGGCCACTGCTGACCGCTGCCTCCGGCCTACACTGCGGTCCAGTAGGTCACAGAGCCTTGATTTGGCATTCTTGGAGTTCACATCTGTGTACCGGCATCATCGCAGACTGCATCCCCTCACAGCACCTGTGCCACTAAGTTTGTTCCCCGACATTCATGGACACTCACTGGTCGTACATTGGTGGCATTTCAGTCTATGGACTAGGGGCTAGTTTTCATCCTCATGTAGCTGATCCCGAATTGTTGGTGCAAACGAGGGTTGCGCTTTCCACTCCTCCATGTGCTGCTTCCAGATGACATCAGACCTTCCGCATCATGCCCTGGAGGACACCTTCCACTGTCCCCCAAAACCCTCCGCAAGATACACCTCGGACATTGATGGGGACCCGCTCAGGTCGCATGGCCCATCTGACTGCACCGCAAGTCACCGTCCCGTGGCTGGGTGCCTGTGGCCGCAGTGCATCTGGGGCCACTAACTCTGTGCTGCTCAGGCCTGGGGTCCCTTCTTCTGAGACATTGAATGGCCTCTGTAGCGATGGTCTTGGGGTCATCAACGCCATGTGTCTGTGGCCCTGCGCTGTCCGCCTCCTCCGGCCCCAACTGCGGGCCACCAGGGCCCACACATGGCATTGAGTCTTGACCGGCCCGGACGTCGCATCACCACAGGAGGCACACGCCACCACCGCAATGACCACCTCCAACCGCCATCTGCCAGAGTCGAAAGGGTGGTCCTGACAGACCTACGGAGTTGCTCAGACCTGTCATGGATGCCATAATCGGCCTGATACCCAGCTCAGCACTACAGGTGCCAGTGACTCAGTACACCGCAAGCCATTGTCCGTTACTGATTGAGTTTTGTGCTGTTGTGAGGTTGCGCAGCAATGTCACCTCATGTAGTGGGGAAGACCTGGGACCATGAAGAGGAGGATGTGTCAAGTGTGCAGACGGGAGAAGGCACAGACAATGGGAGGGCAGGTGGCAACAGCCCCAAGGCAGGAATGCAGACTGGTGGCGGTAGTCAAGCTACACACCCGGATCTAATACTGAGTATTGCGCTGTGGACTGCGGATGCAACTGTCACCTCAGGCAGTGTGGGAGACCTGGGACGTTGATGAGGAAGTTGATGCAGGTGTAACACACCCCACTGCATCTGCATCAGGACCAACCCGAAGGGACATAATCCTAGCAATTTCTCACATGAGCGCGCTCTTGTCTAGTGCCCCTGCCTCAGTGCACTGCAACTCACGGAACTTCCAGACTGAATATTGGGTGACCTCTGTCCTTACTCCGGATCCCTCCATGTTGCTCTGCATTTGACTCTGTTATGATGGTGTTTTCTGTTTCCATGACACTGGTGTCCACTTTTCAGGTTGTTGGCAGCACCAAGCACTCCGTGCGGGCTGGCTTATACTCACCCCACACACATCCAGCACAGGCATCACTGTACATGTGGCCCTGCCAATAAAAGGGCTGGGCGCACGTGCCCGTAGTCAGTTCAACATGATATGTGCATGTGTCTCTGTGGGGGTGTGGGTCTCCTTTGTGGGGTGTAGGTGGTCCCTGAAGGGTATTGGACACCCATGTATGTGTTCTAGTTCGCATTCCATGGTTTTGGCAACACCCTCGCCTGTTGGGTCACCTCCTTTTGGCGTTCTGCCACCTGGCATTGGGGTGCCATGTGTGGGTGGGTGAAGTGTTGTGAGGCAGCCGTGATTGTGGGTGCTACATGCTGTGTGGTCTGTTGCAGGGGCTGGGTTCTCCTCTGAGTAGCTTGTCTGCCCTGGTCCTGGTGGTGGGTTGTGTGGGATGTCCATGGGCTGTTGTAGGGCGTGGGTGTCGGGGGTGTGGTGTTCGTCTCGGGCATCACTGATGGGTTGTCTGTTCTGACCTGCTGGAGGTGTTGTTTGTCCCTCTGCATTGTGAAGGGGAGGTGCATGTTGGCATTGTGTTGGCGCCTTGTTCTTGTCGACATGCAGACTGTGTGACAATGTACGTTGTGACTGTTTGGGCAGTGGTGGCTATTTGAGTTGGGACAGTGTACATTTGGCCTAGATGGCTGATGTGGGGTTGTAGGGGTAGATGTGCATCTCACAGTTCCCTGCTCTGTCCAATGTGATTGTTCTGTTTCTGTGCCTGGGTGGACCCAGTTGTGTCCCCTGTTCTGCAGTGTGGGTGTTGCACTTTGTGCCACATTGTCATGGTATGTGCTGTGATTGCTATGTGTGTGTGCTGCAGTGTGCCACAGGGATGGGGGACATGTCCCTGGGTAATAGTGGGTGTGCAGTGTGTTACACCTCGTTGTGCATGTGTGGCATTGTGCCCATTACCCTGTCCCCCCAGGCCCTGTTGGATCCTCACCCTGTTGTTGTTGTGTTGGGTCCTCTCGAGCTGTGTCCGTACTCCCTACTCCTTGCACTGTCTCCACACTGATGACTGTGGCCTGGATTTCCTCCGGCTCCTCCTGTGGCGCTGGACTGCCACCTCCTGTCGCCGTTGCTGCCTTCCTGTTGGCAGCGGGTTTGTACCTGGTTTAGGTTGTCACGTCCTGCTGGCGCCTCTTGGCCTCCTGGATTGGCCTCCTGGGCACTCCGACTGCGTTCCAGGTGGTCTGCTTGTGGGTCAGTTGCTGGTAGTGTTCTGTCGCCTCCGTGGCCTTGGTCTTGTTTTCCTGCGGTCTGCACCCCATCTTCCTCTCCCTTTTCTCCTTGGCCTTCCCCGAGCCAGTTGTTCCTTGCTGATGGTCTGTGGGGGTTGGGGGGTTTGCGTTGCCCTCTGCGCTGGGTCAGGGTGCATCCATGTTGCTATGTGCTTTGACTTGTTTCTGGTGTGTTGTGCCTGTGGTTTTTATGGTGCAATTTCCCGCCAGGCGCGTGGGGTTTGCAGGCCTGAGGCTGCTTTTCGCTACTTTTTGTACCGCGATTGGCCTCATCGCATTATTTCTCATGTTTCGCATTTTTTCAGCGTGACGTTGATTTTCACGCTGACATTTGACCCGTTATCTGGTGACTATCGCATGTTACCGCCTTGTTGTGAATTCCACGTTGACACGGGGTTATTTTCCCGTGATAGGCTGCGATATTGAAAGTTGCGTTCTGCTACTCTTGCGGTAGTTATCACACGTTCTTGTGAATATACCCCTTAGTCCCAACGGCAGGTTGGGCAGAACCATCAGTATATATGATGTAATCATATAATTCTAGAGGCATTATTTCAATGGGCAGAAGATATTCTTGTTCGTACTGCAGAACACCTTGTGTCTGTAGTGTAGAGTTGAATCTGTAACCTACATCTGTTGCGGTGAGTGAGTTAGCCAACTGTATCTACCGATGTAATGCTTTAGCATTTGGAAAACTTACTCTGGTGACAGCCTCTAAGGTTGGCACCGGGGTCATGACAATGATGTGTTTACCCTGAGCCAGGGCTCGCTCTCTCCCCACACCAGTCTGTACTGCTGTCAGCATTTTTTCTATAGGTGTAAAACGCATTTCAGAACTGGTGTAAAAATGCAATTTATATGCAATTGGTATAGTTTTACCTTCATTAAATGTAACATAGGTATACCCAGATGTTCCTGTGATGACGCGGATCACCAGGGTTGTTGTGTTTACATGTGTGTGCAAATGTTTTGAAGCTATCATGTCAGTTTGTACGGAATGCAAAATATTTGTGTGTTCTTGAGTCCGATGTGTACTGGAAAAATTTGGATGTATCAAGTCGTAGAGCGGTTTAACCTGTTCTGCGTAATATGGAATGTACGTTCTGCCAAAATTTAGAAATCCTGATATGGATTTAAGCCCTTTCAATGTAGTTGAAGGTTGAAGTAGCGCACACTTCTCTAAGAAGTGTGTTCAAAGGCTTTTGCCTTCACTTGACAACTCATATCCCGAAAAAGGACATTGAAGTTGGCATTTTTTTGATCTCTTAAAATAAAATTTGTAGCTCATGTGAGCAAACCCCAGAAATATGAGGTCTTCTCTTGTCAAGTGTTCCAAGCGGTCATCATCCATCAGATATATGTCGGCGACATAGGACAATGTCTGGTCATCATAATTTTGAAGAAGCTCTGATACTCTGGCTGAAAACAGCCCGGGGCTATTCTTGTACCCCTGTCGCAACGGACAGAATTGCTTCTGTGAGCCTAGTGCCAAGAATGCAGTTAGATATCTGTTTCCAGATGCTATATTTTAGAAGAAGAATCCATTCAAGATATCAAGTGTAGTTTTGTACTTCTTCTGCACTATGTTGTTCATTACTGTGGTATATAGTCTAACACTAGACGATATGAATGATCAGGTTTCATCACAAGAAACAAGGGTTTATTCATTGATGAGGTGCAACTTTCTATTACATCTTGGTATTCAAGTTTTGGAGGATTTCCTAACTTGTTTTTTAGCTTCATGTTTAATAAGATATTGTCTTTGAGGTTGTGGGGTTGTCCTCTGTGCTATTTCATGGTAAGGAGAACTGTCATCCCACACCACATGGCTGCGGTATAACGCAGGAGCTAGCGCTAGCACCTACTCCATGGCATATGAATGTTGAACTGATTCTGGAACGAGGTCGGAAAAAGCTGGCAAAATTACAGTTTCTCCGTTTGGGCACTCCATTACGAAATGAGGTGGCCAATCCTTTTCAGCCAAAAGAATATTATAATCTTGAGGTAAGTCCTCCCAAAAGAGAACATTAATGTTTCTAGGCACGACCCCCTCCATTTAGAGTTGTATTTCATGTAAGCGATGTGGGACGCTTACCCTAGTATCAGGTGTCTCCACCGTGATAAGCTCACTCAGCGCTACTCCGAAAAGACAATCCATCAGATTCTGGCAATCTATAGGGACTTCTGTTGCGCTGTCCAGCATGGCCAGGCCACTGTCCATTCCCCGCTCAGAAGCAGCATCCTGAATATCCAGGCCAGGCCTTACCTTAAGTCCAGCTACCTTCTTCTTTTTTTAAATTGAAGTTTGGAAGGTTTATGTTTATCTTCCTGTTTACAATGTAGTCAGGTGAGTGTTGTGAGTCCTTCTTCAGTTTCACATGCTCCTCCAATCTGCGCTCTGACGTTCACCTCTCTCCGAACATTTATCAGACCATTCTTGAAAGGAACTTGTGTCAGTGTCCTTATACCTGTCAGGCGGTCTAATATTATCATGATTTAGCAGGTTGTAGCATTTTTCTGTGGCTTTGTGTGTAGGAGACCCACCTGTGATTTTATTTTGTCTTTGTTTTTCTTATTCTCCCACTACTTCTTTGTGTAAGAGTCGGGTGTTTGCTTAGAGTTATTCTTTCCAGGTATGGCTCACAAATTATCTTTACCCAGTGTAGCATAGGTTTCTTTAATAATTTTAGGTCAATATTTGGTAATTTGCGATGTTGTGGGACAGAGCCAAATCCCTTAGATGCTGGTGTGTAGCCAAAGCTGTTGCTCCCCCTTTATGTTACTTAACATAATAGCGGATACTGCAGCAATATTGCCCATCAGTTTCATCCCCAACTCTAAGGCAGGTACTGCCCCGTACTCATTCTGAATCTGTTTAAACACTTCTGGCAAAACAGCGAATGATGGGATACTGTGTGTTCTGGTATATATTGCAGCAAAGACTGCACCCCAAGTTGTGCAGTCTTCCACACGTGAAGCCATCCTAATCGGCAAGCAAATTGTCAATATTCTGTGTTTTTCCTGTAGACCCATATCGGGAAATACCACTTCAAGCTGAGTTGTTTTTTGTGCAATCTAGAACGGAATCTGTTCCTGTCTGATGGGAACCTTATCCATGACTGCATTCAGCATTTGTGGGCTTATGCCTGGGATAGCCAACTGTGGTTGTGCACCTTGAGCAGTTCGCACAGGATTAAGTGTTAGTATTTACATAACAAACTGTGTCAACCATCTGTATATGGTCACATTATCTTTGTATAGTGTCTGCACCTGTGCTGCTGATAAATTATCAACATTAGGAGGCAGTGTGTATCCGGCTAAGACTGGCCATGTCGCTCCTTCATTGCTAAGGGGACCAAATCTAGCATTTTCGGTTGCGTGTGGTTGGATGCCATCAAACCAATTTATGTGTTCATGGTATGTTAGAGGTATCTCTATTTCTTCATATGGTGTATAGCTTTCTGTTATGTCATCCTGTTTATAGGTGTGAAATAACTGTGTTGTGTTGTCTGCAGCTGGAAATGTAACCCATGAATAGTACACCTCTGTCTTATATGCTTCGTGAGCCTCAATCATAAAGGTGACATCTCCCCCTGCAAGTGCGAGACCATGTTGTAATAGTTTCTGAGAACTGCATGTCTGCAATAATGTTAAGTGCTGCTGCACCTCTATCATCAGACATTATTCTAAATGAATTACAGAGAGGGTGACATGCTGGGAATTAAATTCCTTTGAAGAGTTCAAGCTTGAACAACCTAGAGCTAATACATAGGAGTTACCTACTCAGCTGAGGAAGATAGTCCCTACCATCAAGGATGTCTCCAGTTAGGAGGCAAGTAGGGGTCTCTGAGAATGCTTGAGAGAATTATTCAGCCAATCCATTAAATAAGAAAATATTCTACCAACGTTGGTGGTGCCATGTCGTGTAGTTTGCATTTTCCATTAGGAACTGCGCGTTTGTTGGGCAAAATACACTTTGGGATGGTGGTAGGCTGATTCTATGCACCCCCTCAAGATATGTTGACCTATAGGCCACCCAGCTCACAGTGCCATCATATGCACCCCTAAGCCTAGACAGGTAGCAAATGGCTTAGGCAACCAAAGAACATGACAACCCTGACCCCCCAGGAATTGTGGTAACAGATCTAGAACCCTTTCGCTTAGTCACTCATGCTCTCTCTCTCAAAGAAATATACAAAAAATACACAAATGAGTGTTTTCAATATTTATTGAACCAATCGTGATTCTAGTATAGAATATATGCACTGCAATTTTAATAAACAGAAGCAGATAAGAGTATTTGGCAATATAAGGACAGTGAACAGAATGGACAATTCCACCATCTTGCTAAAATAAAGTATATATGTGAGCATATAACACAATATCTAGATAGCATACTCCTACAATGGGTTCCCTAGCCTAAGTATCTAGAGTGTGTGTGTATGCGTTCTGCCAAGAACCCCTATTCGATGATCCAACCCCCATTACCTGAAGGGAAAGTATGTAGGTTCCTGTCTTGGTCACAGGTTGGCCATCCCTCCTCGCAGAGGGATCAGCATGCAGCTGGGCTGAGGTTTCAGTGTGTAGTGACCTAGCAATACAGTAAGTGCTCCTCTGCCCCAACCAGGAAATACTTGTTTATTTAAAACAAAAAAGGATCCTTGCTCCGAGCCGAGACCTTAGTCAGGCCACCATTGTTTATGTTCCATATATAGCTGCATTGCAGCATGGACGAATAACAACAGTCCCATTTGCACAATGTATGGCCAGGCCTTGTACGGGATGTTCAAGGTGTTGTGGTTGTGGTTGTGTTCTTACAAAGTGGAATTTGTAAGCAAGCGTAGTTTCATGGAAACTAATCCTGCACTGTCACGCATGCAAATGTGTGTCAAGAGTCATTGTGTGAAAATGAAGGCAACTTAGGAAAACGTGTGCATGTAAAATGGCAGTGTTGCTCACCAGGCCTAGCTGAGCCATATGACATATTTTTTGCAGGTTTATATAGTGCCAACTTGGGCCAAGGGCATTAGAGTGCTTTATATGAGAACCAGATTACTTTTCATATTTTTAGGCATTTGGGAGATGAAGGGCCTGATTTAGAGGTTGGTGTATCGGGTCCTGTTGTTGCTTTTTTGGCGGTCTTTCCGTCTGCCAACATGGGGGTCTGCCCCCCTGATTCAGATGTTGGTGGGTTGTGGGAGAAAAGACCACAGTAGTCCTGCTGCCTCCGCCGAGACTCCTGCTCTTGTGTCGACAGTGGCCATGCAAGCTGTCGGAGTGAGTCACAGCCGCCATCCCGATTACAATGTGCCTTTCTGTCAAGCCTTTTCTGACGGATTCACCACTATGCGCAAGTCATCAAAATTGAAGGAAAAAAGGTGAAAACTCAACTTTTTTAGAGGTCCCACTTCGGAATTCATCCTGCATGTCATTGTCCAGGTCGTTCCTGTGCTGCTGCTCCCTGACCATGATGTTCAGTGACTCCGTTGTGGCCAGAATCGAAGGTAGGCTTCTGTGTCAATTTCCCTATGCAAATTATGGTAACATTTACTTTCACCTCGTGTTATTTAACATGCGACAAACGTTGGTGGTGCCATGTCGTGTAGTTTGCATTTTCCATTAGGAACTGCGCGTTTGTTGGGCAAAATACACTTTGGGATGGTGGTAGGCTGATTCTATGCACCCCCTCAAGATATGTTGACCTATAGGCCACCCAGCTCACAGTGCCATCATATGCACCCCTAAGCCTAGACAGGTAGCAAATGGCTTAGGCAACCAAAGAACATGACAACCCTGACCCCCCCAGGAATTGTGGTAACAGATCTAGAACCCTTTCGCTTAGTCACTCATGCTCTCTCTCTCAAAGAAATATACAAAAAATACACAAATGAGTGTTTTCAATATTTATTGAACCAATCGTGATTCTAGTATAGAATATATGCACTGCAATTTTAATAAACAGAAGCAGATAAGAGTATTTGGCAATATAAGGACAGTGAACAGAATGGACAATTCCACCATCTTGCTAAAATAAAGTATATATGTGAGCATATAACACAATATCTAGATAGCATACTCCTACAATGGGTTCCCTAGCCTAAGTATCTAGAGTGTGTGTGTATGCGTTCTGCCAAGAACCCCTATTCGATGATCCAACCCCCATTACCTGAAGGGAAAGTATGTAGGTTCCTGTCTTGGTCACAGGTTGGCCATCCCTCCTCGCAGAGGGATCAGCATGCAGCTGGGCTGAGGTTTCAGTGTGTAGTGACCTAGCAATACAGTAAGTGCTCCTCTGCCCCAACCAGGAAATACTTGTTTATTTAAAACAAAAAAGGATCCTAGCTCCGAGCCGAGACCTTAGTCAGGCCACCATTGTTTATGTTCCATATATAGCTGCATTGCAGCATGGACGAATAACAACAGTCCCATTTGCACAATGTATGGCCAGGCCTTGTACGGGATGTTCAAGGTGTTGTGGTTGTGGTTGTGTTCTTACAAAGTGGAATTTGTAAGCAAGCGTAGTTTCATGGAAACTAATCCTGCACTGTCACGCATGCAAATGTGTGTCAAGAGTCATTGTGTGAAAATGAAGGCAACTTAGGAAAACGTGTGCATGTAAAATGGCAGTGTTGCTCACCAGGCCTAGCTGAGCCATATGACATATTTTTTGCAGGTTTATATAGTGCCAACTTGGGCCAAGGGCATTAGAGTGCTTTATATGAGAACCAGATTACTTTTCATATTTTTAGGCATTTGGGAGATGAAGGGCCTGATTTAGAGGTTGGTGTATCGGGTCCTGTTGTTGCTTTTTTGGCAGTCTTTCCGTCTGCCAACATGGGGGTCTGCCCCCCTGATTCAGATGTTGGTGGGTTGTGGGAGAAAAGACCACAGCAGTCCTGCTGCCTCCGCCGAGACTCCTGCCCTTGTGTCGACAGTGGCCATGCAAGCTGTCGGAGTGAGTCACACCCGCCATCCCGATTACAATGTGCCTTTCTGTCAAGCCTTTTCTGACGGATTCACCACTATGCGCAAGTCATCAAAATTGAAGGAAAAAAGGTGAAAACTCAACTTTTTTCGAGGTCCCACTTCGGAATTCATCCTGCATGTCATTGTCCAGGTCGTTCCTGTGCTGCTGCTCCCTGACCATGATGTTCAGTGACTCCGTTGTGGCCAGAATCGAAGGTAGGCTTCTGTGTCAATTTCCCTATGCAAATTATGGTAACATTTACTTTCACCTCGTGTTATTTAACATGCGACAAACATGACAAATACACAACATATACAAGTGTTTCACAATAATGATACGTATTACTTACCTGTCTTTAAACCAGCCGGCCCTCACTACATCATGACTCTGCCACCAGGAAACGGTCATCATAAGTTGTACATCAAAATCGGCTCGTAACTCAAATATGGTGCCTGAAACAACAAGGAGAAGTAGGACTGCCCTGCTGGAACCCTGATTTGCACCCAAAGGACTGCACTCTGAACCATTGCACCTGCTGCACAATCTGGTACTACAGCCCTAAGGACTTTGCCTGGCTTCACAAGGATTAGGGAGTAGACTCCCTGCAAGCTACAGGTTAACAGAGCCCACCTGCATCATCTTCTCCAAGAAGTTCCCATCCTGGAGTGTGTCCAGTGGACTTTTAAGGGTTTGGCCAGATGCATTGTGGGAATTATAGTCCCAACATCCCAAGGACCATCTCAGGGCTTCTAGACCCTTGCTTTTGTTTTTTTGACACTTCGAACACTCAAGAGGAATTTCAGAAAGAAGTTTGAAGCAACTTTTGAGCAACGTTTGAAAAAAGCTCCATAAGGTGAACGACCCAACGTTGAGAGTCAAGTCGACTACGTCGAACCGCAACCCGGCCTGGATTTCAGGTCCGTCCCACTGAAAGGTCTGAGCTCAAGACTTCCACGAGCTGACTGGGGCTCCTGCTGGACCAAGCCGACGCAGCCGCTGCGAATCTGGCCTGCTGGAGAAGCCCGCTCAACATCGAGAGAAAATCCTCCAGAAAAGTTTCCATCACGGTTGGCCTCAAACTTTGACTTTGCCCAGGTTAAGCATGACCTGATGTCCCGATTTGGCGCTATTGGTCTTTGAGCACTAAAAAGTGTTTATTCTTTAAAAAATAATTTCTACATTTCTCTACATTTGTCATTTTAGTGTCTATTTGTTCATGAATATATAACCTAGTTTTATAAATTGGTGTAGGATGTTTATTGAGTATTGTGTCTTACTGATTTAATGTATTGGTGTTTTTAAATGCTTTACATACCTGTCTCCTAAGTTAAGCATGCCTGCTCGTTGCCAGCTACCAAGGGTTGGCAAGAGAATAATTTATTGAGAACTTGACCAAACCTTTTACTGTTTTTGTGGCCATATTACTAGTGTTACGTCCCTAATTATCACTACTAACAATCCACTTTTCAAAATTTTGCTATATGTCAAGCCTACAATGTTGGTAAATATATGCAGACCATCACTGGTGCACAACATGTTGCATGGGGACCTTGTACCCGCATACAGATGGATGTAATCCAGATGCCCTGGTATTTTTCTTTTGTTTACTCACTGGTATGTGTGTGTGTGTGTGTTTAGTGAATTGAGACTTTTCCATGTGCCTGGGCTACTGCTTTTACTGTAGCCAATGGGCAATTGTGGGACATAACTTTCCCTATTTGTGATACCACTCTGAACCTGAAGTGACAAAGTAACTTGCTTTGTGTCCTCCACAGTTAAGGAATTGTGCAAAGCCTAAGGCATCCAACAACAATTCCATTGTGCATACCAATATGAATCCTCATGAAAGGTAAAGCAATATATTGGAACTTTAGAAAAACAATATGTGAGGAACGTAGCTTAAGTGGCATTACACCTTACCCTAGCACTCATGTCTATGTGAGCCACTCTGATTCATAGGGCTCAGTTCAGTCTGTATGACATCTCAATATATATTAATCTATATTTTTCCTGCTTTGCCTTCTTTGTCTCTAGCTTTGCTTGGTTTGCATTGATAAGATGGTACTAGAATATTGAAAACAACTGACTCACTGTCTCAACAGTAATGAATACATGTTCTATTGATGACACAGAATAATTGCTCATAATATGTTTCTTTGATTGCCAGCTACAGAGTCATTGGTCTGACAACCTAGCCATGCTTTATCCTCTACCACGGGCAGTTAAAATAGAATCCATGAATGGCAAAAGTAAAAGATAACCATTATGTAAATAGTTTTCTTTTACACTATTTTTTGTATGTTAAAATATCTTATGTGGATATCTTAGAAATCTAGTGCTCTGTTTGGCAGTCCTGCTCTATACTCTCTCAGCTAAGTTGGTTGAGCAAAGGGAATCTCATATCAGAAGCATAAACATACCAAAAACTGACCTGAAAAGTATATAATGCAAGACAAGTTTATTTAAACGGTTTACCAACAGCCTACAGGCACATCAACATTCATCAATGTGAAGGCGATAGATTCACAATAATTCTAGAAGAGCTACAAACCTTCAAGGAATCTATGAGAGTCATGCATTTTGGATACCTTAGATATGAATATGATGGGGACAAAAAGGATGCTTTGGCATTTACATAGACGAGATGCCCCCTCATCTGCAACCCACCCCCCCCAGGCCCCCTGATTTCCACTGCATTTTATAGAAATGTGGATCCATGGCATCTGAAATAACAAACACCTCAGAAATATTGAACGATTTTCGGGAATGCAATCTGCTTTTTCTTTGTCTCCTGTGCGTTCACATAGGTTATTGGGCATGACTGTTCACTCGTCAACGACATTGGCCCACATAATGGCACGCTGTCCTTTTCTGTGGTGCAGACAGACCAGCCTCAAACTTGTACCCGACTTTAACCCCTTCGCTGCTAGGCCTTTTCCCCCCCTGTGCTAAGCCTTTTTTTGGCTATTTGGGGTAGTTCGCTCTTAGGCCCCTGTAACTTTTTGACCACATAAGGTATCCACACCAAATTTGCGTCCTTTTTTTGCAACATCATGGGGATTCCAAAGGTACCCAGGGTTTGTGGATTTCCCTGGAGGGGACCCAGAAATTAGCCAAAATACAGCAAAATCTTGTTTTTTTGGGGAAAAATGGGAAGAAAGGGCTACAGATGAAAGCGTCTGGTTTTTTCCATGCAAATGGTATCAAAAAGGGGTATGGTGCTGAAATCACCATCTTCCCAGCTTTCAGGGACAAGCAGACTTTTGTCAGAAAACCAACATTTTTTACACAGTTTTGGCATTTTTCTGGGACATAGCCTATTTTTGCAATTTTTGTGCTTTCAACCTTTTTCCAGTTAATGGTAGAAATGGGTATGAAAGCAATAATGGATCCTGTAAAGCTATACATTTTAGAAACATAGACAAAATTCTGAATTCAGCAAGGGGTCATTTGTGTAGATCCTTCAAGGTTTCGTCATAGAAATTAACAGTTAAATATAGGAAAAATTGAAAATTAGTTGAAAAAAACAGCCATTTGTGTCAACGTTTTCACCTGTAACCTCTTCTAATTATGACAGTTGTTTGAAAGCAATATAACATTACATCCGCTAGACCTTTCTGGTTGTGGGGATATATAGGACTTGTAGGTTCACCAAGAACCCGACGAACCCAGAGCCAATAACTGAGCAGCATCTTGCAATGGTTTGTTATTATGTACCGGGTATATAGCAATTCATTTGGGAAAATGTATACATGGAAAAATCGGTATGAAAGACACCTATGTATTTCTGAAATGGGAACAAAATATAGAGTTTAGAAACAGTAGATATTTGCACATTTTCAAAATTGGGAGTACTCATACTAGCATGAGAATTATAGGTCATTTTTCAAAATGACTTATTTTTTACACATTGTCTTTCATTTGGAACGCAGAAATGCATCGAAAGTCAATAGGTAATAACAGTTGCTCTACAATTCTGTGTTACCCTAAGTCTCCCGATAAAAATGGTACCTCACTTGTGTGGGTAGGCCATGTGCCCACGACAGGAAACGGCTCAAAACGCAACGTGGACACACCACATTTTCACAATGAAAAATGACCCTTTTTTTGCAAAGTGCCTAGCTGTAGTTTTTTAACCCTAGCTCTGCCGGCACCTAGGGAAACCTAGCAAGCCTATACATTTTTTAAAACTAGACACCCAGGGAAATCCAGGATGGGGTGACTTGACTGGCTCTCACCAGGTTCTGTTACCCAGAATCCCTTGCAAACCTAACAAATTGACAAAAAAAACACATTTTCCTCACATTTCTGTGGTGGAAAGTTCTGGAATCTGTGTGGATCCATAAAATTCCACCCACCCTGCGTTCCCCAAAGTCTTCCGAGAAAAATGGTACCTCACTTGTGTGGGTAGGCCTAGTGCCCACGCAAGGAAACGGCCCAAAACGCAAGGTGGACACACCACATTTTCACAGTGAAAAATGACCTTTTTTTTGCAAAGTGCCTAGCTGTAGTTTTTGAACCCTAGCTCTGCCGGCACCTAGGTAAACCTAGCAAACCTATACATTTTTGAAAAGTAGACACCCAGGCGAATCCAGGAAGGGGTGACTTGACTGGCTCTCACCAGGTTCTGTTACCCAGAATCCCTTGCAAACCTAAACAATTGTCAAAAAAAACACCTTTTCCTCACATTTCTGTGGTTGAAAGTTCTGGAATCTGCGTGGATCCACAAAATTCCACTCACCCCGTATTCCCCAAAGTCTTCCGAGAAAAATGGTACCTCACTTGTGTGGGTAGGGCTAGTGCCCGCGACAGGACACGGCCCAAAACACAACATGGACACACCACATTCTCACAGTGAAAAATTACTATTTTTTTGCAAAGTGCCTAGCTGTAGTTTTTTAACCCTAGCTCTGCCAGCACCTAGGGAAACCTAGCAAACCTATACATTTTTTAAAACTAGACACCCGGGGGATACCAGGGAGGTATAGCTTGCATGGACCCCCTAATGTTTTCTTACCCAGAATCCCCTGCAAACCTCACATTTAGTTGAAAAAATCACTTTTTAAACACAATTTTGTGTGGGAAAGTTGTGGCATCACCGGGCTGACACAAATTTCCTACCACCCAACGTTCCCCCAGGTCTCCCGATAAAATTGATGCCTCACTCATGTGGGAGGCCCAAGTACCCACAACAGGCAAGGGCCCAAAACATCAAAATTGCCTATCACAAAACAAACTGGTTTTGCAAGGGGGGTCACCTGGGTTTTTGGCCCGTGCTCGGTGGCCAGCTAGGGAAACCTACCAAACCTATACATTTCTGAAAACAAGACACCAGGGGGGTTCCACGGTGGTATGGCTTGCATGGATCCCTCAACGTTTTCTTACCCAGAATCCCCTGCAAACCTCAATTTTAGCTGAAAAAATCACTTTTTCCACACATTTTTGTGTGGGAAAGTTGTGGCATCACCGGACTGACACAAATTTCCTACCACCCAGCGTTCCCCCAGGTCTGCCGATTAAAATGATGCCTCACTCATGTGGGAGGCCCAAGTACCCACAACAGGCAAGGGCCCAAAATATATTGAGGCGACATCAAAATTGCCTATCACAAAACGACCTGGTTTTGCAAGGGGGTTTACCTGGGTTTTTGGCCCCGTGCTCGGCGGCCAGCTAGGGAAACCTACCAAACCCACACATTTCTGAAAACTAGACACCCGGGGGGTTCCACGGAGGTATGGCTTGCGTGGATCCCCCAACGTTTTCTTAACCAGAATCCCCTGCAAACCTCAATTTTAGCTTAAAAATCACTTTTTCCACACATTTTTGTGTGGGTAAGTTAGTGGCATCACCGGGCTGACACAAATTTCCTACCACCCAGCGTTCCCCAGGTCTCCCGATAAAAATGGTGCCTCACTCGTGTGGGAGGCCTAAGTACCCGCGACAGGCAAGGGCCTAAAACGTATTGAAGCGACATCAAAATTGCCTATCACAAAAACGACCTGGTGTTGCAAGGGGGTCACCTGAGTCTTTGGCCCGTGCTCGGCGGCCAGCTAGGGAAACCTACCAAACCCACAGATTTCTGAAAACTAGACACTCGGAGGGTTCCAGGGAGGTATGGCTTGCATGGATCCCCCAACGTTTTCTTACCCAGAATCCCCTGCAAACCTCAATTTTAGCTGAAAGAAATCACTTTTTCCGCACCTTTTTGTGTGGGAAAGTTGTGGCATCACCGGGCTGACACAAATTTCCTACCACCCAGCATTCCCCTAGGTCTCCCGATAAAAATGGTGCCTCACTCGTGTGGGAGGCCCAAGTTCCCGTGACAGGCAAGAGCCCAAAACGTATTGGGGCGACATCAAAATTGACTATCACAAAACGACCTGGTTTTGCAAGGGGGGTCACCTGGGTTTTTGGCCCCGTGCTCGGTGGCCAGCTAGGGAAACCTACCAAACCCACACATTTCTGAAAACTAGATACCCGGGGGTTCCAGGGAGGTATGGCTTGCGTGGATCCCCCAATGTTTTCTTACCCAGAATACCCTGCAAACCTCAATTTTAGCTGAAAAAATCACTTTTTCCACACATTTTTGTGGTGGAAAGTTGTGGCATCACCGGGCTGACACAAATTTCCTACCACCCAGCATTCCCGCAGGTCTCCCGATAAAAATGGTGCCTCACTCGTGTGGGAGGCCCAAGTACCTGTGACAGGCAAGGGCCCAAAACATATTGAGGCGACATCAAAATTGCCTATCACAAAACGACCTGGTTTTGCAAGGGGGGTCACCTGGGTTTTTGGCCCCGTGCTCGGCGGCCAGCTAGGGGAAACCTACCAAACCCACACATTTCTGAAAACTAGACACTGGGGGGGGGTTCCAGGGAGGTATGGACTGCGTGGATCCCCCAACGTTTTCTTACCCAGAATCCCCTGCAAACCTCAATTTTAGCTTAAAAAATCACCTTTTCCGCACATTTTTGTGTGGGAAAGTTGTGGTATCACCGGGCTGACACAAATTTCCTACCACCCAGCATTCCCCCAGGTCTCCCGATAAAAATGGTGCCTCACTCGTGTGGGAGGCCCAAGTACCCGCGACAGGCAAGGGCCCAAAACGTATTGAGGCGACATCAAAATTGCCTATCACAAAACGACCTGGTTTTGCAAGGGGGGTCACTTGGGTTTTTGGCCCCGTGCTCGGCGGCCAGCTAGGGAAACCTACCAAACCCACACATTTCTGAAAACTAGACACCGGGGGGGTTCCAGGGAGGTATGGCTTGCGTGGATCCCCCAACATTTTCTTACCCAGAATCCCCTGTAAACCTCAATTTTAGCTGAAAAAATCACTTTTTCCGCACATTTTTGTGTGGGAAAGTTGTGGCATCACCGGGCTGACACAAATTTCCTACCACCCAGCGTTCCCCCAGGTCTCCCGATAAAAATGGTGCCTCACTCGTGTGGGAGGACCAAGTATCTGCGACAGGCAAGGGCCCAAAACATATTGAGGCGACATCAAAATTGCCTATCACAAAAAAAAAAAAAAAACACATTTTCCTCACATTTCTTATAAAATAATGAAAGAAGACCTGAAACATTCTTCTAACCCGTACATCTTTAGACCAAAGACCACAAAACTGAAAAAAGCAAAAGGAAGAAGAAACAATATTTTAGTGGCATCCCTAAACAACAAAACGCACGCAGAATAATGTTAACCCAGTCTTTCTTGCTGCTAGCTTATTTAAACAAAGTTACATTGTATTGGCCCCTTCAGGAAGAAAAAAATGACTCTTTCACTCTTGTTTTCCTTTCTTTGAATGGTATTTAGTTTGTGGTTGTGCAGGTGTTTTTTCAGTGTTTATATGTTTACACTGGTGAGGGCTATTTCCTTTTGGTGGAATTTTATCAGTTATTATAGGTTTAAACCTAAAACCGGACTGCCTATTTATATGTTTACTTACCTCTAATCGGCCGTAATCCGTAGTTTAATACCCCCCACCCTGCCTCTCCCCCGCCCCACGTCAGCGCCCAGCAGCACTCCCACCATGGGCCGCTACTGCAGTCACTCACTTCACTGGCCTGCAGGGGATCTCTGGCCCCCTTTCTAAAGTAGGACCTGTTGCCATCTGCACAGTGAAAGGCAGATTGATAGCTTAAGACAGGTGTTCCACCTTTCACTAATCTTCAACTTCATGCGTCATGAGCACATGCTCAGAAAATCCCTCTGCTGCAGACAGCAGAGGGATTTCCCCTTTTTTTTTTTTTGCCTGGGGATGGCGCGCGATCGTCATTGCAACGAAAATGAAACTGAAACTTAGTTTCAGTTTCAGTGTTTCAGTGCTCCGGGGGCTATCTCAGCCCCCCGAGCCCTGAAAAAGATGGGAGAGGTATCGTTGGAAAGGGGAGAATCTCCCCTTTCCAATGGTACCCTTCCCTAGTGGATCCCTGCTTGGGGATCACCCCAGGGGGGCGAACCCCAAGCAGGGATCCACCCACTAGACACCACGGAGGGGGGAGCGGCCCCTTGGGCAAGGGCCTTAGCTCCCCCCATATTTGTTTGGGCACCACAGTCTTTCTGCCCCTTTTGGGGGGCAGAAAGCCCACTAGAAGCCAGGGATTATTTTTTTTATTGACGATGGGGTGGGGGCTGCCCAAAAAGGGCATGGCAATGCCCCCCCAGAGAAATGTAAGTCTTTCTGCCCCCCCAGGGGGCAGACAGGGGCAGTAGCCCCCAATCTGCCCCCTGGGGGGGCAGAAAGCCCACTAGAAACCAGGGTTTTTTTTTTTTTATTGACATTGGGGTGGGGGCTGCCCAAAAAGGGCATGGCAATGCCCCCCTGTTAGAAATGGGATTTCTGGTTGGCTAAGGCTTGCGCCAAAGCCAGGCAGAAACCACCACTCTAGTCAGGGCAAGGGAGTTACACGCTGAAGAAAACCCCTGCTCACCCCCTTGGTAGTTTGGCACGAGCAGTCAGGGTTATCCCAGAGGCAATGTGTAAAGCGTTTACGCAACACACACACAGCAGCAACACACTAGTTACACCACAAAAGGAACTCCACACAAGGTTGTATAAAAAAATTGCCTTTGTATTATCATAAACACATTAGAAACCTAATCACACATTTACACTGTGCCAACTGGCACGGGCAATATTCACAGGGGAATTATATATAGGACCAGGCCAATCGGGCCATGGTCAGAACCATCAGAACAGGTAAGTAAATACAAATATAAAACACAACCAGTATCTACTGGTACCATAATGACCTAAGCATTATCCTATTAGCATTAGACATAAACCCACATTAGGCCCTAACTTCATTAGCATAAACACATTACGCAATGGGCCTCACCAGCATAAACACATTATGCAATAACCTCATAATCATAAACACATTACGCAAATAAGCACTACCCCAAGACATCATAACATGACATTAGGCATAACCACATTAGGCCAAAACCTCATTAGCATAGACACCCTCCTAAGCATAAACACATTACGCATTAGGCCTCACCAGCATAAACACATTATGCGATAACCTCATGAGCATAAACATCATTAGAGGCATAAACCAGGGTGCACAATCACATTTGGCACATAATGCATATCAGGCAGGAACTCAGTAGTGCACCGCAGTAACACCACTACCAGGCGCATCCATCACCTTAGGGCCTTGCACCCTCTCACCATCCTACCTATGACCAACTGGCCTTCTCCGAGGGCTGGAATGCCCTATGTCCAGAAAAGTCAGGGCGTGGGCTGCCAATGCAGCCATCACCAAGAGCGCGCAATTGCGCTGGGCTAAACGTTGCAGCTGCCCACTAATTGCTGGGCAGCTGTGGAAAAGAAGGCCTGGCACCACTGTGCCCTCCTGTCCCACTCAGGAACTCTATCACAAGAAATGTGGCCAAATGGACACGGGCCCATCTTGAGACTCTCCACGTAACTTGCCCCCACGGTGCACTCGGGGCCCCCTTGGAGCCTGCAGAACAAATTATGCCCATCGGTGCAGTTGCCCGCTACGTCGGCGCAACTGAGGGACAAACGGGGCCCAGGCTCTCTGGGGCCCCGCTCTGGGGCTCTCTGCATCACACACTGCCCCATCGTTGCAGTTGCCCACTGTCAAGCGGGGCAACTGTGAACACATGGCCAAAACTGGTGTGCACGGGCCCCTCTGGGCCCTCTCTCAACTACTATGCCCGTCGTTGGGGCCACACGGGCTCTTGAAATAACCATGCCCAACGTTGGAGAGGCACGGGCCCCTCTGGGCCCTCTAGACCCCCACGGCGGCTCTAAAACCAAACAGGCCTCCTCGTGGCAGCGGCCCGCAACGGCAGGACCGCTCAGGACACGGGCACTCACAAGATGCCAGCATGCAGCCCCACTCACCGGGCTGCTGCGTGCAGACTCCGTTTCCTCCATGCGGTTTGCTCCAGAGAGCCCCCACTCCTTGGGGACTCCCTCTCCTGTGCTGGACTCCCTCGGACCGTGCAGCTACACGCGGGGCTCTCCCATCGCCACGGGAGCCCCGCCGACCTGCCTCAGCACTTCTCCTCCTTATGGCACCGGGGCTCCCAACAGCTCACGGGAGCCCCGCTGGGCATTTCCGGTCTCCCGGGCCGCCTTATGCGGCATCCATGAAGGCGGGGTGGGCTCCCGCCGGACTTCCTGCTTCTGGCCTCAGCACGAGGCCCCGCCCACAACCAGGCAAGGGTGCCTGTCTTCCGGGTCGCCGCGGGCAGCGGGGCGGCTCTCAGAGTTCTTCGGCGGCATCATGCGGGGTGGGCACCCGTTTTAAAGAAAAGCACATAAGCGGGGTGGGCACCCGCCAACCATGCCAAACGCGGGGTGGGCACCCGCTGTTTTAAGATTCATAATGCGGGGTGGGCTCCCACTTCTCTCCCCTCCATAAGGGGGAATCCCCACGTCGGGATTCCCTCAGGAAGATTGCAGCTCAGCGCTGCGGAGCTCCAGCGCTCCTCTGGGTCAAATTAAAAATATAGCGCACCCAGGGCGCTAGAAGCAGGAAAAGGCATCAGAACATAGCGCTCTCCTGGTGCTAGATAACAGAAAAAGGTCCTTGGGTCCATGGCATCAAGGGGGGCTAGGCAGGGCCCAGGGAGGCAAGCCCTCATGGCAGCCCCCTCCCTGGGCCCCAGCAGCAGCACGCCCCAGCAGGAACAGCATCCCAGAACTGAACATCTTCATGGGGTCACAGCCCCTATATTTATATGCCCTTTTCCCATTGTGTCACAGCACAGGGCTTGGGGATACCAATGAGAACTGGTTTAGGGGAGCTTTGGAGCACTTTGTTTTGCTCAGCTCCTCTCTCCTTTGTCAGGTGGGGGCTCAGGGATTAGACGCACCACAGGGGGCGGAGCCAGCATTGTGGAGGGAAGGCACAGCCCTATTCAGGTCCCAGGTGCAACTCCTCCCTCCCATCTGCATGCAGATCTCTCTCTATTCAGCACTGTGCTGACTCACCCTGCCCCTCCTGGAGCCACACACACCTCCCAGCCCCTGTCACTCACAAACCAGACATGCAATTCACATCAGGCAGGCAGACAGAGCACACATAAATGCCAACTTCTAAAAGTGGCATTTCTACACCAGTCACAATAAATCTGCGCACACCATTGCGCAGCATTTATTCTCACAAATTCATACATACTAGACTTGACCATACTGCTCCTCTCATAACAGGAATTACCACTGATACACTTATCCCCAATGCATCCCTATGGGAGGGCAGGCCAATCTCACTTAATGTGCACAGAGAGCGCACGCACTTTCCACTGGACCACAGTGCGAAAGTGCCCAGAGGTCTAAAACCACTAACACCAGGTCACAGAAAAGGCAAAAAGTTTAGGGGTGAACCGGCCAAAAAGGGCCAAGTCCAAAACCCCCCAGAGAAATGTAAGTCCCCCAGATTGCAGTAGCCCCCAATCTGCCCCCCGGGGGGGCAGAAAGCCCACTAGAAACCGGGGCTTTTTTTTTTTTTTTATTGACGTTGGGGTGGGGGCTGCCCAAAAAGGACATGGCAATGCCCCCACCCCTCCCCCCAGAGAAATGTCAGTCTTTCTGCCCCCCCAGGGGGCAGATGGGGGCAGTAGACCCAAATCTGCCCCCCGGGGGGGCAGAAAGCCCATTAGAAACCAGGGATTTTTTTTTTATTGATGTTGGGGTGGGGGCTGCCCAAAAAGGGCATGGCAATGCCCCCCCCTGGGAAATGTCAGTCTTTCTGCCCCCCCAGGGGCAGATGGGGGCAATAGCCCCTGATTTGCCCCCGGGGGGGCAGAAAGCCCACTAGGCACAAGGGATTTGTTTTTTTTTTATAATGTAGGGGTGGGGGCTGCCCAGAATGGGCATGATAATGCCCCGCCCCAAAAACAATTACCACAGTCTTTCTGCCCCTCCCCAGAGGCATATTGGGGAAATAGCCCCATATCTGCCCCCTGGGGGGGGCAGAAAGCCCACTAGGCCTCAGGATTTTTTTTATTTTTATTCAGGGTTGAGGTCAACCCAGAATGGGCATGCCAATGCCCACACCTCCCCAAAAAAATGCCACAGTCTTTCTGCCCCCCCAACGGGCGGATGGGGGCAGTGGCCCCTGATCTGCCCCCTGAGGGGCAGAAAGCCCACTAGGCTCCAGCAATTACGCTGGCTTTTTTTATGCGTGGGGGTGGGGGTTGCCCAGAATGAGCATACCAATGCCCCTACCCCCAAAATCATAGCCAGTCTTTATGCCCCCATTGGGGGCATATCGGGGTAACCCCCCCCCGATTCCCCCTCAGGGCGGCAGAAAGCCCACTAGGCACAGACTTGTTTTTAGCAATGTGCCTACTTGTGGATTTTGGGCCCTAGCACAGCCGGCACATAGGGAAACCTTGCAAACCTATACATTTTTGAAAACTAGGCACCCAGGGGAATCCTGGATGGGGTGACTTGACTGGCTCGCACCAGGTCCTGTTACCCAGAATCCCTTGCAAACCTCAAAATTTGTAAAACAAATCATATTTGATATTTTGGCTGCGTTTGATTCTTTCACTGATAGGTAAAATGGCTTGTTTCATAAGAATCTTTCCCTATATTTGCCATTACATTTACCCCCAGAGAATGGGTAAAAACCCTTGATGCATCAGCCCCCAGTTTCTAGTGAGTCAGTATTGATAGTAGGTGAGTTGCCAGCACCTCAGGCTTTAAACATTCAATGCAAGGTATAGTGACAAGTATATGTGAAAAGAGTGCCATCACCAAGCATCTGGGATAGTGGTGAAAACATGACACCAGTCTTTTGGAAAACATGTAACGCAGTGTCACTTGGTTCTTTCCAAGTTCAATAAAGATTGGAATGATATTGCTTGAATTTGCAGTGATTCAGCTATGCATATGAAAAAGATGTGTGATGACCTGTCAAAATCTATACCTGAGCTGAAGTGCTTCCCTGCAAGAGATCCTTGCCACTTGTTAGATGGTATGCTGAAAGTATCTTTACAATCTTCAGAGTTAATGAAGAATGTTATTGACTTTTTATTCCATTCTGGTGCACTGTTTTGTTATGCATGGGAACTAAAGGGCAAATATTTCTCATTTTGTGCTTTGTGTGGTATCAAAGAAAGAGTCATCCCAACTGTGTCACTTAGCTGATGGTTCTAAGTCCAAGGGGCTGTGAATGCTATATTATCCATGTGGCAACCGTTTACTGGATTTTTGCTGAGTGATGATGCCAAAGGCAAGAAATGGGAGGATCTTTGGTTGCACATTGATAGTGATGTGAAAAAAGTACACTCTACTGCTTTCTTGGATTTTTACAGGAAAACATAACTGCTGTAGTGGACATAATAAAAAAACTAGAGTTTGAAAACACCCTTGTCAGCCAAGTGTTCATCATAATTGGTGTAGATGTGAAACATCTCCTTGTGAGTAGGCTTGGCGACACCATTAGTGACTTTGGCACTGCAATATGTTCCATGTTAGAGTGCATGCCACTTGGTAAGCAAAGCAATGTTGAAGAGCAATTCAGGAAATTTTATTTTACAATGTATGAGAAATGGCTTGCAATGATGCATAGAAATGTCCCTTCACCAACCATGGCATTTGAAGGCAATGAAACCTCACTGTGGTACTCTGTACAGGTTCTAGATCCCTTCCATAAAGGGGAATTTTCTCAGTAGTTTTAAAAGTGCTGCTTCATTTTTGACTGCTTCAATAACTCTGAGGGCATAAGCGCCCAGTTCGACACAAATGTTGCAGAACCTGCTCAGAGAATCGCAATCTTCAAGAGCACCAGTATTGGTATGGAAAGCTATGTCAGTGGCTAGAGTTACCAAATTGTGTACTGGCTGTTTTGGTGTTGCCCGTCTCAAGTGCCAATGTTGAGAGGGCCTTTTCACACAAAAAAGTTTACATGGGAAGGAAAGAGTGAGCACACATGACCAAAGACTCGCTGAAGAAGTATTGTATGGTGTACTATAATAAGTTTGATTTGAAAAAATATATTTGGACCTCATATACACTGTGGGGCAGATTTACAAGCCCCTTGCGCCACTTTTGCGTCATTTTTCCCATGTTAAAAGTGACGCAAAAGTGGCGCAAGGGGCTTGTAAATCTGCCCCTGTATGTACATATACCATGCACTATCAGTGCAGAAAGCAAGCAATAATAAAAGCAAAATGTTCCATAAACACGGGAAAAACACTGTTTCTGTTGTTTTTAATGGCGCGAAAATGTGTAACCACTGATAACCACTGTTTTTTTAAGGTATTGAAATTACTTGAAAACACTGAACTGACAAAAAATAGAAACTGAAAACAGGAAAGCCTACATATAAATAAATAAAACAAATTTTGTTGCACGCGCTGCATCGCCAAATGCGATGCAGCGCGTGCAACGAAATTCGTTTTATTTATTTATGTTTACTTACCTCTAATCGGCCGTAATCCATAGTTTACTACCCCCCACCCTGCCCCTCCCCCGCCCCATGTCAGCGCCCGGCAGCACTCCCACCACAGGCCGCTCCTGAGTGACTGCACTCATCTGCAGACGGAAGTGTAGGAGAGTTGCACTTCCATGGAGGGCCCTCAGTTCATCATCTCAATGTGACATACAGCCAGAGAGAGCACCTTCTGAAGGCCTCTTTGCCTCTGCATCCATAGCTAGAATAATACATGGGCACAGAAACAAAGTATTTACTCATTTGCATGTGGACACGCCCCCAATGCAAATAGGGGAATGGCCCCTTGGAATCGCATCGACCCACGTGTAGTGCTGACACAAATCTGTTGTTGCACACAACCGGACGAGCTGAAATGTACGTTATGGAGTTTTGGAAATAATAACATTGTTGCAGGCTTTTTTTTACAAGGTTTTTATGTGCCTTTTCTTGGGAGAAAAACGATGTAAATTTTATTCTGTGTCACCATTTCATTAATATAACTCTGAATTAGTTGGACAATTCTCTCAGGGAAAATCGTGGTTCTTGCTTTTAATTCCTTTTTTCTACTTTGAAAGGGAAACAATAGAGCACGCTACTGATTCAATCTAATGGTTATTAGTATTAAACACATAAAGAAAGTGTATTCTACAACATACTGCCTCAGTTACAACTTGCCTTGAAATATACGTTTCATTAGAAACTTGGGGGCAGATTTACAAGCCTTTGCGCCACTTTTGCGTCATTTTTAACATGGGAAAAGTGGCGCAAAAGTGGCGCAAGGGGCTTGTAAATAAACCCCCTGGTGTATTCCAGGGAAATGCAGTTAACTGCTTTATATATAACATATAGTGAATCACTAGACCGAAAAAAAGAAAAACACGCATAAGTATCATAAAACAGGGCCATTTACACATTTTGTTAAAGAAACACACACATTTTGTTCAGATTATTAAACAAAACCAGGTGTGAAGGGCATGAATATTATAAAATATCTCAATCAAAAGATAGAGAAACATTTACCCTGATACCAACATATCTATTTAATTAAAGATGTTTAAAAGGCGGCAGAAAAGCAGGAAGCCCTGGGACCTGTGAATACAAGGCTGGTATCAGTGATGAAATTAACATTTAGGCAATAATTCATGCCATTCCTATAAGTCTGGATTCTGTTCATCCCACGTGTTGAAACTTTAAATAGCAGCCATAAAAGTATGAATGGCATTGTCAGCATCAAGGGAGTATAATGTTGACTCCTCTGTATAATTTAGAGCAAGAAAAAGTCATTCCTATAGAAGAAAACAAATAACAAATCTAGAGCTTGACTATTTTGTGGGGGGGGGGTGATGGGCTAGGAGGGGGAGATGTGATTACAGTGATCATTCCAGTTCAGGTGAAAAATGAGAATAACATTTGAATATGAAACTTTTATGTGTTTTATATTTCTTTGTGAAAGATACCAAAGGATTCCACGGAGTAGGATATTAAAATGTGCTACTTGAGTAAACAAATATAAAAGGCATTTATTGTTTCTAGGAAAGGAACTGGATGTTTTTATGTTAACATTTTACTTCAGAACTGGGAATCCTGAAATTCAATTACTTATGTGGCAGTGACTCTAATAAACAGAGCGTCTGCTTTCTACTGAAGTCGCAGATTGGAGAAAACAATATAGTGTTCCGGTGCTTATGAAAAATGAAAGAGGATGAGGTATACTCCACCTGAGAGAGATTTCATAAAAGAAATATCTACTACGAAAGTGCACAGCTCCCACAATTACTGGCGCAGATTTGATAGTAATGCAAGAGGCACTGCAGAGACTTCCGCATGTAAGAATGCATTGCTCACACAGTTGTACAGCTTAATTATTGCATTTAACTTGATTCAGCAAGCATGGGACTGCTCATTTTTTAAGAAAATAAATAGGATACTGTTACACACTTGCGAATCAACCACCTCATCATCAACATTTGGTGACGTAAATGTGTTGTCCGTTGTGAGAAGATCCAGGTTAATACAAGGAACAAGCACTCTTCCTGGTCATGGTGCAAAGAGTCATCTACGAACCATGTGATTGGCCGGCAGCCACTCACGTGGGGAGTCAGATGACTGGGTCCATGAGGATAAAAAAGTAATTGTACTTTCTGTTCTTATTAGATCAGTTCAACCCCCAGTGCTTTGAGGCACAGCTTGGGGCCTGTATATGCTAATCAGGGTGTGAAGGTGCAGGCAGGAACAGCACGCGTTTCTTATGCTTGGCACCGAAATCATTAAAATCCTAAATGGTTGGTGGAGTAAAAATGGAGCCACCCATAACATACTAACCAGTGCCAGTGCTTTCAGTGGAAACATTATAGCAAGACTGGGAATGACCCAATAGTATTTTTTAGGACGTGGATTGTATTAAATGACATTATTGCTAGCATCACACTACACACGTTATCAATGTTTCAACACACTTTGGGGCATATTCTCAAGGACTTATCGCCGAGTTAGCGGCACTTTATCGCAGCCAAAGTGGCAATAGATTTATCGCACCATTCACAAGCTGGTGCTAACTGCAGATATCGCCAGTTTTCGCCACGGATGACACCGGCAACTAACGCTAATGAGATGCAGAGTAGGCGTTCCTGTGCAAAAAGCCGCGAAAACAACACTTCGCAATATTCTCAACGACCAGCCACATCGGCAATAAGATCCCAAAACAGGCGATAAGGCGCGTTAGCAGCAGGGATTTAACACCTGCTCTTACCTGGTGTTAAGTCGGACGACAACCTGCACCACAAAACGGAGCCCAGACCAGAGTCACACCTGAAGAACAACAGATGCCATGGAGCTACTGATCATGCAGCTCGGAGCCCCAAGAGGGCCACAACACCCACCGCCACCACACCCATGCCCGCCACCCCCCCCCCCGGACCTCCCCGGACTACCACAGAGGCAGCGCAGACAAAGACAGCGGACCTTCAGAAAATGCACCACCCTCACAGACTTAACACCAGAGGATGTCATTGCCCACTACAGGCTCAAAAGGACAACCATCCTCCGCATCCTGACCATCATTGCCCACAGGCTGACGACCTGACGTACCAACACAGCGGACAAACAACATACCTCTGCAGACAAAGCTGCTGGCTGTGCTGCACCTGTTGGCCTCTGGTACCTTCCAACCAACAACTGCCAGAGTCAGAGGAGTCTCACAGCCAGCCCTATCCAAGTTCCTCACACCTGTCTTGGATGCCATCATCAGCTTGGTACCCCAGCACCTTCACTTCCCACACACTGCGCAGGAACAGCTGGAGACCAAGCAAGGCTTCTACGCCATAGCTGGATTCCCGCACATGTTGGGGGCAATCGACTGCACACATGTACTCCTCGTGCCCCCTGCTGCCACTGCACACAATTACCGCAACAGGAAGCACACGCATTCTATCAATGTGCAGGCAATAGTGGACCACCTGGGACTCTTCACCAATGTCGTCGCCAACTACGCAGGCAGTGTGCATGATTCCTTCATCTTCCGACAGTCCATCATCAACCAGCGCTTTCAGGAAGGCACCTATGGGAATGCATTGCTCGTTGGTAAGTACCAAATGAACACACCACACACCTCAACTCCACAGTAATGCAACTCACGATTCTGGGAATGCACACGTTACAAACTCACATACAACATGCCAAACAACATACCCACCTACCAGACATGACAGCACAACTTACTGTGGTAACCTGGGCTAGCCATGTACACAAGCCATCAACGGCATGGCACCTCAGCCACACAATAGCAGAATGTGGGGAGAGGTGGGAACCAGGCATGTGCGAAGGAGGCAAGTGACCCATGAATGAGAATGTACACAATGCCAAGTGTGGCGTGGATGTGCTGGCCAGACTGCAGTATGCAGACCACAGACATGTCCATGTCGACATATACTGCTGGTGTTTGGAGTGTAGTGGACGCACCATGTCACCCCAGGCAGTGGGGAAGATTGCGGAAATGTAGCTTGTTACGTCCCCCCCTGTAAGCGTGAGCAAGCATGGGACTGCTCATTTTTTAAGAAAATAAATAGGATACTGTTACACACTTGCGAACAGGCCAGCGTAGGGGTGTGAATAAAAAGCCTGTTGCTCTGGGCGTGGTTCTCTTCCGGAATGGCCAACGTGTCTGCCAGGGCGGCGCCTCTCAGCCCGCCATGAGGCCGACGCCGTGAGTGGCGGTGCCTGCGATCCTGTGCACCTGCTGCACCCCAGGCCACTGGTCCCCAGACCCGTCTTGGCCACCCCTGCGCAACCAGGCCTCACTGCTCACCTGCCGACACCGGCGTGTGTCAAAGATGGCCCACCATGGCCGGTGCAAGCTCCAAGCCCGAGGCCCGCGACCTTGGCAGCCTCCTCAGACCATCACGGCCTCCGCGACACAGGCCCCCAGCACTCCTTTCTCGTTGACGTACTCCACTGCTGCCTCCGGCCTACACTGCGGTCCAGTAGGTCACACATTTGGAACTGAGTCTTGATTTTTCAATGGCCGAGTTCAAATCATTGCACGCAAGGAGAGGAGTAAGAGGAAGACGCAGTTCAGTCCAGAGGAAAAAAGGATCATCGTTATGGAGGTGATCGAACACTACCAACAACTGCTCTGGTGCCACTAACTCTGTGCATCGCAAGCCAAAGATATGTGGCTGTGGGCCCCTGCTGACCGCTGCCTCCGGCCTACACTGCGGTCAAGTATGTCACACATTTGGAACTGAGTCTTGATTTATTTATGGCAGAGTTTATACCATTGTACAGGCCTCATCGCAGCCTGCATCCCCTTTCAGCTCTGGTGCCACTAACTCTGTGCCCCGAAATTCATGGACACTCTTTGGTTGAACTTTGGTGGCGTCTGAGTCTATGGCCGGGGGATTGTCTTCATCATCATGTAGCTGATACTGACTTGGTGTTAAAAATGAGTCTGTAGCATTCATCTCCTCCATATTGCCTGTTTCTGCTTGGTTCTGCCCTCTGCATTATGCCCTGGAAGAACACCTTCCACTGTCCCCCGAAACACTCCGCGACATCCACCTTCGACATCGACGAGGACCCGCTCAGCTCTCATGGCCCCACCTCAGTGCACCGCAAGTCACCGTCCCGTGGCGGTGTGCCTGTGCTGGCCGCAGTGCATCCGGGGCCACTAACTCTGTGCAGCTCAAGTTGTGGACCCTTGCTGTTTGAACTTTGAACTTCTAATTGTCTGATCACTGTTGTAGTTGTTGCCAGCACCAACCACTCCCTGAGGGCTGGCTTACACTCATCCCACACCCATCCAGCACAGGCGTCATTGGACATGTGACCCTGGCAATAAAAGGGGCCGGGCGCACGTGCCCGTAGCCAGTTCCACAAACTATCTAAGTGTGTCCGTGTGGTCATTGTGTATGCATGAGGGCCCCGGGCCCTACCACATTACATTGTGCTGTGTACAGCGGACGCAACCATGTCACCTCAGGCAGTGTGGAAGACCTGGGACATGTAACTGTGTCGTACCCCCCTGTAAGCTTAAGCGGAGTGGGCTGGCGTACGACAGTCCAGTGTTGGGGTCTGGATGATCAGCCCAGGGCTCTGGGCGTTGCTATGTGTTGGCCTTGCAAAGGAAGTAACTAATGCGTGTGTCTCTGTTGTAGTGTCGGCGCCACCCGTCCCGCAATGGACAATGTTGCGATGTAGCATGCCCCCGGAGTGCGGGCTCGGCCGAAGGGATAAATGAAGGAGCTCAAGCCCGCTCGGGGTCCGGGATCATACATGCCAACTGTTGTGTGTGTCGCTATTACCGCAGCATAGGCCATAGGACTACCCTCAACCGCATCACGAGTTCAGCCAGCCATGAACTCTACATCTGTGTCCGCCCTATCCTTACCGTAGGCCTACACACACGTGGCTGCCCACCTTCAGCGCACAACATCACAGTGTCGTTGTCAGGCTTGTGGACATGCGCAGACAGGCATGACAATGGTGTGCCGTAGGAGTGCAAGTGATGCAACCGCGCTGCGCACACTAGTGAATAGGCTCAGGGGGAGTGAGGAGCAGCAGTGAGGCTACGTAATACTAAGCCTGGGTGTAGTAGCACTTCACGTAGCTACGTGAAGTACATTTTGAACTGCACGTAGCTATGCAAATTGCGTAGTTGTGTGCTTGACTGCACTGTACAATAATTGCCAAAGGCATCTTGCACAGTGCAAGATAAGATAAAATAAATATCTCTGTCTTTATATGGTAAAAATGCATATAGTTATTTCACAAAAGTGAAAACAATAAATTAACAAGCAGTGAGAGAGGTGATGATTTTGGGATCCTCCCTAACCTAGGGAGAGAACCAAGCAGATGCCTTGAAAACAAAAAGCACATCTTTTGAACGATTCGGTGGTGGTCCCATCCTCTTAGGACCACCCCAAGCACAGTTATTGGCAAAAATACAATCCCAACCAAAGGCCCTGCAAAGCATTATGGGACGAGATTAGCATTGGGCAGTGAATATTATAGTATCCAATATCAAAATAATTCTACAAAGAGCTGCAGTTCCACTAGTCGTTACTAGATGTCCCTCACGAGTCAAATGCAAAAGCATTGAAACCCTTTCATGAAGCTGCAGTTCAACTCTTTGTAGAATTTATAGTATTAGCTCTCAGCTCAGGGTTTCAATGCTTTTGCATTTGACTCGTGAGGGACACCTAGTAACGACTAGTGGAACTGCAGCTTCATGAAAGGGTTTCAATGCTTTTGCATTTGACTCCTGAGGGTCATCTAGTAACGACTAGTGGAACTGCAGCTTGATGTATTAATAATTTCAATGCTTTTGCATTTGACTCGTGAGGGACATCTAGTAACGACTAGTTGAACTGCAGCTCTTTGTAGAATTATTTTGATATTGGACACTATAATATTCACTGCCCACTGCTAATCTCGTCCCATAATGCTTTGCAGGGCCTTTGGTTGGGATTGTATTTTTGCCCATAACTGTGCTTGGGGTGGTCCTAGGAGGAAGGGACCACCACTGAATCGTTCACATGATATGCTTTTTGTGTTCAAGGCATCTGCTTGGTCCTCCCCCTAGGTTAGGGGGGACCCCAAAATCATCACCTCTCTCATTGCTTGATATTTTATTTTTAAAGTTCACTTTTGTGAATTGGTTAAATGCTTTTTAGCATAGAAATTTGCTTTATCAAAGCATTTGAAGGTGTTTATTTTACTGCTGCTATGCTACGTCAATTAGCACAGTTATTCACTCTGCTACGTGCAATTTGCGTAGTGCGTAGTAGCACAAACTTTGCATGCTCCGTGAGCGTAGCGAAGTATTACGCCCAGGGTTACGTAATACACATTGATGCCGCTCATTTGCTACAAGCAGTACCTGTCAAACAGGAATCACTAAGTCACACATATCGCACACCAATGAACTAGTGAGCCTGCCAACACATCATGCAGAACCAACTTTTGACTCATGTCTCTCTGCACTGCCACAGGTGATCAAGAATATGCACTCTGCCCTTGGATGATGACACCCCTCCGAGCCCTGAACACACAGGCCCAGAGGCAGGACAATGCGGCCCACAAACACACCAGGGGCATCGTGGAACGCACATTTGGCGTGTTGAAGTCACGTTTCAGGTGCCTGGACATCACAGGTGGAAGGCATCGTGTGCAAGATGATCATTGCATGTTGTGTGTTGCACAACATATGTGTACGCACCAATGCCCCATGGTTACAAGTGCCAGATGCACCGGACGATGATGAGGAAGATGAGGGAGCAGCAGGAATAGCCTGTAGGAACACCATCATTGACAATTTCTTCACATGAGCACGTCACATTGTCACAGTCCTTAGCAATCATGGGACAGTACAAAATGAACACAGGCACAGCATGTGCAAATAAATTCATTACAACACACATTCCCTGTGTGCATCTTACTCCTCTGTACAAGCACATCACTCTGACAAGTGTAAGTGCAACATGTAGTGCTAACAATCTCATAAATTGGAAATAGATGGTGGGTGTGTCATCTCTGTACAGAGAGGCTGTTTAGGGTGTCACATATTCGAAATGCCATTTCTGTGTGTCAAAGATAGTACGGAATCCCACTCATCAGCATTTCACATGTGTCCCAAATCATTACATGTAGGCTGTCATTTGTGACTTACAATTGACAACAGGGCTTCTTTTGGGGTCAAATATGTACCACCATGATGCAGGGATGCACACTGTGACTCAAGTCCCACAACATGAGCTACATGGACGTAAGGGGGAATCACTGCCCCTACATTCGTCCATGCTTTCATACTTGATTAATCATAGACATGACGCATCTGTGTGTATTAGAATGTATTATTCACGTTCAGTGGAGTGTTGAAGCTGTCTTAGTACTGGGCCATGCAGACAACACTTTACAATGTTGCCCCGTGGAGGGCCAGCCAGAGTCCTTTAGGGATTGACAAGTTACTCGGAAGGGGAAGAGTCCAGTCCGCAGGCTGATTGCTGTGTCATTGTTGAGCATGCAAAATATGGCAGTCCATGTCAAGGTCCAAGGTTAGTGTCGCAGAGTGTGTCGGGGGACAGTAGAAGGTGTTATTCCAGGGCATGATGCAGAGGGCAGACCCAAGCAGAAATAAGCCATATGGCGGAGATGAATGCTATTGCTTCCTCCTTACCACTGAGACAGATTTATCCTCATCTTCGTCCTCTGACGTTTCATGTGCATCACATGTGGGTGGTGGTGTTTGGTTTGCAGCACTGTGTGACACTGACACATCAGGGGCCGGAGATGTGGATGTCGAAGTAGCAGCAGCATTCATCTGCGCAATGTCTTGTGGCATCACTCCCATGATGAGGATCTGCAGGGCATGGAAGATCCCATCTACAGCTTTCTCGTGTGCAGCCGTGGTAGCCATTCTTTGCACCTGCATCTGCTCCATGTTCTCCATGACCCTCCTTATGTTTCCCAAATCATGGATGACATCGCTGTAGCCACTCTGACTAGACAGTTGTTGATGTCTTCGAGTCATGTCTCCAGCGACGCCAGCCATGGATTGTTGGAGGGCTTGGGGAGGACTGTGGGTGTCCATTAGGGAATGTAAGTGGTCCCTGATGGGACTTAGACACCCATGTATGGCATCTAGTTTGGCTGCCATGAGGTCGAACCGCACCTGTTCAGCCAGCTCCTTCTGGCAGTCCAACACACGGCGTTGGAACGCCATGTGTTCTTCGGTGAGGTGCTGGGAGCCAGACGTGGTGGTGGGTGCTTCCTGCTGTGTGGTTTGTGCAGGGGGTGGGATCACCTCAATGGTGCTGGGCTGCCCTGCTACTGGAGGTGGGGTGCGGAGGTTGTCCATGAACCGTTGGAGTTCGTCGTAGTCGATGTCCTGGAGGTCGTCTCCATCATCTCTGACGTGATGTAGGGTCTGCTCTGCAGGAGGTGTTGATTGTCCCTCTGCAATGTAAAGGGGAGTTGCAGTTTCACAGTGTGTTCCATGTATGTTGACGCATTTGCGGAGTTTACATACAGACTGCATGACAATGTACATTGTGACTGTTTGTGAGGAGATGCCTATTTGATGCGGGACAGTGGACATTTGTACTACATCACGGATGTGAGGTTGTACTCGTACATTGTCATCTCACAGTTTCCTGCTATGCCAGATGTGATTGGCCATTTTGTACACACATGCAGCACCAGTTGTGTCCTGTGTTCTGTTGTGAAAGTGTTGCAGTTTGTACCACATTGTTGTCAATGTTGAGGTGCTCTTATTCTTATGTGTGTGTGCTGCATTGTGGGTGAGTCGCCCCTGCAGCTCAGATTTGGCTGCCCCTTATCCCTTTCAGGCGGTGTGCCTTTGACTTCTGTGCTTCTACAGTGCTGAGATGTTGCGGACTTGGGTGAATTGGGCTCTTGGTCGAGTTGTGACTCTTGGGCATGGTTTGTCCGCAGATGTGTTGTTGACGTCAGGGGTTGTTTGTGCACGTGGATGTGTCAGAGTGTGACCTGCTCCTTTCCGGATGTGGTCCACACTCAGTCACCTCAGTGTCGTGGCGTGCACCATGTCATGATAATTGGACTGCAGCCATGCTAATGGTCATGCAGTGTCACTTGCATTGTCAGTGTGGCACACGGACCCGCAGCTTTGCTGGGTTCAACACATGTGTATTGGTTTGTTGTGGGATTAGTGATGTGTGGGGAGGGCCCCCTCCGGGCACATTGTTGACGGGGGCCTACTTGCTGTTTCTATGTGTGCTGCAGTATGCCAAGGAGATCATGGACATGATCCAGAGTCATTGTGGGTGTGCAGTGTGCTCTACTTAATTGTGAATGTGTGCCATTGTGCCCATCTCCCCCCGTCCCCCCAGTCCCTGGTCGGTACTCACCCTGTTGATGTTGTGTCAGGTCATGTTGAGCAGTGTCCGGATCCACTACTCCTGGCACCTTATCCCGACTGATGACTGTGGCCACCATTTTCTCCATGTCATCCAGCTCATGGTGTGCCGCTGGACCCCACCTCCAATCTGCGTTGCTGCTTTCATGTTGGCATCGAGTTTCTTCTTGGTTTTGCCCTTCACATCATTCCAGCGCCTCTTGACCTCTTCCATTGTCCTTCTCAACTCTGCAACTGCATTCACATGGTCCAAGATAGTCTGCCATGTTTGAGTCTTTGTTGCCAATGACACGTTGGAGGTGACGAACAGTTGTAGGTAGTGTTCTATCACCTCCGTGACGATGATCCTGTTTTCCTGCGGACTGAACCGCGTCTTCCTCTTTCTCTTCTCCTTGGCCTTCCCCGACACCGAGGTTCCTTGCTGTCATCTGTGGGGCTTGTGGGGTTCGCGTTGTCCTCTGCACTCGGTCCGGGTGCATCCATGGTGCTACGCAGTTTATTTTTTTGTCTTTTTTATTTTTCTGCTTTTATAGTGCATTTTCCCGCATGACGCGTGGGAATTGCAGGCCTGTCGCTGGTTATCGCTGATTTTTGTATCACGATTTGGGGCATCGCAACTTTTTTCGCGTTTGTGTTTCGCATTTCTTCAGCATCGCATTGATTTTAATGCTGTCATTTGGCGCGTTATCATGAGACTATCGCATGGTGCCGCCGGGTTGAGAATACAACGTTAACACAGTGTTATTTTCCCGCGATGGACTGCGATGTGCAAAGTTGCGTTAAGCTAATTTTGCGATAATTATCACACGTTCTTGAGAATATCCCCCTTTGTATTTGTGTTGCTGAATCTGCATTGCTGCATGCTATCAGACCCAGGCATGCTCGTTGTCAGCAGGACCCCAGTTTTCCAGACCTTGCCTTTTCTTTTACAAATCATTGCAGTCAGGTGCAGCAGCCCAATTAGTTCAATGGTGGCAAATCAAGACTGCAATTCCCATGATGCATTAGACTGCCAAATGTAAGACCAGGACAGGAAGCATAGTATACTGACGTCTTGGAACAACCCCCGAGACACAAAGTAATATAAAGTATGTTTCACAAAAGAGAATAGGCAACTGACTGATGTGTTTAAAAAATCCATCATGAAAATACCTTCCATGTAAAAGCATCTCTCTGTCAAATGGTATCTTAGCAACTACACGTCAACTACTGCACATCCTTTTTCAATGCATACTGGGGTTCCGCAGCGCTCATCTATTACTGTTAATTAAATGCTGTCAGTCATCATCCTGCAAGCCCTATCTTGATTACGAGTGCAAGTGGGATATAATTGGGCCGTCAATACTCATTCAGAACTCCTGCATCTGGAATTATACACAATTTTCTCAAGGTTTTTTGCAGGGGAGATGTCCGTATTGGGGCAACAGAAGTGTGATGTAGCTGTATCACTTAGAATCCTTTTCCCGGCAGTTACCAGCCAAATCCTTCTTTAGCCCTCCTTGCAACGCGAGCTACTGTGTCACTACAGGACACAGTACACTGTGGCTGGTTCAGCAGCAGCATTCAAAGAGACATTTTATAATGTGCATTGTTGGCTGAAGTAGCTACGCCATCATAAAGAGATGTATCTTCAGTGGTCGCTGCATCTATCTCACAGTGCACTTTCATGCTCACCAAATTACCTGAGGAGAATTTGCTAATTTTAAATTTGTCATTCTGACTGTGTTTGTTCAGTAAATTTAAAATACGTTGGGAGAGACTTACTCGTTGCCCCAGCTGTCAAGGCTGTGCTGGCCAGAGTGGCATTTTGGCATTCACATAGTGGACCGTGGGATGGAAGGGTGCTTTTGAAGCTGAGTAGCATGCTGTGCAGGCCTTAGAGAGTCTACTCAAGAGGCATCTCATGTGGGCCAAGTGCATTACATCTGCTCTCCTCTTGCTTTCATCAGGCACATGTGGAGTCCATTGACATTCCCAAGGCGTTTCAGAAACTTAGCTGGAAACAGCTACACCGTGGTGGCACAATGGATGGTCCTGCATCCTAGCACTTGAGAACCCTACCCAACCCCCAAGGGTAAGCAAGAAATGATGCCAGCAAGAACATTAGAGGAAGTAATGTGATGCTGATGATTATTTCATGACTTTGCTCTTCGCTGTCTACATTATGTCAAAACAGTTCTTCCTCCTTCTCCGACACAAACTGGGGCTCTGCTTCTCTGCAGAGGGGGCTGAGTGACCATGTTTCACGGTCTTGCAGCAGTGGCGAAGGAGCGCCGCCCCACTGATTTGAAGCAGTGCAAAAAGAAAAAATAAATTGATCATAACGTAATGTTATTATCATTTTAACTTGTCCTGCTGCGACAGCTTTGCGTGATAGGGTGGGGCGGCTCTGCTCACAGTGCAGGGCAGGGGAGGAGTTGTAGCACCCTCTTAAGTGCGCCATGACTGTTTGGCTGGCCCTCTCATGCGCACTTCGCATGTTCTCTATACAGGCTGCATTACGGCCTGCGTGGAGAACATGCCAGGCCCCCAGTCCCTGTCTGAGTGCCGAACGACGGCGCTCAGACCAATCACAACGCTGCGTTGCAGCATTGTGATTGGTCAGGGGAGCCTGGGTGTTTATCAATCACAACACTGCATTGCAGTGTTGTGATTGGTCAGGGGAACCTAGCTGCCTGCTTCCTGTTCCATTCCAGAAGCGAGGAGAGATGCAGCAGTAAGTTTTTTCTTTTTTTTAAATCCCCTAACCCTCCCCCTCGCCACGCTACTGCTTGCAGGCTCATGTAGAAACTCTTTCACCACCAGCCATTTTCTGTTGTGTTGTGTGACTTTTTTAATATGAAGTATGCTCTCACACGAAGGAAAGGCACATGAGATACCACCAAACCACATTAAGCACTGAAAGCATAATTCAGCCTATTTGTGTGAAATTTTGAAAAACAAAATCCGCAATCTATCACACCCCTAGGACTTAGTCTGGTTGCATTTCTTCTGTATATACCTGTTCATTACTCTTCATCACTCATAGCACTGCTTAGATTAGTTGCCCACACGGCCTGTATCCATAGTATGTCATGGGACTACTCCTATTGCTCTTCGATGGACCCAAGTTGACATTTATGTGGGCTGCCTGTAACTAGTGAATGCCCATAGCTTTCCCCTCCCTTCTGGTTTATGTTATATTATTTGGGTAGGGCACGATTTTTTTACATATTATTTTTGGATGTGTTGGTGGTCATTGAATGTCTGCTTTTGTTTTCTGTTTTGTGACGTGTCTGCGGGGATCGTAATTACCGACGTCATCGTGATCTCTGGAGTTACCGCGAAAAGATAAAATAGGTTTTAGAGATGGTTTTTATAGAAACTCTCTAGAAAAACATGACTTTAGAGAATACTGTAAGAAACCCCTAGCATGTAAAATACTGTAGTATGTGTGGATATGTGTGTTTTAGACTTTATGGAAAAGGCACGATCGTGGCGGTCAACGACATCAACGCGATGTCCCGAATAACAGCGAAAACGGAATATAGTTCTAAAAAATGTTTTTTAAAGAAACTTAGTAGAAAAATATGAGTTTCAACATGCTTTGAAAGAAGCATGTATATAGTAATATGTGTAGTGCAATGTTCAGAATAGATTTTTTTACATATTATTTTTGGATGTGTTGGTGGTCATTGAATGCCTGCTTTTGTTTTCCTATTTCGTGCCGTGTCCGCAGAGATCGCGTCATTGTCTCGAACATCCACAAAAACTAAAGAAAAGAAAAACCTTTACAAAAAAACTTTACAATATTTTGGGTACAGTCATCCATTCACTCAGGTACTACTCATGCAGTGATCCAATCACTCAGGCACTACCCATGCACTCATACGATTACCCAGGCACTACCCATGCACTAATCCCTTCACCAGGCACTAGCGATGCACACATCCAATCACCCAGGCACTACCCTTGCACTCAGCCAACCACCCAGGCAATACCGATACACCCATGCATTCACCCAGACACTACCCATGCACTCATTCAGTTATCCAGCCATTATCCATGCAGTCATCCATTCACTCAGGCACTGATGTGGCACTCATCCATTTACTGAGGCAATACTCATGCACTACTCCATTCACTCAGGCGCTATCCATGGACTCATCCATTACCCAGGCACTACTCATGCACACATCCAGTCACCCAGCCAATACCTTTGCACACATCCATTCACTCAGGCAGTACACACGCACTCATCCAATCACCAGGTACTATCCATGCACTCACCCAATCACACAAGCACTATCCATTCACCCACCCAGTCACTACCCTTGCACTCATCCATTCACTAAGGCACTACCCTTCCACTCAATGAGGTGGTACCCATGCACAGATCTAATTACCCAGGCGCGACTCTTGCACTCATCCAGTGACCTAGGCAATATCCATTTATTCAGGCAGTTCCCATGCATTCATCCATTTACTCAGGCACTACCCATGCACTCATCCAATTACCCAGGCACTATATATGCACTTACCCAATCACCCTGCCACTATACATGCACTCATCCAATCACCCAGGCACAACCATGGCACTCATCCATTCAATAAGGTGCTATCCATGCACCCATCCAGTCACAGAGGCACTACTCTCGCACTCATCCAGTCACCCAGGTACTACCCATGGACTCATACTATCAGCCAGGTACTACCCTTGCACACGTCCATTTACTAAGGTACTACCAATGCACTCGTTCAATGACCCAGGCACTACCCTTGCACTCATCCATTCACTCATGCACTACCCATGCACTCATCCATTCACCCAGTCACTACCCATGGACACATCCAATCACCCATGCACTACCTTTGCACTCATCCATTCACTGAGGCACTACACATGCACTCCTCCATTCACTCAGTCACTACGCATGCACTCATCCATTTACCCAGACACTATGCATGCACTCATCCAATCACCTAGGCACTACTCATTCACTCACCCAATCACACAGGCACTATACATGCAGTCATCTGATCACCCAGGCACTACCCTTGCACTCATTCAATCACCCAGGCACTACTCTTGCATTCAACAATTCACCCAGGCGCTACCCACTCACTCATAAATCAACCATATACTACACATGCACTAATCCAATCACCCAGGCAATAACCATGCACTCAGGCACTACCCATGCAGCCATGCAATCAAGCAGGCACTACCATTGCACTCATCCAATCACCCAAGCAGTACCCATGCACTCATCCAATCACTCAGGCACTACCCTTGCACTCATTCATTCACTCAGACATTACTCATACACTCATCCAATCACCATGGCAATACCCATGCACTCACGCAATCACCCTGGCACTACCCTTGCACTCATCCAATCACACAGCACTACTCATACACTCATCCAATCACCCAGGCACTACCGTTGTACTCATCCAATCATCCTGGAACTACCCATGCACTCATCCAATCACCCTGGCACTACCCATGCACTCATCCAATCACCCAGGCACTACTCATTAACTCATCCAATCACCCAGGCACTACTCTTGCACTCATCTATTTATGGAGGCACTACCCATGCACTCATCCAATCACACAGGCACTATCCATGCACTCATCCAATCATCCTGGAACTACCCATGCACTCATCCAATCACCCTGGTACTACCCATGCACTCATCCAGTCACCCAGGCACTACTCATTCACTCATCCAATCACCCAGGCACCTCCCTTGCACTCATCCATTCACTGAGGCATCACCCATGCACTCATCCAATCACCCAGGCACTATCCATGCACTCATCCAATCACCCTGGCACTACCCATGCACTCACCAGTCACCCAGGCACTACTCATGCACTCATCCAATCACCCAGGCACTACACTTGCACTCATCCCTTCACTGAGGCACTACCCATGCACCCATCCAATCAGCCAGGCACTACTCATGCACTCATGAAATCACCCAGGCACTACTCATGCCCTCATCCAATTACCCAGGCACTATATATGCACTCACCCAATCACCCTGGCACTATACATGCACTCATCCATTTACCCAGGCACAACCGTGGCACTCATCCATTCAATAAGGTGCTATCCATGCACCTATCCAGTAACACAGGCACTACTCTCGCACTCAGCCAGTCACCCAGGCACTACCCATGGACTCATACAATCACCCAGGTGCTATACATGCACTCATCCAATCACCCAGGCACTACCCTTGCACACATCCATTCACTGAGGCACTACCCATGCACTAATCCATTCACTGAGGCACTACCCATGCACTCATCCAATCACCCAGGCACTACCCATGCATTCACCCAATCACCCAGGCACTATCCATGCACTTACCCAATCACCCAGGTTCTACCCTTGCACTCATCCAATTACCCAGGCACTACCTTGCACTCACCCATTCACTCAGGCAGTACCCCTGCAGTCATCCAATGACCCAGGCACTACCCTTGCACTCATCCATTCATTCATGGACTATGCATGCACTCATCCATTTACCCAGGCACTACCCATGGACACATCCAATCACCCAAGCACTACCCTTGCATTCATCCATTCACCCAGGTACTGCCCATGCACTCATCCAATCACTCAGGCACTACCAAATCACCTGTCCAATCACTTAGGCACTATCCATGCACTCATCAATTCACACAGGCACTGCCTTTGCACTCATCCATTCACTGAGGCACTACAATCCACTTCTCCATTCACTCAGTCACTACGCATGCACTCATCCATTCACCCAGACACTATGCATGCACACATCCAATCACCCAGGCACCCTTCATGCTCTCATCCAATCACACAGGCACTATCCATGCACTCATCTAATCACCCAGGTGCTACACATGCACTAATCCAATCACCCAGGCAGTAACCATGTACTCATCCATTCACTCAGGCACTACCCATGCAGTCATGCAATCAAGCAGGCACTATCCATGCAGTCATCTGATCACCCAGGCACTACCCTTGCACTCATCTAATCACCCAGGCACCACTCTTGCACTCATCCATTCACCCAGGCGCTACCCACTCACTCATACAATTAACCAGACACTACACATGCACTAATCCAATCACCCAGGCAGTAACCATGCACTCATCCATTCACTCAGGCACTACCCCTGCAGTCGTGCAATCAAGCAGGCACTACCATTGCACTCATCCAATCACCCAAGCAGTACCCATGCACTCATCCAATCACTCAGGCACTACCCTTGCACTTATTCATGTACTCAGACATTACTCATGCACTCATCCAATCACCCTGGCACTACCCATGCACTCGTTCAATCACCCTGGCACTACCCATGCACTCATCCAATCACACAGCATTACTCATACACTCATACAATCACCCAGGCACTACCTTTGCACTCATCCAATCATCCTGGAACTACCCATGCACTCATCCAATCACCCTGGCACTACCCATGCACTCATCCAATCACCCAGGCACTACACATTCACTCACCCAAACAAACAGGCACTATCCATGCAGTCATCTGATCACCCAGGCACTACCCTTGCACTCATTCAATCACCCAGGCACTACTCTTGCATTCATTAATTCACCCAGGCGCTACCCACTCACTCATAAATCAACCATATACTACACATGCACTAATCCAATCACCCAGGCAGTAACCATGCACTCAGGCACTACCCATGCAGTCATGCAATCAAGCAGGCACTACCATTGCACTCATCCAATCACCCAAGCAGTACCCATGCACTCATCCAATCACTCAGGCACTACCCTTGCACTCATTCATTCACTCAGACATTACTCATACACTCATCCAATCACCATGGCAATACCCATGCACTCACTCAATCACCCTGGCACTACCCATGCACTCATCCAATCACACAGCACTACTCATACACTCATACAATCACCCAGGCACTACCGTTGTACTCATCCAATCATCCTGGAACTACCCATGCACTCATCCAAGCACCCTGGCACTACCCATGCACTCATCCAATCACCCAGGCACTACTCATTAACTCATCCAATCACCCAGGCACTACTCTTGCACTCATCTATTTATGGAGGCACTACCCATGCACTCATCCAATCACACAGGCACTATCCATGCACTCATCCAATCACCCTGGTACTACCCATGCACTCATCCAATCACCCAGGCACTACTCATTCACTCATCCAATCACCCAGGCACCTCCCTTGCACTCATCCATTCACTGAGGCATCACCCATGCACTCATCCAATCACCCAGGCACTATCAATGCACTCATCCAATCACCCTGGCACTACCCATGTACTCATCCAGACACCCAGGCACTACTCATGCACTCATCCAAACACCCAGGCACTACACTTGCACTCATCCATTTACTGAGGCACTACCCATGTACTCATCCAATCACCCAGGCACTACTCGTGCACTCATGAAATCACCCAGGCACTACCCATGCACTCATCCAATTACCCAGGCACTATATATGCCCTCAACCAATCACCCAGGCACTATCCATGCACTCATATAATCACCCTGGCCCTACCCATGCACTCATCCAGTCACCCAGGCAGTACTCATGCACTCATCCAATCACCCACGCACTATACTTGCACTCGTCCATTTAATGAGGCACTACCCATGCACTCATCCAATTACCCAGGCACTATATATGCACTCACCCAATCACCCAGGCACCATGCATGCACTCATCCAATCACCCAGGCACAACTGTGGCACTCATCCATTCAATAAGGCGCTATCCATGCGCCCATCCAGTCACACAGGCACTATACATGCACTCATCCAATCACCAAGGCACTACCCTTACGTGCATCCATTTACTAAGGTACTACCAATGCACTCATCCAATGACCCAGGCACTACCCTTGCACTCATCCATTCACCCATCCACTACCCATGCGCTCATCCATTCACCCAGTGACTACCCATGGACACATCCAATCACTCAAATACTACCCTTGCATTTATTTATTCACCCAGGCACTACCCATGCACTCATCCAATCACCCAGGCACTACTCATTCACTCATCCAATCACCCAGGCACTACTCATTCACTCATCCAATCACCCAGGCACTACTCATTCACTCATCCAATCACCCAGGCACTACCCTTGCACTCATCCATTCATGGAGGCACTACCTTTGCACTCATCCATTCACTGAGGCACTACACATGCACTCCTCCATTCACTAAGTCACTATGCATGCACTCATCCATTCACCCAGAACCTATGCATGCACGCATCCAATCACCCAGGCACTATTCATGCACTCACCCAATCACACAGGCACTATCGATGCACTCATCTGATCATCCAGGCACTACCCTTGCACTCATCTAATTGTATTGTAATTGCATTTATATAGCACTTACCACCCCTGATGAGGCGTCAAAGCACTTTTTCGGCGAGTAGCACGCTACTCCGGAACCCATAAAGGATTAGTGTTAAATTAGTATAGTGAAATATGAAAGTCATTTGAGTGGTGGATAGGTTAGTCAGTTATTTCAATTCAGAAGGATAGTGGAGGGATAGAAGAGGGAAAGGTTTGCATTTTTATAGCGCTTGTTACCCCTGATTGGGTGTTGAAGTGCTTTTTGGCGAGTAGCACGTTACTTCGAAACCCATAGAGGATTAGTGTTGAATTAGTATAGTGAAATATGAAAGTAATTTGAGTGGTGGATATGTTAGTCAGTTATTTGGATTGAGAAGGGTAGGGGAGGGATAGAAGAGGGAAAAAGGTTTGCATTTATATAGTGCTCGTTACCCCTGATGGGGTGTTGAAGCGCTTTTTTGGCAGTTAGCACGCTACTCAGGAACCCATAAATGATTAGTGTTGAATTAGTATAGTGAAATTTGAAAAGTGGACATGTTAGTCTGATATTTCGATTGAAAAAGATAGTGGAGGGATAGAAGAGCGAAAGATTTAGACTTTTTTTTTTGGAGGGCATAGCTGTAGGAGGCGGCTTGGGATGAGTAAAAAGGGATGTGGGGTGGAGAGGGAAGAGTTTAGAAAGGCTTGTTTTAGGGGTTTGGTATAGTAAAAGAGATGTCAGATGATGCAAGAAGGGGTAGAGTGGGGGGAGTCTAGAAAGGGTTATTTTGGGGATCATAGTAGTGGTATGAGTTTGGGATGAATGAGAGAGTGGATTTAGAAGACATATTGATAGAGATATAGGGTTAGAATAGGATAGTGCATTGGAAAGAGTAGTAGAAAGAGGTTTGAGATGAGTCAGGGAGTTGAGGTAGAAGATATATTGAGAGAGGCATAGGGTGAGAAATAGGGTAGTGCATGGGATATGCTGAATTAGAAGAAAGTAAGAAATATATAGATCCATAAGTACATGGAAAGCATGTACATGCATAAAGGAAGATTATGTAGATTAAAGATATTGATAGAGGTATAGGGTGAGAAATAGGGTAGTGCATTGAATATGCTTTTTTAGGAGAAAAGTAATAAATATATAGATCCAAGTACATGGAAGTTATATAGATGCATAAACGGAAAAGGTATATGTAGATTAAAGATGCATTAGATGAACTCTGGTTTTCAAGTTTTGTACTTAAAAATGTATTTATTTATTTATTTTTAAAACATGATTATTCTACATGTTTATACAAAGCAATACACATATATAGGTACATATCTATAGTACAAATGAATGCTTATATACAGAAGGATATGCTGTATATTTCTGTTTGCGTATGGTGCTTATGTGGGGAAGAGCCAATTCTTGAGTAGTTTTCTGAAGGTAAGGCGGTTGTCCGTGGATCTTATGTTGGGGGTAAAGAGTTCCATAGTCTGGCTGCTTGAACAGAGAAGGATGTGTCACCCATGGTTTTTTTCTTGTATCTTGGGATTTTGAGACGACGTGCTACTCTAGAGCGGAGGTTCCTTTGTTGAATGTGTTTGGTGACTTTATTCCTGATGAAGAGTGGTCTCATTCCATGTATCGCTTTGTGGGTGATACAAAGCAGCGTGAACGTGGATCTTCTGGCAACCGGTAACCAATGCAGGGCTTTCAAGGCAGGGGAAATGTGGTCTCGCGGTTTGATCTGCAAGAGTAGTCTGGCAGCCGAGTTCTGAATCTGTTATAGTCTTTTCACCCAGGCGCTACTCTTGTACTCATCCATACACCCAGGCGCTACCCACTCACTCATACAATCAACCAGGCACTACACATGCACTCATCCAATCACCCAAGCAGTACCCATGCACTCATCCAATCACCCAAGCAGTACCCATGCACTCATCCAATCACTCAGGCACTACCATTGCAATCATCCATTCACTCAGACACTACTCATGCACTCATCCAATCACCCTGGCATTACCCATGCACTCATTCAATCACTCTGGCACTATCCATGCACTCATCCAATTACACAGGCACTATCCATGCACTCATCCAATCATCCTGGCACTACCCATGCACTTATCCAATCCCCCTGGCACTACCCATGCACTCATCCAATCACCCAGGCACTACTCATGCACTCATCCAATCACCCAGGCACTACCCTTGCACTCATCCATTCACTGAGGCACTACCCATGCACTCATCCAATCACCCAGGCACTATCCATTTACTCATTCAATCACCCTGGCACTACCTATGCACTCATCCAGTCATCCAGGCACTACTCATGCACTCATCCAAACACCCAGGCACTACACTTGCACTCATCCATTCACTGAGGCACTACCCATGCACTCATCCAATCAGCCAGCCACTACTCATGCACTCATGAAATCACCCAGGCACTACCCATGCACTCATCCAATTACCCAGGCACTATATATGCATTCACCCAATCACCCAGGCACCATACATGCACTCATCCAATCACCCAGGCACAACCGTGGCACTCATCCATTCAATAAGGTGCTATCCATGCACCCATCCAGTCACACAGGCACTACACTCGCCCTAATCCATTCACTCATTGCACTACCCATGGACTCATACAATCACCCAGGCACCCCCTCACAGGACCTCTGCGACAAGCTCGGATCTTACTTCCATCTGAAAATCAGGGCCTCTACGACAACTTCAACGGCCAGATACCTGATGCCAAAACCACCTCCCCCTCCAGCAACGCCAGCCGGCCTACCATCCCCTCCTGGACTCCAGTCACCACCGAGGACACCACGTCGACCATGAAAGGCATCCACTCAGGGGCCCCCACGGACCCCTGCCCACCGCACATCAACCACAGAGCCGCCACTGCTCCTGAACTACAGTGCACCATCAACACCGCCTTCAAGACCGGCACCTTCCCCGACGACTGGAAACGTGCAGAAGTCAGACCCCTGCTCAAGAAGCCGTCAGCAGACCCCATGGACCTCAAGAACTACCGACCCATCTCCCTCCTCCCTTTCGCGGCCAAAGTCACCGAGAAGATCGTCAATGCCCAGCTAACAACATTCATCGAAGAAAACTCCATTCTCGACCCCTCCCAATTTGGATTCCGAAGCAATCACAGCACCGAGACCGCTCTACTCTCCGCCACAGACGACATCTGCACCCTCCTCGACCAAGGACACACCGCGGCCCTGATCCTACTCGACCTCTCTGCAACGTTAGACACCGTCTCCCACCGCACACTCACCGCAAGACTCCACGATGCTGGCATACAGGGAACCGCCCTCAAAAGGATCAGCTCCTTCCTCACCGGCAGAACCCAAAGAATCAGACTTGCACCTTTCCTCTCCGAACCCATGGAAATCAACTGCGGAGTGCCCCAAGGATCGTCGCTCATCCCCATGCTCTTCAACATCAACATGGCCTCCCTCGCCGCAATCATCAGACACCACGAGCTCAGCATAGTACCCTACGCCGACAACACCCAGCTTTTCCTCTCCCTCACCAAGGACCCTGTCACCACCAGACTCAACTTCCAGGAATGAATGAAGGACGTCGCATCCTGGATGCACAACAGCTGCCTGAAGCTCAAATCAGAGAAGACAGAGGTCCTCGTCCTCGGACCCTCCCCCTCCGCATGGGACAACACCTGGTGGCCCACCGCCCACAGCACCCCTCCCACCCCCACGGACCACGCCCGAAACCTCAGCATCATACTCGACTCCTCCCTCTCCATGACCCGACAGGTCAACGCTGTCGCCTCCAGCTGCTTCAACACCCTCCGCATCTTCCAAAAGTCCTTCAAATGTATCCCCCCGAATCAAGGAAAACTGTCACCCACGCACTCATAACCAGCAGACTGGACTACGGAAACGCCCTCTATGCCGGGATCAACAAGTCTCTGCTCAACAAACTCCAGACCATACAGAACACCGCAGCCAGACTCGTCCTCGGCATCCCTCGACAGGAACACATCACCCAACACTTGCGTAACCTCCACTGGCTCCCCGTAGAGAAGAGAGTCACTTTCAAGATACTCACCTACGCCTACAAATGCCTCCACAACACCGGACCCCAATACCTCAACGAAAGGATCTCCTTCCACGTACCCAACAGAAACCTCCGATCCACCGACCTTGCCCTCGCCGAAACCCCGCACATCTGCAAAGCAAGGACAGGTGGAAGAGCCTTCTCCTACATCGCGGCCAAGACCTGGAACGAGCTCCCGATCGACATCAGATGCGCCCCCTGCCTGAACATCTTCAGGAAGACACTCAAGACCTGACTCTTCGACTGAATGGAGCTGCTAACCCCCCCAGCACCTTGAGACCCTCACGGGTGAGTAGCGCGCTTACAATTCCCCTGATTGACTGATTGACTATCCGTGCACTCAACCAATCACTATACAAGCACTCATCCAATCACCCAGGCACTACCCTTGCGCGCAGTATTTTACTGAGGCACTACCCATGCACTCATTGAATTACCCAGGCACTACCCATGCACTCATATAATCACCCAAGCATTATCCATGCATTCACCCAATCACCCAGGCACTAGCCATGCACTCACCCAGTCACCCAGGTTCTACCCTTGCACTCATCCAATTACCCAGGCACTACCTTGCACTCATCCAATCACTCAGGCGTTACCCTTGAACTCATCCATTCACTCACGCACTAAGCATGTGCTCATCCATTCACTCAGGCAGTACCATGCACTGATCCAATGACCCAAGCACTAACCATGCACCCATGCAATCACCCAGGCACTACCCATGCACTCATCCAATCACCCAGGCACTACCCTTGCATGCATCTATTTACTGAGGTACTACCCATGCACTCATCCAATCGCCTAGGCGCTACTCTTGCACTCATCCAGTCACCCAGGCAGTACCCATGCTCTCATCCAATCACACAGGCACTCAGGCACTACTCATGCACTCATCCAATCACCCAGGCACTATCCATGCACTCACCCAATCACCCAGGCACTACCCTTACACTCATCCATTAACTCAGGCACTCATCTATTCACCCAGGCACTACCCATGCACACATTCAATCACCCAGGCACTACCATGCATTAGTCAATTCACTCAAGTACTACTCATGCAGTCACCCATTCACTCAGGCACTACCCATACACTCATTCCATTATCCATGTACCACTCTTGCATTCATTCATTTTTCAATATGCCACTCAGCCAGTCATTCACTATTGCAAACATTATAGACATATTTATACACTCATTCATTCATTCAGTTTTATTTTGAAGCAAACATTATCTGCAACTAACAGTGGAAAAACTTTAAGAAGCTTTCAAAAACATGAAAATACTGCAAGGACACAAAGACAAAATCAACATTTGTGAGTCTTACAAATGTTGCAGAAAGCTGTTATGCTCTGCTCACAAGCACTAACCACAAATCCACAGTCCATAAAATAATTGGCAATCCGGCTGCATTCAGGTGCGATATCTTGAGACTGTTGTTGAACTACAGAAGGCACCCTTTGTCCATGTGTTGATGCACTTGCTAAAGATGTAAATGGATGTTCCGCCTCTCATTGTCTCTTCGCAGGTTTTAATTGGTTGTTTTGAAAAGTTTTCAAATAGTAGAGCATTGAAGTTGTTCCACATTTTTTGTTCATTTTTTATTTGTCCTCTAGACAACTTCTTATCACAAATTGTGCATTGCACAATGTTTGCCACAGTTTTTGATTCTCCAGAAGGAATTGTGAAGAGCTCCCATGCGATGCTGCTTTTTTCTGTGGAAGCTCCTCATCTTCAGACTCTTCAGAATGTACTTCCTAGGCTTCCTGGTATTCCTGTTGTTGCTGGTTTTCCCCCTGTTGTTGTTCTGTTGTCTGAGTTGCCATTTGATTAATAAAGTTGTTAAAATTACACCAGAAAATTGCAGACACCTTCTCTCACTAAAGTGCTCTCAGAGAATGAACCAGAAAGGTGTATGGGTGTGTTCTTCTAAATGTTATAATTGAAAAGTGTATCATCCAATCTTATTTCTTTTTTTCCCAGTCACATGATCTTTGCGACAATCATCGTCATCGCAAAGACCGGAAATTGAACAGAATATTATTTTGTTTGAAAATATGTAGTCAAACATAAATGTTAATCGACTGATATTAAACCCCAAACTTTACCAAAGGAACGCGTTCATCACGGTTACCAACATTATCGCGACTTCCAGCATTGCCGCAATCACACAAAACACCAAACAAAAGGCTTTTAATTGAAAAAATACTGCCAAAAGTTAGGTTTAAAGAGTATGTCAATAAACAACTTGTATCAAATATTAATTAAAATATGTCTAAGTATGTGTCTCGGAGCTTTGAAAAAACACACACACTTCGCGACTACTGACGACGACGTGGTGTACAGAGTCAGTGCGAATATATAAAACACTACATTGAAGATGTTTTTTCACAAAGCCATCACACAAACTCAAATATAAACTCTACATTACCAAACAACTAGTGTATGCTATTAAGTAAAGTCTGTCTATGTATATATTAAAGACTTCCTCAAAAACATGCGCCTTTCGTGACATGGTCACATGTATCGTGATGTCATCACAAATATAAAAAATGTCAAGAAAAAAAAACAACACTTATAAAACCACTGTAGAAAATACAAGATTATACGAATAAACCTTATACAGCCATTTTAAATAGAAAATACAATTTAAAAAACTTAAAAATTCAATTAATAAATCATAGGTTACATGGACATTATAGTTGGGACATAGGATTTGAAAAACCTTAGAAATTCACTGAAAAAACCCAAAGGTTTCAGGGACATTATAGTTAGGATTTAGCATTTAAAAAACCTTAGAAATTCACTATAAAAAACCAAAGGTTACAGGGTGGTTATAGTTAGGAAATAGAATTAAAAGAACCTTAGAAATTCACTGAAAAAAGTAAAGGTTACAGGGACGTTATAGTTAGGCTGACATTTCACTCATACAAAACCAGAGAAATTGGTGGCAGCACTGATGATATCATCCACAGAATCTCTCACTCACACACTCACACCCCAAAATAACCTTTCATACACCCACTCCAACTTCCACACTACAATTCTGAAAACCATTGACACACCCATACCAGTACTTACACACCCACTCACTGATTCATAGGTCTATACACACATCCACTCAGTTACCCATACAGGAACTCATACACCAACTCACTCAATAATACAGCCACTGATATATCCAATCATATACCCATACAGCCACTCACATACTGTCAGTCACTCATAGAGCTACTCACACACCTACTCACTCACCTATAAAGTCAATCACACAGCCATTTACTCACCTATACAGTTATACATACACCCACTAACTTATTCATACAGATACTAACATATACTCACTCACCCATACAGCCCCTCACACACGCACTCACTAACCCATACAGCTACTATCATAATCTCTCACTCACACATACAGTCACTCATATACTCCAGCACTCAGCTATACTGCCTTTCACATATGCAGTTACTTGCCCATGTACCACTGACACATCCATTCACTCACCAACACAGCCATACATACACTCAGTCACTTATACAGCCTTTCACTTATACACTCACTAACCCATACAGCCACTGACTCACTCATCCATGCAGGCAGTCACACACCCCCTCACCCACCCACACAGATACTCGTACACCAATACAGGCACTCACACAACCAATCAATCACCCATTCAGCCTCTCACGTACCCACTCACCAACCCATACAGTCACTTAGACACCATCCGGCAGACTGATACAGACATTCAGACAACCTAGTCAGTGCCCCATACATTCTCTGAGACACCTATTCACTCAATTATACATTCAGTCATGCACTCACTGTATCATCCATACAGGCACTCATACACCCACTGATCACCTTAGTATATATATTTAGCATTCATAAACATTTTAAAAACACTCACAGACACTGGATGATGTCATCAGTGATGTCATTTGAAATGTCATCAGTGATGTCACTGATAATGTCATGAGTGATGTAATATGTGAGGTCATAAGCAGTGCAGTGCATTGCGGGGGCGCAAGTTATAGTTAGCTCAGCTAACATATTTGAATAACTCTATTATTTAGAACAAATATAAAACTCCTACAATGAACATTATTAAATACCCCCCCAAAATATATATTTATAAAAAATGAATAAAAATTAAACCATTTACATGATTTGTAAGCAATTTAATACATAAGTATCAATTTATTTTTTAGATTTGTTTATTACCTAAATAAATATTAATTAATTATTACTTGACATTGCACTCTATATCCCTACAAACCTTGCAACACGCAGCTAAACCTGCAGCTAAAATATGAGTAAAATAAATCAGTATTACATAATGTCCCGAATTATCAATCAAATAATTATTAATGAATAAATAATTGATAATTATTAATTAATTACCTCCCACCCTATATCCCTACAAACCCTACAGTCCACACATAAAATATACCTAAAATATAAAGCTAATACACGAGTTACATAATTAGTATTCAATTAAATAATGAATAATAATAATTAGTTTATTGCCTAATTAACATCCCAACCTGTACTACTACAAACCCAGCAGCTCACACCTAAAATATAACTAAAACATATACTTATCACAAAATTTCCATAATTAATAATCAGTTAAACTATTAATAATACATGAATAATGAATTGTTAACTAATTATTAAATATTAATTATTATTATTATTATTATTATTTTTTTAACAGTTGTAGGATCTATTTAAAAAAGAATAACCTGGTTTATGCATTTGCTTTTATATGTTACTATTTACTTTGAGAAGCCTGAATATATTATTTATCAACAAATGATTTTTGCAGTTGTTCCAAGGCCTAAACTCGAAGACCAGTCTTTGTAACTAGCTGTAGTATCTTCTAATCTTGTTCTCTTCTTATTTAAGAGTCTTGTGCGTAGTCTCTTTGACTCAAAAGCCATAAAATACTTGACTACTCTTGATGTTTTCAGTAGAGCTTGTTTGCTTTTTATTTTTTTTAAATATCTTTATTCAGTTTTTAAACAGCAAATTTTTCGCCCTCCCTCCAGGTCAGACAAGTATACATACATTTATAAAATGAGTTACATTATCAAAAAGACAAAATTGATACATACATTAGTACGCCCAGATCCGGTTGCACCGTAAGTAAAAAAAAAAAAAAAAAAAAAATTCATTCCGTGCGACCTTCTATTAGAGGGGTCCAAATTTTTAAACCTCTTTTCCGTCGCCTCCTGCCCTTACGTTTATAGATAGCAATTTCAATATTTGAGATGGCGAGAAATCTGGCTAACCATTGTTGGAATGTCGGGGCAGTGGCATCCAACCACGCTGAGGCTATACACAACCTAAAAACGGCCATTGCTATAAAGATAAGTTCATGCCCTATTCTAGCGTTTCCGGGGTCTGTTGCCCCTAGTACAATAACACCGCTGGATAAAACTATCGTGCTATGCACCACTGTAGATAGAAATTTCCCTATCTCTTGTTTGACAGATGTTAACCCTTCGCAGGTGGAAAAAATGTGTATACAATCAGCATTAAAAAGCATACATCTAGGACAACATGTGCTCTTACCAGTTCCCCACTTGGCTATTTTGTCCGGTGTATAATATAGGAAAAAACAGGTTTTAAAAAATTGTGCTTGGAGTTTGGTTGACATTAGAATTGTTTGTGACGTTTCATAAGCGTAATTAAACTCATCATTTGGAATTGCTGCTTTCTTTAACCATTTTTGAGCAGTTTTCTCCATATCATCTGGAAACATAGCATTAATGCGTGAATAAATACCCCCAATCGTGTTTTTGGTGCCAGATAAAAGTATTTCTACTAGGTCGATTTTTTCCACCCTCCCACCTACCTTCCGTGACAAAAAATCTCTAATTTGCAGGTACTTGAAGAAGTCCCGCTAGTCTAATCCAAAATTGTTTTTTAATTCTTCGAAGGACCGAATCCCAATGGAGGAAAAGAGGCAGCCGATCTGGACAATTCCTACATCATGCCACTTAAGTATATATCTATCATTAACATTTTCGGGCAGTTCTGGGTTATTCTTTAAGGGCGTATAGAAAGACAGTCTCCCTATACCAAGCATTTTCCTAATGGTCTTCCACACCTTGAATCCACTAAATAGTGTTTTAAATTTAACCTTTTTGTGGTAACTGTCGTGCAAATGTCTCCACCAGTATCCTCTGCTCTCCCTGCCTAGTAGTAATTGGAAAATAGATGGTGCATAGGCTTCTCCCTCCATACCTTCCCGGTTATTCTGAAGTAACTCATCGCTATACAATAGCATGTAGCCCAGTAATATGCCTTCAAGTTTGGAAGAGCTAGTCCACTTCGCTCCTTCTGGAGAGTGAGGAACTTGTAGGCCCGCCGAGGTTGTGAATATGCCCAGATAAAGCTAGAGAACATCCGTTCTATTGATTTGAGCCAGGATGAAGAGAATTCTAGGCAGATTGCCCTAAACATATACAAAATTTTAGGAAAGAAGACCATTTTAATTGCGTTCACTCTTCCAATGATAGAGAGGTGTAAATTGTCAAGGCGTTGGAGATCTTTCCGCATTGCACCTGTTATTGGCTTCAGATTTATATCAACCAGATTTTCAAGATCAGATGTAATGCAGACTCCTAAGTAAGTAGCCTGTTCCACAACTCGAGGATCCCGCCATTCACTTTTCCTATTTAAAATAATCTGAGTTTTGCCCTGATTAAGTGCATAGCCGGACACATCTCCAAATTGTTTAGCCTCCCTCTCGATAGCAGTCATAGCCGTGTTTGGATCGGATGTCATGATAGCGATATCATCTGCATAGGCTAGCGATTTAGTGGCATACCCCTGTGATATTATAGGTTTAATTTCTCCGTCCTTTTCCAATCGCCGGATAAATGGGTCTATATAAATTGCGAAAAGCAATGGCGAGCAAGGACAGCCCTGCCATGTTCCACGTGATATTATCAGCTCTTCAGTTAAAATCCCATTTACCAATACTACGGCCCTTGGATTCACGTACAGTTTTTGGACTGCCTGAATATAGCCTCCCTTGATACCCATTCTGGACATTGCAGTTCACAGGAAGTGCCAGGAGACCCTATCGAAAGCTTTCTCCGCATCAAGCAGAATCAGCGCCTTAGGGTCTCCTGTAACATCCATACCATCGAACAAGGTGATTACTCGCTGAATGTGGTTGATAGTGGACCTGCCTGGAACGAAGCCATGTTGGCTCTGAGCAATCACCTTGTGAATAATGGGAGCAATTCTATTAGCTAAGACTTTTGAGTAAATTTTGGAGTCCGAGTTAATGAGGGTAATGGGACGATATGAACCCATCTGTTCCGGCGGTTTGTTCTTTTTAGGGAAGATGACTATTTTTGCCCGAGACCAAGATTTCGGGGGATGGCCTCCTTTAAAGATATGTATAATGAGCTCTATCAAGATGCTTTTAATTTGATCTAGAAAAGAGGCATAGAATTCCGATGGGATGCAATCTAACCCCGTAGCTTTCCCTCTTGGCAAATCTTTGATTATGCCAATGATTTCTCCCTCTGTGGGTAGCTCCTCTAAGAGATTTGCATCCTCATCTTTAAATTTCTCATTAGAAAGCTGATCTAGGTAATCCTCAATGCTTGCCTGGTCACCACCCCCCGATTCAGTGTATAAATCTTGGTAAAACCGCCAGAAAGCTTCTCTTATGAGTTTAGGGTCTGCTACTCGGACTCCCTGAGGATCCTGGATTTCGCGGATCAAGTTTGATGAGGCCTGTTGTCTCATATGAACGGCTAGTTGGTGTCCAATTTGCTCGTTCACTTCATATATCATTTCCTTTTGAGAGAGTGCTTTTTTAATTACTTTTTCCATGAAAATATTCATAATTAAAGCCTTAGCGATTGCCACCTGGTTCTGCACTTTCTCTACTTCTTCCTTCCCTACTGGAACATTTCCCGTTGTAACTCTTATTAAGCCTTCCTCAGCCTTCTTCAGGTTATCTTGTAGCCCCTGCATAACTTCCCTAGCTAGTTTGTTAGCTTTTAAAGAATATTGCAAGGTCTCCCCTCGGATCCCTGCTTTTAGCGTATCCCAGACTATTTCAATTGAAGAGCTCCCCTCATTGTCAGATTAAAAATTAGGGATCCACTCTCTGATGTGGCTGCAATAATTCTCATCTAAGAGCAGGGCTTTCTCGAAAGTCCATGAGCTAGGAGTGTCACTTCTATTGTCTATTTCCACGGAACAAATGAGAGGATTATGATCCGAAAGGATCCGGGGGAGTTTCATGATTTGGCACTTGGTTTTTATTGCATTGGACATTAAAATATAATCCAATCTTGAATGGGTGAGATGTGGATTGGAGAAATACGTAAACCCTGGATCATCAGATTTTAAGGTCTGCCAGCCATCCACCAGCCCGTGTATGCAACACATTTGTCTTAATGCTTTAAATATTTTGGGTTTGCGGCCGGTATAGTGCCACCCCTCCTTTAAGGACCAGTTGTTTGGCAGGTTAATGTTAAGATCCCCACAAATCATTAAAGGTAGTGGCCAATGCATCAATTTGTTTGAGATCTCATCAAAAACTGATGCCTCGTCGCTGTTGCTGCCATAAATGGCACATAGAGTCATCTTTTGCCCACTCCCATATTGACATTCTGTAATTGCCCAGCGACCAAATTTATCTGCCTTAGAGTGACTAAAGACGAGCCCGCTCCCCCTGGCTAAAATAGCAACCCCCCTTACCCTAGCTCCTTGTGACGTGGCACAGATCAACCTATATCCTAATGATTTTAAGATATGTGCTTGTGACCCCTCAATATGCGTTTCTTGCAAACAAACAATATTTGTGCCCCAAGTTTGAAGTCCTACTGCCTCCGCCTGTCTTTTCCTAAGATCATTTAGGCCACAAATATTCATCGATAATACCCTTAACAGACCCATCTTTTTCCACTACATGCTCCGTGTATATAGCCACACTTTTTTCCTTTTTTCCCCCTTTTACCGACAATAAAAACCGGGTAACAAACTAAATTAGTTTGGCTCATTTTTGTAGTTTTCTTTTTACAGTTACTATTTAGTGCAACCTGTCTGACCTCCCCCCCCTCTTCCACCCCCCTGCCCTCCACCACCTTTGGAGGTTACCTGGCCAAGCCAGGGATTTGACATCCGACGTGTAGAGCCATGCGATCCTGCTGAGCCTCCCTACCGAGCATAGCCAAAAAGAAAAAAAAGGAGAAAAACATTTTCCATAACCTCTGGTATCAGTTACCCCCAAAAAAACAACTGCATGCCTAATACCATGTGGGAAAAAATAACTAAACTATGTCATAAACAACAAAGCGGATTCGGCGGAAGAAGGAGCTGCTAAGCCTTGTAGCCTGCCTTCCCTTTCAACATACTACTCGAACATTATCTAGCCATACTTAGCGCATTGCCCCAAGTGTACTTTGAGATAATTAGCTACATTATTTGTGCCCCGAGAGTTCCTCTAAGTAGTTTTGCGCCTGAATTTCAGAAACAAAACTGATGGTAGTCCCTTTGTATATTATTTTCAACCGGGCCGGGTTCTGTAGTTACACCTCGGCCCCAAGCTTCTGAAATGGTTCAAAGAGCTGCTGGAGCCTCCACCTGCGCTCCACCGTGGCATGAGTGAAATCGGGTCTGGTGAAGAAGGTTATCCCATCAAAGGTTCATTTCTTTGTGGGTCTGGCCAAGTCAAAAAGATTTTGGCGGAGTAAAAATTTTCCGAAAAATAAAAGCATGGCACGAGGGTGCTGTGATGCCGCTGCATGTTTGCCGGGAAACAAGGGAAATCTATGGGCTCTTTGAATTTCCCTGTCCAAATCCCATGATTGCAGTTCGGGAAAAGCCCCTTTCAATAAGGTAATCATAAATTTCCTGGGATCATCTTTTTCAACCCCTTCCGGAATTCCTAAGAAGCGGAGGTTGTTGTGTCTCTGTCGATTTTCTTGCTCCTCCAGTTTCCACATCATGTCTTTTACCACCCCCTCGTGTTCATCGTGCTGAGTCTGAAGTGAGGCAACATCTATTCCCAGTTGTTCCGTCCTTCCCTCCACCATAGCCATTCGATCCGCATTATCGGCACAGGTTTTGCCAACCTTTCTAACTGCCCCTTGCAGTTTTTTGGCCGCCATACGGGATCTACGACTGTCTGCCTTGACTTCCTCCTGGAAGCTTTTGATGGACTGTAAAACATCTGTCGAGGCAGGTTCACTTCTTATGTCTCGGTGATCGCCGCCTTTGCCACTGCCAATGCTTGTTTGATTATGCACAGAAGCGGTGGAGGATTCTGTGACTAAAGTGAGAGGGGTGTTGTTGTAGTCCCATTTCAGCTCTTTTACACCCGCATTATCATTATCAGATAAGTCGCCCTTTCTTAGCGCACGATCTCTGCTCTTTTTTTAAATAGTTTTTTAGTGCCAGGTTTACCTCTCTGGGAGTCAGTATTGGGACTGCAATATCATTTCTTTCCTTCCTCCCCACTAGACAACGAGATGCTGATATCTGACATTTCGAATTCCTCTGTCAGAGAGTAAAACTTATCCTGATTGTCTGGCGTCTTTGAATTCCAGTCTATAAGCGCACGATCACCAAGGGGCGCTAATGGAAGAGTGTTAGCTGTGGCTGCTGTGTTGTTAGAAGCAGACAAATTGCTTGCCAAAATACTAGGGTTATTGTGCATGCTGGTCGAGTTACCCTCCGGACTAACCTCTGCTGGCAAGGTTACCGGTAAAAGGGCGAGGGCTTTACCTGTATCATCAGATGAAGGAGTATCTAAAAGCTGCCCTGACGCACATGTCGACCCTCCTGTACCCTGGCTTTCTCACTTGTTGCTGCAAAGCGACTAGTAATTAAAGGTTGTGAGCCATCGGCTTTCTTGGGTGTGCGAGTGGTGCCCTTCTTCCCAACGGCCATCAGTGTCGAGTCTTTTTCCTGCGAGGTCTTTTTTGCACCGTCACCTTTCTCACCACCACCTCTGCCTTTCGCGTTTAAGGCATCCACTCTTTTTTGCCGTGTGAGTGCCAGCGCTGCTTTTGACTCAGAGGGCACAAGAAGAGTCTTCCCAGCCCTCGCCCCCTTGCCGGTCATCCTTACTTGGGTGAACTGGCGGGAGACGCCTTTGCTGCAACAAAGTATCTCGGCGCCGATCCTGCTCCACGCTCCGATTCCAATCCTGTACCGATTGCAGCGCCACAGTGCTGCCACAGCGGGAGACTTCTCCGCTCTGCTTGAAGATCGCGCCGTCCTCCGCACAGCCCTCCGCTGCTCAGCCGGGGAAAACTCACGCAGGCCAGGTTCCATCCATGAACCCAGAGCTACCTCGGCGTCCTCACGGCAAAGGCAGAGCGTAATGACAAGCAGCCGAGGTGAGTCTTGTGGTTTCAGCCGCATTCTTTCCCTTTTCTTTCACATTGCTTTATGGGGGTTTAAATCGTAAGTCTTTACGGTCTCCTCATTTTTTCGCTACCTAAGAGGCGAGTAGAGAGCATTCAAAGCCGCCGCAATTGGGGAGGCTCAGCGGAGCATCTTCGCGGAGATATCAGTCGGTCGCCATCTTGCCTCCTCTCCCAATATTAATTATTTCTTAATTAATTAACTTCCCACCCTATACCCCTACAAACCCAGCAGCCAACACCTACAATATAACTAAAAAATGAATGTAATTGTTACACAAATTACATGATTATCAGTTAAACTATTAATACATGAATAATTAATTGTTAACTAATTATTACTTAATTAACTTTCCTACAAACCTAGCAACCTGCTACAACACTATAAATTACTATGTGGAATTACATTATAAATTATAAATCACTTAAAATTACAAACAGTATTAAAAATAGTTATTGACAATTACACAAAAATAATATCTAAAATTAATATATTAATTTAAACACATTAAGATAGTTAAAAAACAATATTTTTAGAACTATATTAATGAAAACTATTACCTGAAAAAAATCAATGTTCTTGATAACGATATTTCTGCATCCCAAACATTTTGTTCAATATTTACAACTCGATATTTTGTCCAAATACCCTACATCTAGTCATGTGATTCAGGAAACTGGCTGCAGGCACCAAATGGTCAGGACAAGAAAATGCCAATTTTCTAAAGTGGTATTTTCATAATTGTGAGTGAAAATCCAACTTTACCATTAAAGAGAGCTTTAAATTATAATTCCTCAGACACCAAACATGAGATTACTACCAGCTCGCAAGCAAAGGTTTTCACTTATTAAATGTAATAATGTAATCAACCCAATGTTATCCTATGGAGGGATAGGTCTTGCAATAGTGAAAAATGAATTTGAGACTTTTTCACTACCAGGACATGTAAGACTTAAGAGCGCATGTCCTGCTTTTTAAATGCAACACACCTTGCCCTAGGTTCATTTTGGTTTATTTTGCCAATTGAAATAGCAGTTTAAAACTGCCCAGACAGGCTGCAATGGCAGACAGCAGACATGTTATAAAAATGTTACAGAAGTGGGTGACACAATAAGTGCTTCAGACCCACTTGTAGACCTTGTTGTAAAGTGGTGTATTCGTAGTGATAAGTAGTGACTTACCACTAGTAATAAGGCCACAAACACAAAAAATGGTTGAGGTAGAGTCTCAAGACATTATTCCCTTGCTCAACCCTTGGTAGCTGTCTGCTTTGGAGACAGGTGTATAAAGCATTTAAAAACACCAATACATTGAATTAGTAAGAAACAATGCACAATAAAATTCCAAAACCAATTTATAAAAAATAGGATATATTTTTATGAACAAATAGACTTCAGAGGGCAGATCTTTGGGGTGCAAATCAGGTTTTCAGCAGGGCAGCCCTTCTTCTCATTGTAGTTTCAGTCAGCAGATCTGAGTTGCCATGCAGCTCTTTCACATTTATGCAGTGTTCCTGGGCGTCAAGCAGGGGGGACACTTCTGACCAACAGGATGCGGGGTGCCACCCAAGTGTATGAGCACTTCTCCAAAGTGTGGCATATTCTTGCCCCAGAAAGCACCATTCTTCCAAACATGGAGAAAGTCTCTCCTTGGAGGCTAGATTAGGCTAAGCCAATACACTGGTGTGGCTAAGATTCCCTAACACTTCCCTTCTAGCCCGCTCCCTAATCTAATTACCATGGCCCCTATGTGGCTGGGGGTGCAGGAAATGGGGGTGAGCCTCTGCTGTCCTAAACTGTCATTCTCCCTTTGAAGACCAGAGTCTGGTTAAATGAGCCCAGGGCACAGACCAGCACCTAGTAGTCAAAATAGGGGAAAAACATGGGGAGGCCACTGCAAACAGGACCTGATTTCTCACACGCCTTCATGTAGTACCACTTTACTAAGGACTCATAAGTAAATTAAATGTGCCAATTGGGTTGTAAGCAAATTTTAATATGTTTAAAGGAGAGAGCACAAGCACAGTTTGTAGCACAGTAGAAGCGGGAAACAGCGGCACCAGCAGTGGCAACAATAATGGCACAAACAGATCAAATGAGGCACAAACAGGCAAAACAAGAGCCATACAACAGAGCAAAAGTTAGAAAAAACAATGGGCAAAAATGAGAACAGTTAACCAGTGTAGGCGCCAAAGAGAGCAAAAAAGACAGCAAACAACGGACAACAAAATGATAACAGTCATAAATAAGGGGCGTAAAGTGAGCAAAAGACAGAAACAATAATGAGCATAAACATGACAACAGTCACAAAAGTGGCACAGAGGAGCAAAACGTAGAAAACTGTAGGCACAAACAGTCACAAAGAAGGGATGCAAACAGGGAACAGAAAACAATGGGCAAGACACATAAGAGGCAGAAAAGAGCGCAAAAAGTCAGAGACACAAAAGAGAATGAAAAACAATGGGTAGAGACACAGCAAGAGGCACCACAGAGAGCAAGAGTGAGAAGAGGAGAGAGGTCAAGAGAGTGAGAGAAAGAGGACAGGAGTGGAGTGAGTCGGGCACCTCAATGCAGAAGTTGGGCACACAAGGGCCTTGCCTGGTCAGAGGACCCGACAGAGATCAGCTCCAGAGGAAACAGGACTAGGGCTATGTCATTGTGGGGGCATAGATTGTATTCCTTCTTGGAACTGGATGCTATTAGTCTATTGAGAAGTTATTTTTAAAAGTTTAATGAAATAGCATCTTTGACTTTCATGGTTCTTTTGTTTTCTCTGATGCAGTGTTTAATAAAACAGATGTAATGCATAATTTAATGTGCACATAAAAAATATATATTGCACAATATACTCACAAAGTACAAACGTTCCCATAAGTACATTTTATTGAAACCTATTGTAACACATGGTAAATAAAGTTCCATGCCTGGTAAATAAAGTTCAGTGTCTCACATAAAGTGTCTTAATAATTAACAGACCTATAAAAACTGTGCTTATGTAATAAAAAGGAAGAAAAGTGAAAAACACACATACCAAAGCTTAACAGAGAAGATGCTCATGGCATGAATGAAATAGAAACTCTTCAATAAAATCTAATGTAAAGCAAGCAACGTGTGTGCATGTGTACATACATACAGTGAATAAATCCATACATAGATACAGTACATACACATGCATGTAGTGGTATTAATAATGATGATACAGTAATGTAAAAAAAGTTGATTATTAATTGGGGTGGATGTGAGCCCACTACAGGGAATAAGACCATAGTGTTGTAAGGATAAACCAAATTTCAATCATTTAAACCTGGGCTCAATCCCCTGATAGGTATGGCACAGAGAATACAGACTTAACTTAGAAATATGCGCAAAGTATTTAGCAGCAACAAAACAGTTAAAAAGTAAAAGCATAATGCAATAAAAATTCCACAACCAATTTGAAGAAAATAGTGAAAAAAATTAATGATTACAATTATACAAACATTACTAAAATACAATAAGGTGAACCAAATATATGAATGTTTTATGATTTAAGGCAAACAGTGCCCAGAAAAAGTAAAGTGCCAATCAGCAGTCACTGTTTGTGGTTCAAAGAGAAACTTAGGTGTGATTTCAGGCCAAATGAAAGGAGAGAAGACACACTGGTGCGGTTTACCCTGGTCAAAGATTTAACCTTCTGACTTAGCCCTTGAAATGAAGTTAAAATCCATCAGCAGGTCAAGGTTGCAGGCTTGTAGGCTGCATCTGCCAAAGTCCTCTTGAAACCAGATATCCACTGGCTGAGGTCCACCTGAAGTCACAGATTTTGGCAGAAAAAGCTCACCGCCATAGCTAAACCTCTCTGATGGCCAATGGAGAAATGGCTACTTGTCCACTCACCCAATTAGGATGGGTGGGTAGGTAGCTAATGTTTTACTATATGACAATCCCAGGCAAACCCTGGTAGTGAGGGACAGTAAAAAGCAATTAATTCTCCCCCGCCATGGGAGATTGCTTCCATGAAGAGGTGAGCATTTAGTCCGTCCCCATGCCAGAACCATTGAGTCTTTTTATGAGGCTCAACATTTTACAGTGGGGCAAGCCTGAAGCTTTATCCAATAAAGTTGCTTCAAAATTGGATAACTTTGCTGTGAGAGCTCGTTGATGTTGCAGAGATCTTGGAAGTCCCAACTTTTCAGGGTTTCTGGAGTAGCTTCTCTTAGTCGCTTCAGAGGTTCTTCAGACCTCATGGACAGCACTTAGGGTCATGGACTTACTCCAGCTGAGGCCACCAGCAGGGTTCAGCCCAGTTTCAGCTGCTACTACTCAGCATGATACTTCAGGAAAAAGGTTTCTTCCAGCTTATAGAGTCCTTGTAGCAACTTAGGAGGTTAGCCAACTGACTTTTGAGGTCTACTTCTTAGTCCTGGGTACACGTCGAAGCAGGGTCTAGTCCTTCAGGTCTCAAATGTCAGATTTAATTGTCTTCTGTAGGTCTAGAGAGTGTTCTGATGACCCGTGGGTGATATGTTGCTTTTGTAGGATTCATTAGCCATTGGGTGAGGATGACTCATGGACATTTCCTAACCAATGAGAAAAAAGTTCCCAGAGGCAGCCTCTCTCAATTTTGCAGAACATCATGATTACCTTAATTCAAGTTATCCCACAGTGCACTATTCAGATGAAGATCCAACACAGCAGACTGTTACTGCTCCTGAAGGGAGCTTGTGTGCCAGCCTTGGGTTTGTTTAGGAAAATGAGCAGTCCCCTCTTCCTCAGCTACACTAAACTGGTCTGGGACCAGCTCCCCACCCCATTGGGCTGGTACCTAAATATTCTGCAGAGGGTCTACAGAATAAAATATTTTGCTTCCCCAGATCTCCCTTTATACTTAAATGAATAGGCAGGCCTCACCCTAATCTCTTTCAAGGTAATGCAGTTCCTGAAACCTTCTAAGTTGCCCTTCCTACACTGGTAAGACATCTGAGTGCAGAGTAATGCTAATTAGTCTACTTTTAGGATTAGGCAGGGAAAACATAACTTTTTTAAGGTCACATTTCCTAAATATTTCTTAAAATTAGACTTATTATTTTATATGAACGTTAGTATTTCTCATTAGACAGATACAGCACTAACACTGAAAATAGCTTTTGGGGGCTAATTACTTTAGGTAGAAGCCAACTTACATTCTTGCATGTCCCACTTTTATATACTGGACACACCATCTTATAGGCTACAAGGCCTACTTACAGATAGCTTATTTAATATTTAAAAGTAGGGTTCTTTCCACCCAAAAAGGGTTATTTTGACAGGTTTGCCTGCAGGTCCAAAGGCTGCAGGTATTAGGCTGCAAAGGTGCTCAGTCCACAGGATTGCATAAAAGGAAACAAAGGGTCCAGTGGTGAGATTATTTAGAGGTACAGAAATGATTAATCACTAGGAAAAGGTAATGCTAATGATGAGGCTATGAATAATCACAAGATAGTCCCTTATAGACGTGCATAAATAAACATGTTTCCTGCTCATGTTAGCCCATTGGAGATCACATAGAGCCTCATTATGATGTCGGTGGGACCGCCATAGACAGGCCGTCGGTGGCAGTCCCACCAACAGATAGCCCTTCAGTCCAACCACAGTCTTACAATGCTGGTGGTATGAATGTTGTCTGTCAGGGAACGGATCGCCGCCTCCGCGAGGATCAGTGATCCTGACGGGGTGGCGGTTGGTATCGTGATCCTGAATAGAGGCAGTGCTGAGGTAGGCACCACCATCAGGATTACAATGTCCCTTTCTGACAGCCTTTTCATGGCAGTCTGACCACCATGAAAAAGGTGTTCGAAAGGGACTTTGGGGGCCCCAAAAAGGTCCCTCTCCCCTCGTGGGCCACTGTAAAGTGGCCCTTGGGGCACATGTAGTACCCCCCACACACATCCATACACCATGTACCATGCACTACATGGTGCATGGCATACAGTGCATGGATGTGCACAAAGAACCCTTTTACACGGCGGCATGTGCTGCTGCCCTTTTCCTGGGCCACAACACAAGCCACCATGAAAATGAGCACTTTGCGACTACCAGCCCAAAGGTCATATAGTAATTGGGTGGTCAGACCGCCGCCTGCTTGTCAGCCGGTCTCCTGACCGATGTGCTAGCGGGTGACGGTCCGACTGCCCGCTATCATAATAAGGCCCATGATGAGTGAAGGTTTAATAAAGTACAAAATTGACATGAAACAATTAGTATTGGGATGGCAATAGCTGTTTCTAAGAAATTAGTAAAGGGGGGTGAATAACCCCCTCAAGTAATAATCACAGTCCTTGTCAGGGCAAACCATTAAAGTCACAAAAAAACTTGAGTTCAACCCCCTGGTAGTTATGGCACAGTGCAGACAAGCTTAACTTAGAGGCACAAGTATTTATGCAGTACCAAATAGTCATAAATTCATAACTCAACAAAAGAAAAATCACATTGACAAAAATAGAGTACTTGTCAATAAATAGAATGACACCAAAATGACAAAAATCCAATAAGGGGAACTGGAGATATACATTTTTTGAATTTGAATATAAAAATAGCGCCAACCACGGTCAACTGGTCAATGTATACTGCGACCAAGGCATGATTTCTGACCACTCCCTATGGTGTGCAGGTCAATTACAGGATCTAGGTTCACCCTGGTTGAACGTTTTACCTTTAAACTTAGGGGGCTATTATGAGTTTGGCGGTCCTGGGATTGGTGTACTTGTGGTTGTGGTCCGACCACCGCCACCCCTGCAGGTCCACTTGCCGTATTCTGAGTGTGGAGGTCAGATTGCCACAGGACTGCCGCCTCTGCTGGGATTCAGGATCCTGTGGTGGTGGCGGTGTGGAAAGTGGCAGGAATATGCTGGCAGTGCTGATGCCGGCACCAGTGAGCATATTCTGAGTTGCATTTCCACCATCCATTTAATGGTGGTCAGCCAGCCTTGATAAGGTTAACAGACATGCAAGTAAGTGGGCAATAACAAGGCCGCCGGGTGAATTTGCCCATTGGGGTGTGCGCGCGGGGGCACATGTTGTGCCCCCCTATGTTTGAACCTTTGTTCCTGCACTGTGTGGCATGCAAGACATGGTGCATGCCACACCAGGCAGAAACGTGCAGTAGGTGCTCTTAGGTCAGCGGTCTGCTTGTTAGGCTCTCCTATGACCCTAACAGACCGCCGCCATGACACCGCCGCATGCCCACCCGCCCTGGATTCAACTTAGAATCCGGAAGGTGGTTGCACCTTGGGCCTGGCGGTCCTCCTGGGAGTGCAGCAGTGGCAGTCCTACAGGAGGACCACCAAACTCATATTCGGCCCCTATTCTCAGAAAAGGAACTTCAAAACCTTCATTGGGGCAAGGCAGCAGGCTGTGGCCTAGGAAGCATGCACAAGGCCGGATAGCCATCGGAAAAGGCCCCGGTGAAGCTGTTGACTTTTATTGGAAAAGTTCTGGCGGGAGAAATTTGAATTTCATGCCCAAGGAAGATCTCTTGTCTGCTGGATACCTTTGGTGCCCTTGCCCTGTGAAGAGTCGCTCCAACAAAAGCTATCAGAATGGTCTAGGCTAGGTCCAGTTGGGACTGGTTGACTGGGCAGCTGCAGAAAAGGCCTCTTGTAGCTTGTTGTGAGCCTGTAGCTTGAAGAGGAGGCCAGCCTTATGACTCTTAGAGTCCACTTTTTTGTCCTGGGTATAAGAGGGAGACAATTTCTAGTCCTTCAGGGCTCTTCCCAGATCGGAGACAGCAGGTTCAGGTCTCTTCTAATCTTCCTCGGGTCCAGTAGTGTTCTGAGGAGGAGACCCTGGATGCTATATTTATGCCTGGCACTAGCCTGTGAGTGGGGTGAATCCTAGCCCTCCCTAACCAACAGGATAGAATTCTCCATGGAAACCCTACCCACTTTTGCAAAATTTCCTGTGTGCCCTTAGCAAACAATCTCACAGAAACCCTCTCTCCCTAAATCCAATATGGTGAAACCATTCACTCCTTGTTTAGAGCTTGTGTGCCCACCCCAGAGGTGAGGCCAGGGAAATGAGCAGCCCCTCCTCTGTGGTCACTTCAAACCAGTTCTGGGTGCAACTTCCTCCCCGCTGTGATTCTACCTGGCTGGCTGGGAGAACAAGGAAGGGGCCTGTGCACCTGTCATCAGACATCTGCCTGTGCCGGGGAAGCCCCTTTGAAGTTATTTTGGTTCCTAGGCCCAAATGGTCATCCTACCAGAGGAACAGAAACACTTCCCCACATCCAAGCCTTTGTCTCCTGCTCTGGGAGCTGTTTTCACACCTCATGAGGGGTTAAGCATTCACAGGGCTACATGTGGAGGTTAATACAAATTTGGCTCCACAGGCTTTAGGCAGAAAAATGCTAACTTTCTAAAAGTACATTTTCCATAATATTTCTTAAACATCTGAATTCTCTACTTAATTGGGCTTTTAATAAATACTAAAAAGAGTCTGCAAATGAAAGTTCTATTTGTTTTCTAGCCAGAGAAAGCTTTATCATATTTAATATTGCATCCAGGTATTTTCTTAAGGAACATCCGGGGTTCAGGGCTTTTTCACTGTAAGGTAATGTTTAACATTACATTTCTACATTTCTTACTTTTAAATACCATGCACCGTGCTTTTTAGGCATTTAGGTTTACATAAGAGTGGCATTATTATTTAAAAGGAAGGTTTTGACCAGTCGGAAGGGTCTTTTTTGACATGAGGAATTACAGTTTAAAAGCTACTTTAGTCATGCTACAATGATAGGCCTGAAGCTATCTTTTTCACTATCTCGGTAGTGGATGACAATGGTGCATCTGTCCACTAGTAACATTTAACTTACAGACCCTAGGTTAACTTTGTACCATATACAAGAGCCTTATAGGTAAGCTAAATATATCAGGGAGGGGTATACCAAGTTCATCATGTTGAAAGGAGGTGAAGAGGCACTTTACCACTAGTTAGAAGGGGTAAGTGCACAGAGTTCTACAGCCAGCGAAACATTTAAGGCAAAATTATGGGGACTTATCACTCACAAGATAGTCATTTCCTACAAGTTTAATAAAAATATACTATTTGTGTCATGAGGCCTCAGACACCATATCAGTTCATTAACAGTCTGCTCCAAATGTCATAATCATCAACGACTTTTCGATGCAATTTTTGTTAAGGCCATTATCAGGACAAAACAATTCTGGTGAAGCAAGCGTCATCTTCTGTGATTGGAAAAACAGGACAAAAAAATAATTTAATATTTTCAACTATATGTAAGGGTAAAGGTGTTAATTCCTATGTTCATAAGGAGATACTACTCACGGATTGGAAGAGGAGTAATGAGTGTCAAAATAAAATGCAATTAAAAAACATTGGGGCATATGTACAAGCCCCTATCGCCACCACAACGTCATTTTTATCGACGTTGTGGTGGCGATAGGGGCTTAGCCTTATTTACAAGGCAGCGTTAAGCCACTTAACGTGGCTTAACGCTGCCTTGTAAATAAGGCCCCCTTTCACGCTATGGTTAGCGTGAAAGGGGTGGGCAGTGGGTGTTGCGGTGGGCGTTCCACTGCAACACCCATTGATTTTGACACTGCCTCCTATGTACAAGGGCAGCGTACATTAAGCAGCACACATGAAAGTGACAAAATGGCATTTCAGGATTGTTTATGTGTAGGAAGGTGTCCCTTCCTGCAAATAAAAAATCTATGGTGCAAGGGTGCCTGCGTTGGCGCTACACTGCTAAGTGTAGCGAAATCGCAGGGGGAAACGCAAGGCTGCATCATATCGTTGTAAGTATGGTGCAGCCTTGGTTTCAGAAGTTGCAGAGCGAGGCGTTAAGCCATGATGGCTAATGCCTCACTCTGCCACTTCTATTGTACATATCCCCCATTGTGTCAGTTTAAAGTGCATCCAGGGGGATTGAGCGAAAAATGAACCATCAACTAGTGAACTAAAATGGCTTACATTACAGGAGAAACAACAGTTGAAACATTGCCTCTTTTGGAACAATACAACTACCCACATTATCTGCACTTAGATAATCAAAACTGATTCAATCAAGGAGCAGTATCAAAAAAAGTTCAGGAGATACCCGAGTAGGAGCTTGAGTCGCTGTAAGGCATTTTACAGTTAGTGCCCCTGAAAATTAAAAGATCATCTAAGAAAGGAATCTAAAATAAGAATCAAAGGTGTAAATGAGGGCACAGAAAATCTGTCAACAACCACGAATGTGCTTACTGAGAAAATCTGCAAAAGTCACCTGCAGTGCCGAAAGTGTGCCGTAATGATCGGCATGCCAGCTTCAGGGTACATAGATAGGATATGTGCATATGGAGCAGACAATCTGTCCAAGATGCCCACCAGTGTGTAGAGTGGTCGACTTGAAACAAACAATTGTAAAGAGAATACTTAGGGCTTTATTACAAGTCTGGTGGTCCATGGACCGCCAGACTCGCAGGGGCGCAGTGGAGGCGGTCAGACCAGGGCAGTCAGGCCAACCTGGGACCACCGCAACCGCCAGGGATCTTAGATCCCTGGCGGTGGCGCAGCGGTATTGAGGTGGCAATATGCTTGGTGGGGCCGCTGCAGCCCCACCAAGCATGTTACCAGTTTCCTCACTGCTGAACTTTCCATGGCGGAGCGACTGCCATAGAAAGTGTGGCAGTGAGGAAACAAAGGGGGGCCCTCACGCCATGTAGATGTGCAAAGGGGGCATAACATGCCATTGGTGAATTTCCTGCACCATAGCTTATGGCTATACTGTTAAGGTAAATATGTCAATTCTGGATTAAGCAAAATCACAATTTTTAGGGGTCAAAGTACATACACTGGGGCCTGGAGAGCAGTGCCCCAGTGTACATCGTTCAAAAACCAGCAATGTCAGTCAGCAAAATATACAAGCAATATGAATTTAAATAAAGAGGGCTAAATGTTAGTATCTTCAAGAAATCAAAGTATGCTGCACCAGGACCTAATAAAAACAATACCAGAGTGCATCACCCATGAAAACAATATTCAAGTAACATGGTCCATTCATTGGCTGTGCTGAAATAGTAAACATAAACAAAATATGTCAACCAAAACTAAAGATATTCAATTCCCGAACACGATATGGAAGTTGTTTCGCCCATATAATTTCAAAGTAGAAAAAGGAATTTTTTGAGAAAAAAAGAATACATTATTTTTGTATTTGTATAGTATGAACCTACCAGGGGAGCAACAGAGCCCTGAACATTATTGAGGCATACTGGTAGAAGATATGTGATTATGGATGGGGGCGCCAGAGAGACTGGCCGCAAGATGGCCACCATTTAGTGAGGCTCTGCCAGCCGGCAATATTTAATCATCAATTATCCAGATTTAACTGAGGCATCGGGGTTTGCCCGAGGGTGCCTGTATGGTTAATACATTGCTGCAATGGAGGAGCTCCGAATTCTGTGAGGGAAGTGAGCGGAGAGCTGTTTTATGGAGTGGAGTTGATTGCGGCCTGTGTCGGGCCAAAATTGGGATTGAGAGCCTTCCATGCGGCTTTTGGTGCTGGAGTGAGGAAACATGGCTGGGAAAAGAACAACCACCTGCAGAGACCTGTGTCCCTGCATTGGATGGTAGCGGTACATGGAGACCTCTGGAACCATGCCAGGTGAGTGTGTGTGGGCCTGTATGCCACCCAGCATCTGAGGAGCCAATGAGGGAGGAGGTGAGACTGCTAGTCCTACTGTTCTGAGGCACGGCGGGTTTGTTTGCAATAGCTGAGGGCTGAGCAGGCGAATTGGTGAGGTACTGCCCTGGGCTGTTGTCATGCTAGGACTGCTCCGACGGTCGTGTGGCTTTCTGGGAGGGGAGTCCGACCCTTGGCCTAGAGTGTAATTGCAGGCGGGCCATCGGATCCTGCACAGCATGCGTGAGGTAATTGAAGGCTGCTTGGCTGGTGGGGCAAAAGGACGGAGAGGCCAATCCTGGAGCGCAGTGATGGGCAGGGGTTTGCCTTGGTTGGCCCTCGCTGCATCGGCCATATAGGCAGCGTACTCGTTGGATGGTAAAATGAAGACCGCATTACTCTACAGGTGAGAGATAGCCGCGAGAGCAGAGATAACAAGCGCAAATTGTACAGCAGCACTATAGCATCAGGAGAAAGGCACACAGTCTACAACATGCACATTGGAGCAACATAGCACATGACATTGAAAGTTGCTGGTCTCTTCTGCCATAAGTGGTAAACATTGTGTGTCAAAGACACCGCAGCCTGTTGAAACATTTTGGCCTATTTGTGTTCCCCGAGATTGGTCCAGACTGCGCACTATTCATTCTTCGCCTCTATGGACTACAACCGTGAATTGTGACCCATCTGGCTGTGATTGCCGGTCTACCCGCTTGGTGGGCCACTGCACTGGACATTTGCTTTGCAAGGGAGAGTGAGGTCTGCTTGTGCCCCCCCCCCCTCTGTTCACTACCCCATATCATCCCCAGACTAATAGTCTAGTGGAGAGATTTAATAAGACCCTCAAGGGCATGCGTATGGGCATATCTGACAAGCTCAGGAGGAAATTGGATGCTCTTCTCCTATGCCTGCTGTTTGCTTACAGCGAGATAATACAGAAAGGGGTTGGTTTTAGCTCTTTTGAGTTACTGTTTGGGCACCCTGTAAGAAGGCCATTGTGTTTGGTGAGAAAAGCTTGGGAGAAACCTCTCAAGGAACCCAAACAGAATGTGCTGGACTAAGTGCTAGGCCTGCGGTCCTGCATGGTAGAGTAAATGAGTAGAGCAAGCAGAAACCTGGAGGATAGATAAGAGCTCATGAAGTTCTGATATGACTAGAAGGCTACTATGCCTGAGTACCATCCACGACAGTTGGTGTGGGTGTTGGAGCCTGTGGCTCCCAGGGCCCTCCAGGACAAGTGGGCTTGGTCCTATACAATTCTGGAGAAAAACGGTAAGGTCAACTACTTGGTGAACCTTGGCACTCCCAGGAGTCTCACACAAGGTACTCCATGTCGACAGACTGAAACCCCACCAAGAAAGGGCAGACATGACCATGATGATGGTCACAGATGTAGGAAGGGAGGAGTAGAGTGAGCCTCCGCCAGACCTCCTCTCCACCAATGTGCAAGATGTAGAGTGGAGGGAGTTGTATTTTCCCTCAAGGTGACAGAGCAGCAGCACAAAGACTGCAAACAAGTGTTGGAGCAGTTTGCTGGGCTGTTTTCCTTGACCCCTGGCATCACCACTTGACGTGTCTATGATGTTGACACTTGTGACAGCCTACCTGTCAAAAACAATCTGTGCAGGTTGTCTGACCATGTCAGAGACAGCATTAAGGCTGAAGTAGCCAAGATGCTGGAGTTAGGAGCAATTGTTCCCACTGACAGTACATGGGCCAGTCCAGTGGTACTGGTGACTAAATCTAATCCCCAAGGGGGAAGAAAGAATTAAGGTTGTGTGTGGACTACAGATGTTTGAATTCAGTCACCAAGACTGATACTTACCTCATACCTAGAGCTGATGAGCTCATTGACAGGTTGTGTACATTTGAACTGACCTCAGGAGCAAAGGAGAGGTCAGCGTTTTCCACTCCAGAGGGCCACTTTGAGTTCAGAGTGATGCCCCTTGACTTGAAGAATGCTCCTGCCACCTTCAAAAGGTTGGTGAACAGAGTGCTGTCTGGGTTGGAAACTGTCAGTGCAGCTTATTTTGATGGTATAGCTGAATTAAGTTCAACCTGGGAGGAGCACCTGGTCCACCGAAAGTAAGGGCTTCAGGCCCTGCAGCACACAGGCCTGACTATCAAGGCAAGCAAATGCCAGATAGGGCAGAGTTCAATGGTGTACTTGGGCCACATTGTTGGTGGAAGCCATGTACAATCTCTCCAGACCATCCTGAATTGGGAGGCTCCTAAAACCCAGACACAGGTCAGGACTTTCCTGGCCTGACTGGGTGCTAAAGGAGGTTTGTTAAGAAGTATGGGGCCATTGTGGCTCCCCTGACAGAACTCACCTCTAAAAGGCAACCCAAAAAGGTAATTTGGACCCCAGAGTGTCAGGAGGCCTTTGACACACTGAAGGAGGCTATGTGTTCAGCACCAGTCTTACTGGACCCTGCCTACACAAAGTAGTTTGTGGTACAAACAGATGCTTTAGAACAAGGGATTGGGACAGTGTTGGCACAATTGAACGAAGAGGGCCAGGATCAGCCAGTTGCATTAATTAGCAGGAGGCTACTCCCCAGAGAGCAAAGATGGAGTGCCATTAAGAGGGAAGCCTTTGCTGTGGTCCTACAGGGGATGGATGTTACAGTGAAAGACAGACCTGGGACTGCCCATGCCAGTGCAGATGGACTTTCCAGGCTATTCCACTTAGCTGATGAGGACTACCAGGGTGTAGGTTAGCTACCCATCACCTTTCATCTGGGAGTGTCATGTAGGAAAGTCATCCTTTTTCCCTGATCACCCCCATTTATAGACTGATACTGGTGGGAAATAAATATGGGAGAGCTACAAGACCGGACCTCAGATCCTTGATTGAAAGCATCTGGAGAAGAAGGACTGTCCTGCTTGACCCTTGGGCTGCACAAGAGAGGACTGTGCTCAGAAGGACTGCACCTGCTGCACTCTAAAAGCTCCAGAACAGAAGGGCCTTTTCTATCTTGAAGGATGAGCAGTGGACTCGCTGCGCAGTAACAGGTAAAAAAATGCTGGAAGAAGCCACTTCAAGGACAACTCTAGCTGACCAGCTTCACCTAGGTTTTGCTTGGATTGACCAGGCAAATTGTGGGAGCTGGAGTCTAAGACCCCAAGAGGGAAACCAGAGCTTCTGAACCATTGGCTGGTGCTGGGGACCCTTTCTGAACACTCAAGCAACCTTTCAGAAGAAAATCTGAAAGTTTGGGAACTTTTTGCCAACTTTTGTGAAAAAAGCTCCATGAGATGACCAGCATCGATGACGAGAGTCAAGTCAGCGACTGCGAACCGCGACTCACCCTGACCACGCAGGTTTGCCCTGCTGAAAGCTCCGGAGCTCCTTGCCATCAACGATAAAGACAAAGAACTCCAGGACTCAGCGAGACATTGTGCTGCAGCAGGCCGGCATTGTGAAATCAAAACCGAATCCGAGGACCCGATTGCTCGCCGTTGAGAGAAAAAGCTCTGAAAAAGTGACCAAAAAAGTGAACAAGGGCCTGACAATGGTGTTGACAGTCGGACTGCCGCCATCCCAGCAGTGGCTGGCCGACTTCCATATTACAATACTGGCAGTCGAACCAACACCAGCACGACCAGATAGCAGTTGTAGGCACTCTACACTTTTAAGCACTAGAATGCATTTTTTTATTTAAACTGTGAAAATTAAAATCTCTGGCCCCCTACATTGGATTTTTGTAGTTTTGGCATAATTTTGTTTATACATTGGTGTTGGATTTTTATTGTGTTGTGTCATTTACTTATTTACTGTTTTGATGGTATTAAATGCTTTACACACCTGAAAGTTAAGCCTGACTGCTCATTAGCCAAGCTATCAAGGGTTGAGCAAGGATTAGTTTATTAAGACTTGACTGGAGCTTTTTTGTGATTGTGGTGTTATTGCTAGTTGTAGGAACCAACCTGCACCTACTAATAAACCACCTTCAAACACCATTGAATTCTTTTCTGAGAGCAATAGGTTTATTCAATATATATATATATATACATATATATATATGCATATGTGTGTGTGTATATATATTTATATCGCCATATGTTGCGGTGCACCTGACCAAGGGGGATGCTGGCACAGCAGGATCAGAAAACCGTCAACACCACAAAGTCTGGTCACAACGCTACAGAACCAGATACCAGCACACCAATGTCTTTTCGAATGCATTTACCATAATGCAACCATAACGCATTCCAGCCGTATTCAGCTTATATATATATAACCTACTGGTGGTCACAAGTAGGTAGTTCTAGTCAGGACCATGTTTCCATAGGAAAAGTATTTTTTGACTTGCCTATAACTCTGGCGTCGTTTGACCAATGTTCATGAAATTGTCCAGAAAAAGAGTCAAGGTAAGTTCTGGTTGTCATGGAATGTTTGTGGGTGATCCGTGCAGTGGGGACCGAAAATTTGAGGCACAAAATAAGGGTGCATTTGTAATGTTCATTCCCATAGGAACCTTTAGCCACACCTACATCCCGAACGCTGAAATTTGACAGGGAGGTAGAGGTTGGTTCAAGGAAGTGCCCTTTGCTATTTGGTGTAAATCTGTTGAGTAGCTTTTCAGAAATTTAAGCCAAAATTTATAGTGATATCTCTGGCTGTGGTTATTTTTAGGAGGTTTCACAATTCATCGCAAATGCACGCACCAATGGGAATGCTCTGACTGACTGGAGGCAACCTGAACAGAAAGTTGTGGCTGCCAATTTATCTATCGGGAATGGTTCCCGGGGCTGAACATTTGTGTAAAAGCCCACAAAAGGTGTCAGGGTGCAGATACTCTGACCCCGAGGTTGAGAAATGGTGGTGTTAGTGACACAAGTTATGTGTCCAAAATTTATTTTTTGAATTGCGTGCTTATTCGCGACAATGCCACGACTGTCAGCGTGACTCCCCGTGTAACATTGTGGGGATATCGCGACAATCGACGTCATCGCGAATATTGGTGGAAATATAAAAAATATATCAGTGAATCATTAATATGCACTGTTATAGAGATATTGAGATCTGATAAATGATTTTATAGAGTTATTTATATAGTGAGTTATCTACTGTGATGGTTAGAATTAATTATATAGTTTTAATTTTTGGATGTATTGGTGGGCATTGAATGTCTGCTTTTGTTTCCTTTTTCGTGACGTGTCCAGGGGAATTGCGATTACCGACGTCATTGGGATCTCCGGAGTCACCGCGTAAATATAAAATAGGTTTTAGAGATGGTTTTATCGAAACTCTCTAGAAAAATATGACTTTAGAGAATACTGTAAGAAACCGCTAGTGTGTAAAATACTGTAATATGTGTATTTATATGTATTTTAGACTTTATGAAAAAGGCGCGATCATCGTGGTTTACAACGTCTTCCCGATGACCCGAATAACCGCGAAAACAGAAAATAGCTCTTAAAGATAGTTTTCAAAGAAACTTAGTATAAAAAATATGAGTTTAAACATGCTTTGAAAGAAGTATGTATATAGTAATATGTGTGGTGCAATGTTCAGAATGGATTATTTTACATATTATTTTTGGATGTGTTGGTGGCCATTGAATGTCTGCTTTTGTTTTCTGTTCTCGCAACGTATTCGCGGGGATCGCGACATCGTCGCAAAGATCCCAAAATTGGAAAAAAAGGATCTTTTTACAAAATATTTACAATGTTTCAGGCACTAGGGTGGCTCTGAATAGAGCCTTTGTTTTTCTTGTGTGTATATAACAGCTACACTGTCGTGTAGTTCCTATATTGCCCGTACAGGACCTGCACGTTTGGATAACATAAACTGTGGGTTTGGTGGCAGACTGGTTCTGAGCACCCCCACTGAGAAATGTTAGCCTGTTTGCATAAGCTAGCTCACAGTGCCACTAGTGTCTCCTCTTATCGGGGAGAGATTAGTTTCAGGCAACCTAAGAACATGACAACCCTCATCCCTCAAGATCGTAGAAACAATGTACTACTTTTCGCTCAGTCACTCGTGCTCTCTTATCTTGTCTCAGAGATACACAGAATAAACAGTCTGGGCGTTTCAATAAGGATTTATTGAACAGTTATTATTCTCGTGTAGAATATATGAGCTGCAACAACCATTAGACAGTAGCAGAGATATATGATTAGCAGTACAGCGAATATAAAAGGATAGTACAGTTCTACCATCTTGCAATAAGCATGAATAAAGACATGAATATAAAATGCATTGATAAAAGAAAGCGCGTACTCCTATGATGCCTATCTAGATGTACCTAAGTGTACCTAGCATGTGAGTAGGTGTAAAGCCAAGAATCCCTGTAGGAATTAGTCGAACCCCATTATCTGAAGTGTGAGAATGTAGGAGCCCTTCTTGGTCTCGAGTTGGACACCCCGCAAAGGATGTTCAGACCACTGTCAGCTGGAGCGTCTGCATGCAGGAGCCTCAGCGTCTCTGGTCTGTGTGTCGGCCTGGAAGTCTCGGTTCCCTCTAACTAACACTAGCAAGAGGTGCTATATTTATACAGAAAGTATCTAGGGCTCCTTTGTCCCTTGTTGCTTGTATTAGTCATTGTTGGATTTGAGGATGACGTATGGAATGAACAGTGTACGTAGATATGGGGAGGAAGGTGGTGTAGCCCCAGCCTGGTTTATAAGAACCCTTATGAATATTCATTCATACTGTGTGAGCCTATTGATGGAGTTATAGGACTCTATTGTTTAGAAGAAACCCTCCTTCTGCACCCAGGACTAGAACTAGGTAAAGGTTCAACCCTAAAAGGCTTGTTACAGTGTAGTGTAGGGGAGGTAATGTAGGTGAGGGGTATGATGTTACCTGGGCCTATATTAGGGTACCTATATGAAACATAACACCCACTCCTCTTCCGAACAGTCAACAATGATAAAAATACTAGTAAACTCTACTCTCTACTAAATAGTAGTGCATAAAACATTTCTCAGTGAGTTCTGTAAAACCTTGTTCTAAAATCATTTTAAAACCAGTTTAAAAAAGGTTAAAAAAAAAAAGAAAATTTACTACGAAAATCATTTTTTGGAATAGTCACTTAAGTCACAGTCCTAATTGAGTTCGTTTATATAAGTTGAGGTTCTACAAGCGTCAAAAGGTCATGCTTTTTAGCAAGAAAGTGTCAATTTTTTAGGAAATGTTCCAAATTTAGTTAAGTTTAGAGAAAATGAAAATCCGAATTCTTTCCCAGCACACGATGAGCCAATTACAGGTTAAATGTCCTGGCTGGGAGATGCAACATCATCGCTGCTTGCTGCTGCAGGGGACGGCCTTGTAACACCTCGTAGAGTACGTCAATGGAGCACAGATGATATTCAGCACTGCCAATAGCTGGTGTAGAGGCAGCCGGTGCTGTAGTCGATACCTGGGTGCTAGTGGTGCTAGTGGTGGAGATAAAGCTCACCCCAGTTGTAAAAGGCACCTGTGGATTCTCGAGGAATGCAGACATCAAGATGGGAATACGCTGGGGACATTGCCGAGCATGGACCCTCAGGGGTACCAGCCTGGTATTCAAGTCCGCAGGCGTGTCCGTTGCAAGTGTCAGACAGAGGTCCAACATGCATTCTTCACCGCAAAACAGGCATCGAAGAGCAGGTAAGATGCAGTCCATCCAGACTGGTCTAAACGATAGAAACCAAGAGGCACTTAGTTCCCTTAGGCGAGAGGTGCCCAGATGTTGTACCATGCGTTCACGGTATTTCCGCTCCAGGAGCGCTTTTGCCATCTAGTTGGTAATTGGGCCGTCCATTGCATAGCAGGTAAATGACAATCAGGATTCCCGCTATTGATAGCAGGATCAGAGGTAGACCTCCAAAAATGCTTCCAAATACCGAGTGTATAAAGTTCGGGATAACTCTGAGGATTGTCTGAAAGGTGCTAAGAAGTCCTGACCCTATGGTCTTAAAAAGGTGTACAATACCACTCGTATCAGACATATTAAAGATACGAACCACCATTTATGTGAAATGAATGGGGCAGTTTGTACGTATAAGTGCCTGTATCTCAGTCGAGGTCCTTGCGATTTGAAGATCAAAGGTCTCTCGAGCGGAGGTTAAGGGTACGGTTTGCTGTAAAAGCATGGCTTTCAGTCTGCTCAAAGTATCAAATTGTATAAAGGAAACATTCAATGAAGGCCATAACGGCGCCTCCCTGACTGTACTTGTTGGGGGAAACAATACTTGCATACAGCAAGTAACCCTGGAGTTCACAGTGACCAGATAAGCAATGCCCGGAAGCATACCACAGCAACCCTGATCGTTCAGCATCAAGTGACTCCCATTTGAGAGCAGCTCGAATACCGGTTTAATCATGGCATCTGGAGTCCTTTTCATGTGGCAGGACAAGTTTGCTATCGACCCATTACATGCTCCGTGCAATGAAATGTACCGGCACATGAGAGAACCGCTCAAATCGCTCTTGCAGTTTGTACCACTTAGAAAAACTTCTCGATCCCCACTCCGTCATCTAAATCTATATGGTAAATCCCAGGATTCCTTAATGTATTCCTTACCCATTTTTTCATATTTGCCTGCCTGCCTTTGTTCAAGGTAATATTGAAACTGAGAAGTAGTGACCGGTAGAGTTATGTGGCCATGGTAGCCATTCAGTAGACGGAGCTTCCGCTATTGTAAATGGTAGTCGGTCCAGTTTTTCAATACGCAGCATTGTATATTTAGCTCCCCTTTGTGCCATTTCAACCTGTTTATCTGTTAGATTATATTCAGAAAACAGAGACGTACTGTTTATAAAACGCCAAGGCACAAAGCCTGCACGCAAAAATTGCAGCGTCCAGCTCAATAACATGATAGAACGTAATTGAGATTGCCCGTGTTGTAGTACGGCCAAATCTTGTTCTAGGATATCTATCGCAGAAGACACAATGTTGCCCAAAGAATATGTTCTGGAGGACAAAGTTGTTAACCCATTGTCTACCACAGCCAATGATTTTTCTAAGTTAATACGGTCTATTTCCCGTATTCTCTCAGCGGCCTCTTGTTGGGATATTTTCCAATTTTCATTATAGACAGCATAAATACCGGCATATATGAAACGTTTCTGACGTTGTTTCTTGGGATCTTGAGAGTAAGGCTAAGTGTTGTTTCACTTCTGTTAGTGTTGAGGTTTCTAGCCAATCAAGGCACAACTTCCCAACACTGTAGGATGTCACTACCTCTGGGTGTTCTCTTTGTACATAACGCGGGTCTGGCCTATGGATATTGAACTCTTCGGTGATACCCAAGAATCGTTTATGACATATGTTTGTGTCTAACGGCCAAACCACCCATTTTTCCCAATTAGGGTCTGATCTATTGTACTGTAAAATGTCATCTACTGTTGCCCCTTCCTGTGAAGTCGAATTTTGCCACCCTCCCATCTGTGATGGTGTTGGAAATCGAGGTGTGTTCAGGTCCTTGTTCTTGGCTAATCCAAGACAGGATGTCTGTTGCACAGTTTCGTTTAGAAATATCATCTGCTGTGGAATGAGGCATGCTCTAAATAGCGCTTCTGTTCCCTGGACTTGCCAGTTCCTAGAACCCCAAACTGATTTTAAGTCTATTGTGTCCTTCCATAGGTCAAAACTAACCCTGGGCGGTGAACTACGCTCAGCTCGTGGAGTTTGTGGAGTTTTCTGCACTCCGCGTTACGCGGATCTCGCGGAGTGCAGAGAACATTTTTGCTCGCTCGCATTCCTCAACGTCAAGTTGGCGACCGCGAGCGAGCAAAATCAACATCCCGGCGAGATTTTTCCTCGTTCGCGATTGGCAACACCAAGTTGGCGAGCGTGAGCGTGGAAAATAAACCTCCCGACGAGATTTCTCAACGCGGGGGGGGTCAGGTTTCTCATTGCGAGTGGTCGCGTATGCTCGGGACCGCTCGCGATGAGAAACTGCCCGTTTGCATTGAGAAAGCTGCTGCTTGAGTAAAAATCTATTTGAGCAGCAGAAAACGACCGCTTGCACTGTGCATGATGCCGTTTGCAATGATTGCACAGTGCGGACAAGCATCCGGCACTGTGCAATCTCCGCGAACAGCATTTTCCTATCGCACTACGCTGCTCGCGTAGCTCCGCGTAGCGCGGCGGAGTTGTTTTACCGCTTCGCGTAGCGTTGCATAGCGCAACTCCGCGAACTACGCCCAGGTGTTCAGACAGTTGGGCAATAAAGGAAGCAGAGTAAATCTGTTTGGTGTTTGTCAACATAATTTTCAGTGCTGATGTTGGTCTAACTTTATAATAATATGAGGTCGGGTCAGTGATGTTAAAGCCTGAAAAGTATGAAAATTTCTGTGCAAATGTGTGCAAACTACTTTTTGGTGGTGTAGGGCAATGTTCCCACTGATGGTACTCAAAAACATTTCTAGGTGAAATAGATTTGTGCAGAAAATTATGACCATAATGTTGGTGACAGTACAAAGTGTCATAGTCTGAATTACTTTCTAACATTTCAGTGTTCGGAAATGCAGCAGTTTTTTCTAAATCAGACAACATGTTATTAACAGTTTCAGAGTCCCAATCATCAGAAAATGTACTGGAGGTAATGATATCACTTAATGAAATTTTAAATAAATGAGACATTTTTAAAAGTTCAGTCGGTCCGAATATTTCGAAATCAACCTTGTCCCAAACTATACCATCCGGTATAGGGACCGCTGTGATGTTTACTGATAACAAGTCTCTCTGTTCACGATGAGACGATTGATGTGGTTTTAAAATCAAATTAGCTTTCGGGGCTGTAGAGCTTTGCTGAAGATATCGTCCATTAATAAGCATGCTAAAAGTTATTACTAAGCCTAGCCAGAAAAGAAAAAATAAAATCCCAGTAATTACCCAGAATTCTAACCAAGGTGATACTAGGTAAGTCTTTTTGAGAAAGTTCAGAAAGTCTTTAGCTTGCTGTTTGCATGATTTTTGGGCTGGCGCCGATTCCGGTTCACCTGGATCCAAAGAAAGCGTATCAAAGTTCATGAAGTAGCCAGAAGCAGTTTGATCAATTGTAGGAATTGCATCAGGATTTGTTGAAATCGCATTTTGCTCTCATCGAGGCATGTTGACGTAGACGTCTGTATTAGGTCTAATTGCAACCTGGTTGTTATTTTGAGTTTTATTTTGAAGATGAACTTCAGGTTCAAGAGGAACGAGTTCCATAGCATTGTTGCATAGTCCTTCATTCCATACAGGAGGTTCTTCAAAAGTGATGAGTCTTTCTCTTTGAACTTCTTGGATTGTAGCGAGAGGAGGGCATCTGCTACTGTGGAGTCCACGAGGCCTACTGTTCAGTATCGGCCACATAGTGTTGTTTGATTAAGTCAATCGAGACAAATCTTTTCTCCTTTTTCCCGGCAAGAGGTGGCAGAAGTACAGTTCTTGTTCCTTGTACTGCTAGGACCGGTACAGGCTTTCTGTAGGATGTTCCAAATTCTTTCTTGTCTGCTATTTTCTCTTTGACCAGATCCCGGACTTTTGGGATCCAGACAGGCCTTGCCGTGACTGCCTTGACTTCCCCAGTGGCGGTTTGTTTGGTGTTGACGTTACTTTGTCTTGTCCTGCATTCATTTAGATCCTGTAAAACAGCCAAACGATCATGGCTATTGAATGCTTTCCCATCCGCCACTGCACCTTCACAATTAAGATCAGGTACCAACATTCTCATCCCAAATAGGACCTCATATGGAGTGACACCCCCTAGAGAACTTCTTGGCTGAGTGTTGAGTGCTCTCTGAACCCCATATAAGTGATTGACCCAACTACCGCCCTTGCCTAATACCCTAGCTGTTAAAGATTGCTTTAAGTCCCGGTTTTTCCTTTCCACGATCGAATTTCCCTCAGGATGGTATGGAGAGGAGTACCACAATGCTACGCCCATACTTTCCATGGCCTCTTTGTAAGCCCGAGAGCTAAACGCCGGGCCACGGTCAGAATGTAATGTGCCAACTGCGTATATCCCTATAAAGACTCACAAATCCTTTATAACAGTTTGGGCGTCAGCCGATCGCTGAGGCCAAACCCATAGGAATCTGGAACAAGAATCCATTGCCACCAAGATATACTTGTAAGCCCCATCAGATTGTAAAGGACCGCAGTGATCCAGATACACACATGCAAGAGGTTTGTCAGATATCAGTAGTGGTGTCTGCGCCGGGCGTTTTATGGTGGAGCCCTTCATCTGCTGGCAGATGTCACATTTCAAGACGTAATCTTTAGTTTGTTTTGCTAGACCTGGCCACCAATAGCGCTGTTTCAGTAGTGAAATAGTCGCTGTAACGCCTGTATGTGCAGAACCCAAACCCTCGTGTGTTGCAACAATCAAACCTTGCCTACGATCCATATTTGGTATTACTCTTTCCCCCACTCCAGGAATCTGAGCACATGGAATGTTTTGTGCATCTAATTTGTAGGAGTACTTGAGTGGAAATTTTTCGGTACTGCTGAGCTGCCCTTGCGTGAAGCAATGACAGCCACCATTATCTCGCCGTCTATTCTCATTTTATAGCGAGTGATTGCAGCTACGGAAGCCTTTCGCACAGCCCCCTTTGCCGCTTCATTAGCCAATGAATTCCCTTCAACGTGAATGCCATCATGCTGATGACTCAGTGTGTGTATCACGTGAGCCCTTGGTAGTTCGTTTTTCAACTCCACTACCTGTTCCCATAGCATTTTATGCTTAATTGTGCCACATTTTGCATCTTTAAACCTGTTTAGTTCCCAATGTTGTAAGTACTCATTGTACAACTGTACACAGTAAAAGGAATCACACACAATTAGTGTGGGGAGTTTGTAATCCATATTTACAAGTGCCAGTATCAGTGCTTTTAACTCTGCCAACTGAGCCGTGCAGTCTCCTAGAGATTGCGTTTTTGTGCAACTCGGATGGAACTTTCCATTCCGCATGCGACCTTTAATGATAGCACATGCTGCGCTGTATTGTTGCTAACTCCCTATGGCCGGTTGAGCAGATCCGTCAGTGTAAATAATATATTCTTATTGATCTAGAGGCAAAATCTCATTTGGTAGAGGATATTCTTGTTCGTATTGCAGGAATGCTTGTGTTTTTAGACTTGGATCAAATCTGTATTCAACGTCCGTTGCAGTAAGAAAATTAGCCCATTGTATCCATCTCGGATGTAAGGCTTTTGCATTCCGATTGCTCGCCTTAGTAACAGCTTCTAAAGCTGGTACCGGGGTTACGACAATTATGCGTTTCCCCTGAGCCAGTGCTCTTTCTCTTGCTACAGCGGTCTGAACAGCTGTCAGTATTTTTTCTGTTGAAGTGAAACGCATTTCTGCGTTGGTGTACAGGTGTGATTTGTATGCGATCGGTACTGTTTCACCTTCATTGAAGGTTAAGTAACTGTACCCGCATTGACCCGCTATTACACGGATCACCAAGTTGCGTACATTTATGCGTGTCTGTAAGTGTTTGGAAGCAATCATGTCTTCTTGTAATAAACGTAGAATATTTGAATGTTCCTGTGTCCAATGTCTAACTGAAAAGTCAGGATTTATTAAGTCGTAGAAAGGTTTTACTCTTTCTGCGCAATCCAAAATGTATGTTCTGCCGAAATTTAGGAATCCCAGTATTGATTGCAAGTTTCTCAATGTTTTTGGAGGTTGGAGCAGGGCATACTTTTCCCTTCACTTGAAAGCTCATATTCTAAAAATAGGACATTGAGGTGGGCTATTTTAGATTTCTTAAAATTAAATTTGTAGCCCTCAGAGGCGAATCCCATAATAATGGTGCTCACCCTGGTCAAGTGCCTTTTTAAGTCATCGTCCGTCAGATAAATATCATCCACATAGGACAATGCTTCTTCATCAAAATTTTAAAGTAATTCAGTTACTCTTGCTGAGAATAGCCCCGGGCTGTTCTTATACCCCTGGGGGAGACAACAAAAATGTCGTTGAGACCCCGAAGTTGAGAATGCGGTCAAATACCTGCTTTCAGGCGCTATATTTTGGCAGAAGAATCCATTTGAGATATCTAGTGTAGTTTTGTACTTTTTCCGCACAATGTTCTTCATTAATGCGGCACTGTGTGCGTTTTGGACAGCGAATGTCTTTGTGCATGTGTTTAAATGTCTGTAATCTAAAACTAGACGATATGAGTTGTCCGGTTTTGATACTGGAAACAAAGGGTTGTTTATTGGTGAGGTGCATGTTTCAATCACCCCTTGGTATTCAAGTTGATCTAAGATCTCCCTGACCTGTTTTTTAGCTACTTGCTTTATTGGGTATTGTTTCTGTGCATTTGGTGAAACTTTTAACGGGATCACATGGTGGGTTGACCCCTCATCACACCCTGCATGATTTTTATACAATGCTGTAGCTAGGGCTACTGCCCACTCCCATGCATATGCATGTTTAAGGTGTATGGGAACGAGGTCGGAGAATGCTGGAAAAATTATGTTTTCCCCCCTAAGGCACTCCATAACGAATGCTGGCGGCCAATCTTGTTCTGCTAATAGGATGTCATACCCAGATGACAGATTTTCCCAAAAGAGACCCTTAACTTTCCTGGGCTTGTCCCCCTCCATTTGGGGTGTTATCTCGTGTAACTTATGTGGGATGCGCTCACCCTGGTGTCTGGTGTTTCCACCGTGATGTAATCATTCAAGTCCACTGTCACCAGAAATTCCTTCAGGTTCTGGCGAGCTATTGTTACCTCTGCTGCACTGTCTAGCATCGTCTGAGCCCATTCCCCATTCAGAAGTTGCGCCCTCAGAATTCTGGGCATGTCTTATCTTTATGCCTGCAACTTTGTTTTTCTTAAATTGAGGTTTTGATTTTGGCTTATCTTCTTTTTTGGAAGTATAGTCTTGAGCGTGCTTCTTGTCTCTGGACTTTGTACGCTCTTATTTGTGTTCTGACCGTCCTTCTCTCTCTGAAGTTTTCGTTGAGCCCTGAGAGGAACGTGTATCAGTATCCGGATACCTGTCAGGTTTCCTAATATTATCCCTCTTCCTGAGATTATACCTCTTTTCAGAGGGCTCCTGTGGAGGAGATCTACCTGGGAATTGAGATCTCTTTTCTGAAAAGTTTTGTTGTTTTTATTATCCCACTTCTTTTTAGAAGAAGCGGGTGTCTGCTTGGAAGTGTCCTTTTCAGGACTGCCCATCAGTTGTGGTTTTAAAGCTTTCCCACCCAAACTGTCTCTGCCTAATTCTGCATATGCAGTTTTGATTATTTTGGGCAGTTCGTGTGGTTGGTCTAACGGACTGAACTCCCTTAGGCGTTGGCGGATTGCCACTGAAGCTGCTTTCCCTTTAATATTAGCTGGTATTATGGCCGATACCTGGTCATAGTTATTTAATAACTTCATCCCTAAGTTCAAGGCAGGCTCTGCTCTGTACTCGTTTTGTATTTGTCTTAATACATCTGGTACTACCGCTAATGCAGGAATACCATGAGTTCTGGTATATATGGCAGCAAAGACTGTACCCCAAGTGGTACAATCCTCTAACTGAGGTGTTATCCCCATGGGCAAGCAGATTATTAGCATTCTGTATTTTTCAAACGTGGTAGTATTTGGAAATACTGCCTCGAGCTGAGTTATTTTCTGAGCTACCCAGAATGGTATTTGTTCACGTTTCGTGGGCATTTTGCCCATTACTGCATGTAATGTTTGTGGAGTTATTTTAGTTGCTGTACCCTGAGATTGAGTTTCATTTGTAGCAACTGTTGTTGGTTGGACTGTAAAAGTCCTCATGATGTATTGCGTCAGGTTTCTGTACATTCTAATTAAATCTTGGTGTTGTATGAGTAAGTCTGGTTGTGGCATTGTATCAATGTCAGGATGTGGTGTGTAGGCCACTAATATTGGCCATGTTGCCCCATCTCCTCCGAGCGGGCCTAATCTTACTCTGTGTCTTATATGGGGTAGGGTGCCTTTAAACCAGTATAGGTGTTCCTGGTACGTGAGTGGAACCTCTATGTCCTTGCAAGGACCGTATTCCACTGGTGCATCTCCTTCTGTATAGAAGTGAAATGTGTGTGTTCTTGCATCTGCTTCTGGGAATGTAACCCATGAATAGAATACCTCTGTTTTGTTTGATTTGTGTGCCTCAATCACGAAAGCTACTAATCCACCCCTAGCTGATAAATCATATTCTAGTAGTTTCAGGGTGATAGTACGTCTAAATTTAGGTGCAATAAGAATTCCATCCACCTATTCGTCTGAGAGGGGCAGTGGCATTTGCAGTGGGTCTAAGACCTGGTTAGTCATTGTATACAGAACACAAACTATCTTTCCCAGGAAACTATGATGAGGTTTTATGCACAGATTTTAGGAACAAAATGTCCTTCAAGCTTGATTAACCAACAGCCAATAAATAGGATATTTCGCCTACTCAACTGTGGCGGAGTTTTGTGCCCACCCACTCCAGACGTCTCTGGTGTTTGTGAGTAGGGGTCTCTGAGAATTAGCACAACCGAACTACTCAGATTCTACTGTTAAATAAGTACCCAACCAACGTTGGCGGGGCCATGTCGTGTAGTTCCTATATTGCCCATACAGGACCTGCACGTTCGGATAACATAAACTGTGGGTTTGGTGGCAGACTGGTTCTGAGCACCCTCACCGAGAAATGTTAGCCTGTTTGCATAAGCTAGCTCACAGTGCCACTAGTGTCTCCTCTTATAGGAGAGAGATTAGTTTCAGGCAACCTAAGAACATGACAACCCTCATCCCTCAAGATCGTGGAAACAATCTACTACTTTTCGCTCAGTCACTCGTGCTCACTTATCTTGTCTCAGAGATACACAGAATAAACAGTCTGGGCGTTTCAATAAGGATTTATTGAACAGTTATTATTCTCGTGTAGAATATATGTGCTGCAACAACCATTAGACAGTAGCAGAGATATATGATTAGCAGTAAAGCAAATATAAAAGGATAGTACAGTTCTACCATCTTGCAATAAGCATGAATAAAGACATGAATATAAAATGCATTGATAAAAGAAAGTGCGTACTCCTACGATGCCTATCTAGATGTACCTAAGTGTACCTAGCATGTGAGTAGGTGTAAAGCCAAGAATCCCTCTAGGAATTAGTCGAACCCCATTACCTGAAGTGTGAGAATGTAGGAGCCCTTCTTGGTCTCGAGTTGGACACCCCGCAAGAGATGTTCAGACCACTGTCAGCTGGAGTGTCTGCATGCAGGAGCCTCAGCGTCTCTGGTCAGTGTGTCGGCCTGGAAGTCTCGGTTCCCTCTAACTAACACTAGCAAGAGGTGCTATATTTATACAGAAAGTATCTAGGGCTCCTTTGTCCCTTGTTGCTTGTATTAGCCATTGTTGGATTTGAGGATGACGTATGGGATGAACCGTGTACATAGATATGGGGAGGAAGGTGGTGTAGCCCCAGCCTGGTTTCTAAGAACCCTTATGAATATTCATTCATACTATGTGAGTCTATTGATGGAGTTATAGGACTCTATTGTTTAGGAGAAACCCTCGTTCTGCACCCAGGACTAGAACTAGGTAAAGGTTCAATCCTAAAAGGCTCGTCAAAGTGTAGTGTAGGGGAGGTAATGCAGGTGAAGGGGTTTGATGCTACCTGTGCCTTTATTAAGGTACCTATATGAAACATAACAACACATAAGACTGATGCAGAGCTTCAGGTTGGTTAGAAACACCCTGTTGCCTTCATCTGTAAAGTGCACTCCATCATTTCTATAAATTCCATGCATGTCAAAACACAGATTGTTGTTATATATACAGCCCATGGGATGGTCTCTGAGAAATGCAGAAACAGTTTTAATAACATGTTTCCTGGCTTTGTCAATCTGTGGACAGAATTGATTTGACCACTTCCATTTCTTTCTTTGGCATATATTAGAGTAAAACAAGACAGTGTGAGGGAAAAGTGACATCAGTTCTGCAAAGGTATCTTTCATTAGGATTTTCAGCTCTCCCCAGTCAATGTGCCTAGGTCATTGCCACCACAGTGCGCAATCATGAGGTGAGGAGCTTGGCTATCCACAATGGATTTAACCAAAGTCAGCAACTGGTGAAACTTTAACCCTCTCTGGCCAAACTAAGTAATCTACACATTTGGCATACCCAATTTCCCGTCAATACCTCTCTTCTTTGCAGCCTCTTTAGCCCAATAGACATAGCTGTGGCCCACAATCCATACTCTAAGCATTTCTAAGTAAAGGAGCAATAGCAGTCAGGAGAAGCCTGGAGCTGAATAAGGTACTTTTCCAAATGAAAAACAGTTAAAATGGAGATGTTTAAAAAATAGAGTTTGATTAAAAAGAGTATCACAGTGATGTGAAGAAAAGATATCAGATAAACTGTATCTGGCAGAGGGTATGTGTTAAATCTGTTAGTACTGTTGAAAGTTATCATGAGCAATGACTTTAAATATGACAATGTTTTAAATGTCTAAGCATCGTGTGCAGAACGGACAGATCTATGTTATTTGCATTCTGGGAACTGTAGTTCTTTTAGTCACATTATTAAATGGGAGTAGTGTAGTCATGAATCAAACATAAGACAACATATGAATTTACCATCCTGAAGATGGTCTAACAGATGCCATCACTACCTAGACCGAAACGTCAACAATTACACCTAATTTCTTTGTGTATTTTTTCCACTTAAGGATTTGTTTTCTGTACAATCAGTCACAATTTCCTTTTGTACATATTGTTTGGAATAGGTGACCACATCAGTGATAAGGAGATGAATATATAGTAACAAATAACTTCCAAATCTCAGTCACTGTGTGTTGATGTATGTTCCTATATGTAACAATTTTTGTACCCTTTAATATTGTTTCAACATAAATTTGTGTTTCAAAAAGCATACACCCGTTTGAAATATTTTTGGGCAGATCTGTTCATGTTAAAATAAGTAATTTAGCTTTTGAAATAACTTGATGTAAGCTACTGTGCAGAGCTTATCACTGACGATTGCTTAAAAACATGAGAATAAGTAGAGAAAAGAATCCCTTGTAGGCACACATTGGTAGAGCGGCACAGAAATAGCTCTTATGTTGTGTTTTTGGATTTACAATATTGAGACACTGTATGTACTTTTACACTTTGGTTCATGCTTATTTTAAAATTGAGTACATAAGGGATAAAGTGGTCTTTTAGCGTTAGAACTGATATATGGTGCAGCAGTGTTGTAGCAGAGGGTGCTATAATATTAAAAGGTAAATAATAAATTAAGTTTTGTGTTTTGTTTTGGGTTTGGTACTTTGAAGTAAGGGGTTGTATTTATGTAGGTACGTTGATTTACAGATTTAAAACTGCAACATAACATAAAAACTGTTTTGTTATTATGTGTAAGCCAGTAGTAAAGTACTTGGTACATTGGCTAAAAAACACATTCAAATATCGTTTTTTTTTTTTTTACAGAACAATAACTGCATAATTACAGACAGATTGCCTACAAAATCTCAGCGGGAAAAGGAACAGAAGCAACTACAGTATCTATGCATAACTGAGACTCAAAAGGGGCAAAATGAAGAAAAACTGGTAAACGAAAAAAGAGCAATTGGTAAGAGGAGGAAGTCATTTCCTAAAAAATATATATGGACATTTCCAAAGATTATGAAATAATGAAAATAGAATTCAAACTATGAGAAAGAATAACAATGGGCAAAATCTGAATAACAAGAACAGGAAAGAATGTAACAAAGATGTATACAACTTAACCAGGAGACAGAAGCAGTTTGAGGAAATCAGAGCAAGGATGTTTCGTAGTAGAGTAGTTATAAATCTACTGAGAAATATGAAGAAGTATAGAAGAAGGAGACATGCAGTGAAACAGAAGGAACGAGTTGAGAGCATAGTTGATAAGGCCTTTGCTTTGAAGGTGAAGCTTTTTATTTTGATTATAAATAGAATGAAGACTTTTGACAAAATTGTGTTGAGTATGAGGAGAGAAAACCAGAAAAAAGATTAGTGAATAGAAGTAACTTTTGTACAGCTTTTAGTGGAGAATGCATACATACTTCTAGTACAGAGTCTTTCTTTCATGAAGAAAGCTATCTCCAGGATAATAGATTTGTTTATGCTATTGATTATAGAGGACAATGTTATGAAATGAAGAATGGCACTCCTATAGCGAAAGAGGTGATGGTACCTACAAATGTAGAACAAATTATCAGAAAATAGGTACAAGGAAGGCGGAGTCAGGTGCCTGTATAGAAATAGAATTGTAGTAGTGTTTGCAGTATTCAACAGCAATCCATTGATATCTTAATGACATTTCTACATATCTTTCAAAGGCGAAGTTTAAATCAGAAAATAAGTACTTTACAACAATTGGATCCTTGCAAGATTAGAAAGCATACACATTTTCAGGGACACTCACTAGCTTGTTTATCAAACAAAGTATGCCAAAGCACCTTTTATCATATCAGGATGTTAGTTGTACACCACTCATCAATGCAAACTTTAGTTGGGAGGCTGTACTATGTGAAAACTCCTGCTTTATGTTTAGCAGAAATTAATAGAGAACTTTTGCATGGTACTGTGGCAGACATAGAAAATGTTTGTGATGAGGTGTAGTTTTGTTTCTTTGGTCCCCAGCAGTATTCTAGGGAAAATGAAGAGTTGCAGAATGGGACACAGATATTACAGTTGATAGTTTTGAAGATGAGATTACAAAATTTAACACAGCGTGGTCAAAACAACCAGAGTATGTTTGTATATGTTGTCGATGACTCACTAGAGGATTTAACCCCGTTCCGTGCTTATGACGGAACCACGCCGTCATGAGCCACGGGCGCTGTGTGCTCATGACGGCGTGGTTCCGTCATGCGGCTGCCGCTCGGCCCACGCGCGATTAATTCCCCGCCTGTGCGGGCGAATTAATGAGCGGGCGGGGCTGTGACGGAACCACGCCGTCATGAGCACACGCCGCCCGTGGCTCATGACGGCGTGGTTCCATCACAAGCATGGCGGCACTGCGCTCACCCCCCCAGCGCCGCGGTGGAATTACCGCCGCAGCCAAGGGGTTAAACACAGACTGTAGACTTGTATTTAAAAAGTGAAAAAGTAAATAATAACTGGCAAAAGTTAGCTGTGTATTTATTTGTAGAGGGACGCTTTCACTTGTCCATACGGAAAGTTATAAGTAATGTTACAATATATTAGAACCTAATAAAATGAACAACACATAGATATTAGATACCCATTTTGTAAGATAATAAAATGCCTGCTAATGTAGAAAAACTATGAACGGCCCAAAAAAAAAAAAAAAAACAACATGCAGTATTGCAAAGGGCTCTTATGTACTGCTCTCTAGCACTCACTACAACACAATCCATGCAGTATGATGCCATCCAGGAAAAACTGGTGAGCCAAACCTTGAGGTTGATATTGGACCTCTGAAGGGACTCTCTGCCCCAGTGTTGTTGTGGCTGTTATTGAAGTTAAGGGTCCTTCAGTCTTGCGTTGCCTTCTTGCTGCTTTTACACTATTGCTTTGGTATGTTTTTAGATGGTAAAGCATGGACGTAGTTCTGGAAAGTTATTTTTTATTTGTATGCCTTGACAATGTCTTGTGACAAATTGTGCATTGCGCAAATCTGCTCACTATGAACTCCTCTTTAAGAATGTTCAAGACAGATAAATGGGCATGTTCTTATTTTTTTTGTTGAAAAGTGTATTATCCAATGATATTTCTTGGTGACATAATTTTCTGTTTTGTTTTTTAATTTTTTTTGTGGTTTTGTACGTGGCCATTCTTGAAAACTCTGGTGCCATATCTGTTACAGTAGTCTGCACCTCTGAAAGGACATTCGGGCTGAGAATTGTTGCTTGTGCAGCTGATGTAGATGGTCCTCCAGCTTCCCTCTGCTCGATTGCCAGTTAGAAATGTTGTCTATGTTAGGTTTTAAGATGATAGACCATGGATGTCATCTCACAAAAATATTTCTTGTTTGTCCCTCACAGAGGGTCTTTTCACAGATTGTGCATTGCACTAGTTTTGCACCAGTTTTTGATTCCTCATGAGTTTGGGTAACAATGGGTAGTTTGATGGGCATTTTGTAGTTATGTTTTTTTTGTGAGTTCAGATGTTGAAAGGTATTTTTTGAAATTGTTGATATTGTCAAATGTGTTATTAAAATAAAGGTAAACCATTATGTTACTAAACAGCTAAACAAACGTTGTGTAACATATGTTTATATATCTGTTTTACACTTTGTCATTTGTATTCATGACTACTGATGTTCCGGTGTTGCTGAGAAGAAGGTAAATGCATTTTTTAATGTAGTAATTTCGACAAATGAATACCAAGGGGAAAAATAAGTTAGTATCTTACTAAATAGCTGCACTGAAACGTTATGTAAAATATGTCTATAGATGTGTTGTACTCTTTGTCAAAAACACCCAGTATTTGCACTGTGTCTTTGGCAATTGCACTCTCGGAATCACACAGGCACTACTTGTGCAATCATCAAGGACGTCCTTGCTCTACCATTCTGCTGCATGTTCACAACATCAAATCAAATATGTTTTTTTTAAACTAGGAGAACACCTCAATTTTTACTGCCTTTCATTTGGAAAACTGCTTCCTTCAGCTCCAGCTTTCACCTGTCTGCTACTGCTGCTTCACTTCAAAATGGTTAGATGTGGATTGTAGGCCACAATCATGTCTTCTGGATGAGAGAAGCTGCTAGAAAGAGTGGTATTGACAGAGACTTGGGTTTGGCTAATGTGGACATTAAATGGATTGGCTAGAGAGGAGTAAAGGCCCTCATTATAATAAGGGATGGAAAGCCTCCGAACGCATGTCAGAGGCTTTCCGAGCCTCATCGCGGTTTCAGGTTCGACCACTGCATTACAATGCCGGTGGTCAAAACTGAAACTGGCCAGTCATTCCGACTGGATTTTGATGGGCTCAAGGAGCCCCAGGTCAGTCAGAGAAAAATTGAGGTGTTCTCCTAGTTTAAAAAAAACATATTTGATTTGATGTTGTGAACATGCAGCAGAATAAAATTAGGTAGTGTGTTGAGAGGATTAGTAACTATATTTCCTAACTATAAGTTCCCTGTAACCTCTGTTTTTTTCAGTGAATTTCTAAGGTTTTTTAAATGCTAATTCCTAATTATAACTTCCCTGTAACCCATATGTTTTTCAGTGAATTTCTATGTTTTTTTAAATTATATTTCCTAACTATAACGTCCCTGTAACCTTTGTTTTTTTTCAGTGAATTTCTAAGTTTTTTAAATGCTAATTCCTACCCATTACGTCCCTGTAAACTTTGGTTTTTCAGTGAATTTCTATAGTTTTTAAAATAGAAGTCACAATTGTAGAGTGGTGGAGAAAGGGGGCATGTCCTCCAAAGACCTCTTACCAATCTCACTGTGTGTGACTTGCTGGAGGTAACTGAAGGGGTAGCTGGCCCCCAATTACCCTCAATAGCCAGGAGAACTTCATCCCCCAATTAGTAGTGTGCTAGGGGGGACGTTTGCAGAGTGGTAGAGAAAGGACATCCTTGATGACTGCACAAGTAGTGCCTGTGTGATTCCCAGAGTGCAATTGCCAAAGACAGTGCGAATACCGGGTGTTTTTGACAAAGAGTAAAACACATTTATAGACATATTTTACATAAAGTTTCAGTGCAGCTATTTAGTAAGATACTAATTTAATTTTCCCCTTGGTATTCATTTGTCGAAATTACTACATTAAAAAATGCATTTACCTTCTTCGCAGCAACAATCCTGCGTAAAATCCTGCCGTTCATACCACTAACTCTTAGGAAAACTGCAATTCAGGCGTTGGTTCTTTCTAGAGTCGACTATGGCAAAGCCTTATACCTGGGAGCAGATAAAGGTCAGATTGCAAACTGCAGTCCCTACAGAATGCGGCAGCTGATGTGTTACTTGATCTCCCCAAACACCATCCCACGTCTGCCAGTATTAAACTGCTCCACTGGCTCCCAGTCCGGCAGCAAGTGGATTTCAAGGCCCTCTGTCTTGTACACAAGGCTTTGTATGGAGGGGGAGCTGCAGATGTGCAACATCTATTCCCCCGGTACTCGCCACAATGCTGTCTCAGGTCAGCAAAAACTGGACTGATTCTGGTCCCCAAAATAAAAAGAGCCAGATGGGATAAAGGGCTTCTCATATCGAGCGGCCAAACTGTGGAACTCCCTCCCCACACTGATCAGACTACAGCCTAACAGGACTCTTTTTAGAAAACTAATAAAGACATGGCTTTTCCCCTAAGCTCTTAGATTAATCAGCGTGAGCATCGGCATCCACTCACCTCAGCACCAAGACGCCTCGGCAATCGTGCGCTTTACAAGACAATCAGTCAGTCAGTCAGATCGGCACGTAGTCCCATATGATGTTGGTTTCCGACAGGCTTTCCATGTCAGTCTTTCCGACATGGAAAGCCTGTCAGAAAGTGACATTGGCGGCCCCTAGCAGGGCCCCTTTCATCCTGTGTCATCCGGTTCGAGGCCAAGGGGGAACTTGTGGTGCCCCCTCTTAATCCCTGCACCGTGTGTCAAGCACATTGAGGTGCCTACAACTTGGTGCAGGGATGAACAGATTCTCCCATTTCTCTATGGGAGCTTGTGCTATGGCAGGTTTATGGCTGTAGCACAAGCTCCAAATGACAAATGGGAGTATTCAACTGCACCATGTGTGTTCGCATTGTAATTGCGGCGTCGGGTCTGCTGACCAGAGGTCGGTTGGTCCCAAGACTGCAACATTGCCTAATTACGCCAACATCGTAATTAGGCCCAACGTGTCATCAATTGATGCCTTTGGTTAAAAGCATTGTGGATTCTTGACCTCCTGCCCTCATAATTGTGCACTTTGGTGGAAATGTCCTATGCACAGTGGCTAGGGTAGGACTAGAAAGCCTAATGAAGGATACTTTTGATGAATTGTTGATGTTTTCCCTCACACTTCCTTGGTGTACTCTAACATATGCCAAAGGCAGAAATGGAAGTGGTCTAATCAATTCTGTCCACAAATGGACAAAGCCAGGAAACATGGTAATAAAACTGTTTCTGCATTCCTCGGAGACCATAACATGGGCTCTATCTACAACAAGAACCTGCGTTTCAACATGCATGGAATCGATAGAAGTGATGGAGTGCACTTTACAGATAAACGCAATAGGGTGCTTCTAAGCAATCTGCAACTCTGCATCCGATCTTATGTGTAGCTGTACATATACACACAATCAACACAAAGGCTCTTGTCAGAGCCACCCTAGTGCCCAAAATATTGTTAATTTTCTTTCTACATATCTTCTTTTTTCAATCATTTTAAACATTCGCGATGACGTCGTGATGATCACGACTACACCACATGCATGAATGATTGCATGAGTGCATAAGTGGTGCATGGATGATTGAATGAGTACATGAGTGGTGCATGGATGATTGTATGAGTACACATCAGTGGTGCATGTATGATTGAATGAGAGTGTGAGTGGTGCTTGGGTGACTGAACGAGTGCATGAGTGTTGCATAGATGATTGAATGAGTGCATGAATGAGGCATGGATGATTGAATGAGTGTATGAGTAGGACATGGATGATTGAATGAGTGCATGAGTGGTGCAAACATGATTGAATAAGGATGTGAGTGGTACATGAATGATTGAATAAGTGCTGTACAGATAATTGAAGGAGTTCATGAGTGGTGCATCAATGATTGAATGAGTGCACGAGAGATGTATGGATGATTGAATGAGTGCACCAGTAATGCATGGATAATTGAATGAGTGCAAGAGTGGTATATGCATGATTCAATGAGTCATGTATGGATGACTGAATGAATGTATGAGTGGCGCATGGATGATTGAATGAGGGTGTAAGTGGTGCATGGGCAATTGTATGAGTGTATGAGTGGTGTATGGATGATCAAATGAGTGCATTAGTGGTGCATGGATATTAGAATGAGTGCAAAGTGGTCTTTGACTACGTCTGTATGTGGGTATATCAGTGTCACAGTGCGACTATGCGTGGGTGTATGAGTTTCTGAATGGGTGTGTCACTGGGTGCATAAGTGTCTGTAATTGAGTGTAGGTGTTTGAAGTTGTATATATTTATATATATTTTTCCTATAATTTACCAATAATCACAACATAATAATTATCATTGTGAAGTTAAACAGGGGCCGCGCTAATGATCCCGGTGTCGTCACGGATATTGCGCATACTCAAAATCTATTTTGGACACATAATTCATGCCATTAACACCCCCATTTGTCAAAACTGGGGTCAGAAACTCAGTGTAAATATTAACATAAATATAAAAATATTATAAATAAAATATAATCAAAGAATGGTTACACACATATATATATATATTCACAATTTCTTCCCACATGGGAAAGAGGTTGAGCCGCACTCGAAACTTTTGATTTGCATATTTATTCAATATAATATATATATATACATCCATTTATAAATATTATCAATATATTTCCAATTCAAAAAATAACAATCACAGCAAAAACGATCATAAAAATATATATAGGATGAACAAATCAAATTACATTTAAAAAATCTAAAAATAATACAAACCCTGAAAAATTGAAATAATTAAAAAAATGAACATACATTTTTAAATAACAATAAAAAATGACTATAAATACAGGTTAACAAGCATTACATAAGCATTTAATTTATAGAGGATTATTTTACTATTCTCACTCCATACTATAAAACAAACAGTAAGATAAGGGTTGGGCTTTGGAGATGTTATATTTTCCATTCCCACTACACTTTAAGAAACAGTAGGGAAAGTGCTGGACTCCGGAGAGAATACACTTACTATTCCCACTCCAGTCTAAGGAACAATAGGAAAAGTGTTGAACTCTGGAGAGGTTAGATTTACTATTCCCACTCCAGTCTACCCAACAGTGTAATTGTAATCTGTAGGGGTTACATTTTCTCTTTTCATTCCGATCCAAGCAACAGTATGGAAAGTGTTGGACTCCGGAGGGATTCAATTTACTATTCTCACTTCAGTCTGAGAAACAGTAGAGAAAGTGTTCGGAGTTTTGAGGTGTTAGATTTACTATTCCCACGCCAGTCTATGCAACAGTACAGAAAACTGTTGGACTCCTGAGGGTTTAGATTTACAAATCCAACTCCAATCCACACAACAATAGAGAAAGTGATGGACTTCGTCAGGGTTAGATTTACTATTTTCACTTCACTCTAAGCAACAGTACAGAAAAATTTGGAATTTGGAGGGACATTACACCTCTTAATCATTTTCTACAGGACATGTTAATACCTAAAATCAAAAAACAAAATTAAGATTATATTTTAAATTAAAAATACATTTTATTTGGTACTAAAATAATGAAGAAATACATAATTAAATGGAAGAAATAGCATAAATTTGAATGAATTTGAATGACATATACATCCCTACCACAAAAAACAGGAAATACCAAAGAAATATTACTACTATAGAATACAACAAAATTATTTTAAAATATTACTTTTACAAAAACAAAAAATGATGTATGAAAAATTACCTTTTACAAATATTATTAAAAGTACATAATGCTAAGTTAATAAATAAACAATGCATGTAATGTTTCCAATATTAACAAAGAGACATAAATAATGATAAACTTAATAATTGTAACAATTAATTCAAAATACTATCATTTCAATACCAACTTTTCATTCTCCTATAAAACAAACAACCTGCTACTAAAATATACATTACTAACAAAAACTTAAACATTTAAATATAGTGTAAATTAAAATCATAATAGAACAATTACAAAATAAATCAATTTAGCTTATTCATCTTAATTACATATTTAAATAACAATTGAAAATGAATAAGCATTAAAATAATATTATTTGTACTTCATTTAAATTCCTATGCTATTTTCCTACAAAACTAGCAATCCTCTACTAAAAAATAAATGAACAAAAATTAAAATATTTAAATATACTGTAAAATATACCAAAATCATTCCAACAATTTAATAATACATGATTATGAATCAATTAAAACCTAATTAATGTAAAATAATAATAGTAATTTAAAAACTTCCTACCCTACATTCCAGCAGAAACCAATGTAAAATTAGCATTAAAGTAAAATAATAATAGTAATATAAAAACTTCCCACCCTCTACTCCAACAGAAACCAACAACCAATTGCTTCAATAAAAATAATCAAATGTTTAGAATTTAAATGTACATTAAAAATTAGGAATTAAACTTAAAAATATAAAATAATTATTACACAGTTAAACAGTTTAAATAATTATTAAGCAATTTAATATTGAATTACCAATACCAAATTAATTAACAATAAAATTTAATTAATTATTGTTTAAAATATTTACCACCTTATTCCCTTGCAATTCCAACAACCCCCACTACATTATAAACCATTAATGATTAACTTAATTTAAAAAGTAAACATTTTACATTACAAACAATAATGTAAAAAATGAATAACAATTATGTTAACAATACTAACACTGAGAATTAATATTTAAATTTTTATATATTAAATTAAACAAAATATAATAATTTTTACAACTGTATTTAAGTAAATGAAATTAAATAAAACAATATTATTTAAAAAGATATTACATACCAAAAACGATATTCTTGACAATGGTATTCTGTGACATGATATTTCTACACCAATAATATTTTTGACACAATATTTATGTATCACTATAATAATAACTCAATATTTTATCCAAACACCACAGCAAACTACATAAATATTTTCATATGTGTGAATCAAGATGTACGTAGGAAAATAGAGGACTAAGGGGCCTATTAGGATGGCGGTCGGAAAACCTCCCCTACCGCCATGGTAACGGGAAAAGACCACCCGCAAGGCCCGCGACATAACCGCCAGTCGAATTACGATGTTCCATGCTCGAAATCCGACCACTGCGGTCGGATCGCGGGCTTTAACATTGCGGCGGTTGCTGATGCACGCAGCACCGCCGCGATGTCAAAATGAGCATGTCCTGCATTTCCCTGCACTGCGTGGCAGGCACTGCACAGTGCCTGCCACCTGGTACAGGGAAATGTAGGGGGGGACCATGGGTACCCCCCCAGTGCAACCACCCCCCCAACAGGCCCCCGGAAGACACTCACCGCATGCCTTTCAATGGCGGTCTGACCGCTGAGGAAAGGCTGGCTACCGCCGGCATCATAATCCTGCCGGCGGAGCCTGCTCTGCACCGCCACCATTATCCCGGTCCTGCTCCGTCCACCAGGCAGGAGTGCAGATGGCAACCGGTGGTAAAGCGGCGGTCGGAATTTCCCACCACCGCGGTCACCACCGCCATCCTAATGTGACCGGCAGTTTTCCTGGTTGCGATGGCGGGCGGATGTCCACCGCCGGTACGGCGGGCGCCATCGCCGGCCCGGCGGTGGTCATCCGATCGCCATCGTAATAGACCCCTAAGAGTTTAAGCTGAATAAGGCCTCATGCATTACCAGGATGGTAAGCACAGATTGAGCTATATAGAGAATTGAATAAAATGCAATAGCCATGAAAGTAAACAGTCCATTCTGGAAGAAAGCATCTTTCACATTTCTTGCTTGAATAACATTAAGAAAAAGATTGGAATAACTGAAGAATAAAACCAACCCACAGCAGTGCTTGGCTTTCTTAAACTGGCGCAGGGAGGCCATAAAGCACCACCAGCAATCTCAGATGTTTGTTCTTAAGAAAGTGAGGTATCAAATTAGGCACTTGGGAAATAGCAATAGCTGTGCACTTACTGCACCAACCCCATTTATATTTATTTGCCCAAAAGACTGATGATATTCCCAAAGCAATAGAACAAAAACAGGAAGACATGTTAGATGATCTGAGTTCTCCTGAAATGAGTGCATTCTGGATGGAGATGCTGGGAGTGCACCACAGATTGCAACCAATAACGGTACATTGCTAGCCGATATGTGAGAAAGCAGGATGTAGGCAGCTATCACGCAAGTGAAACCAAAGAGCGCAGCAAACAGCAGCATGGGGAGTGCGAGCACATATAACAGTAATCTGACATGCTACAGTAAGACGCAAGGCTGACACAACAATCCATCATTACCCACCTTTGAAAGGATGTCATTCCCTACCCCACTGATCCGAAACACAAGTTCTGATAGGTGAGAAAGTGCAGTCCAGCTATTTCTATTACTCAGGATAGTCTGGGACCGACTGTGCTGCAAAGAGCTAGAGACACTGAGCATGTGTATCAAGTTGAATAATGGGCTCTTTACCTACTGATGAGGGCATTGACAACTGCAATAACCTTTTGAATGTCCAACATGATGTCCTCTTACCTTTGCAAACATACCTTGGCAGCGGAGAAGGAGGGATGTGTCACTATTTATGTGTCTTGGCATTCTTCTCACCTTCTGTATAACACATGTTAGTTTCTCAAGATATGAGACAATCTCTAGCAATTCAAAGAAGAACTGCAAACTGTTTTTGAAAGTTATAGTCCTTGTTGGGTGGATCATGAGAGGCGCATTACCGGCTTATGGGTAAAGCTAACTTCCTGCATAAGACACATACAGATAATGCTGCTTTAATCTCTGCTGGAGATTCCTTGTTGAATGCTGTTAAGTAGATATGTTCCACTAAAACTGGTTTGACCAAGCTTCATAAGTGTAAACAAAACAAATGAAAAGCCTCTGCTGATCTTTTTGATCATGTGTGGGACGTATTTGATCACTATTGTGATATTATGACTGATGTCACAAACAGTAGGTGCTGCTTTCATTAAGGAGTTGTAACCAGGGGTACAGGAACAATTGTTGGATAAACAAAAAAACTGTTTGGAGTGGTCTCTTGTGAATCATTATATAGTGTTTAGAGAGAATTTAAATAATCCTCTGAATCTAAACTAATTGTCACAAAGGCAATTGTTTCAACAAATGGAATTTCACAATGACTTAACAAAGATTTGAACACTGTAGTCTTTTCAGAAGGGTCTGCAGTGGTTCAGTACATTGGTGATTTCTTGAATACCCCAGACTCTATGAAACAATGCAAAAGAGCAAGGGCATAAAACTTCTAAGAAGAAATTGCAATTGTGTTTACCATGTGTTTGATACTAAGGTCGATGCATTTCAGCTGGAGAAAGACAGATGTCCAGTGACCGTACTGTAGCTGTGTGTATGCTACCCCAAATCATTATCGTCTCTCAGGTACGCATGCTTTTGAGGATGGTTGAATATTTTAGAGAGTGGTTTTTAGTAGGATATGCTAGTATTGGTAAACCTTTGCAAGATTCCATTAAACGAGCAGCCCCCCCTCCCTCCCAGGATAATTGCCCTAGTCCAGGAAGCCAGAACAATCCTTTGTAGTGCTAACACATGCTTTATCTTCTGTGCCTGCTTTGGGTTTATTCAATTATGTCAAAGGTTTTAGGGTGTACTGTCACAAGAGTGAAAGTTTTGCCCTAGGAGTGTTGGTGAATGATCATGGTGACAGAAAGAAACGTATTACCTGTTAATCTTTTTACCGTTGTTGCTGTAGTGCCATGTCTGTGCGTCATTGCAGCAGCACTGCTGACATGTCTGAAAATACTGTACTTGGTAACTCTTCACTGTTGGTGTACCACATGCTGCGACTACACTATTGTTACCACCAAAACCCAACATCTTTTTGAGTCTAGGTTGTCAAAGTATTAATTGCAGCGGCATAACAAAACTTGAGCAGGCCCCCCTGCAAAGTACATACAGAGGCACCCCTCTGGACTCACTCAGGAGCTCTCAGGCCAAGGTACTGTTCTAAAGGGGCCCCCCCACACTGTGGGGGCAGCAGGGACCTTTGTTACGCCACTGATTAATTGGTGTTGCTCTCTGCTTCCCATATCACTCTGGTATTGTATCCCTTGGTACATCATCCTTCACTGTTCACTACTTCCCTCGATGTAATCTCAGCATTGCTCACCTGACCAGACCCCGTGTCTATCGCATTAATTCACTTTTGTCAAACAGTAATATTTTATGCTATGTTGAGTATTCATTCCTCAGAAATGATAGGGAATACTAGTTACTGGTCATGGAGTTTTTACTATTCCTGAAATGTATTTTTATTTTTTGCAGTTTTATATAGTGCAAATGTGAGCCAAAGCCATTACAGCGCTTTACATGAGAACCAGATTACGTTACATATTTTCAGGCATTGGAAGATTGAGGGCCTGATTACGAGTTTTGTGTTCCATAGGACCAGTGAACCCGTGGTGGCAGTCCGACCACCGCCAAACTGTGGGATCGCCTGAGGTGTTAAGAATGTGGTGGTGCAACCGCCAGGAACCCAGGATCCTGCGGCAGTCATGCAGCGGTCAGAGGAAGAAATATACTGCTGGTGCTGCAGCTGCACCGCTGAGCATATTTCCAGTTGCCTCACCACCACCCTTTTCATGGTGGTGAGCCTGCCATGAAAAGGGTGGCAGTGAGGCAACTAAGGGGGCCCATGCAGAGAGCACATGTCGTGCCCCCCTGGATTTGCGCTCCCAGTTCCTGCACAGTGTGGCATGTATGCACCATGCAGGAAGGTGTAGGTGGCGCTCTAAGTGCGGTAGTCTGCATGGTAGTCTCTTCTATGTGCCTACCAGACTGCCTGACAGACCAGGAATAAACTCCTAATCTGGCAAGCGGTCGCTCCACGGGTTTGCTGGTCCTACAGTGGATGGCGGGTTGCACCATCCGCTGTAGGACCGCCAAACTTGCAATCAGGCCCTCAGAGATTTACCCAGAATCACAAGATGCTGAGTGGAGGTCAGAATTCAAACCTGTTTCCCTTGGTTTGGGGTGTTAGAACTTACCATATGTGCATTCTGCTCAAGTAGCTGAACTAATTGCCTTTACATGTGCTTGTATTCCAGCCAATCAGAAAACTATAATCATCTTTAATTATCAAAAGGACGCATTTGTTGCAGCCATGAATTTGGGCTCCTTTGGATGCAGTGAGAGTTCCTCATTTCAGCAAGGGCCCCATTAAAATTGACTTCTATGGCAAAGGCTCAGTCAATGTTAAGTGTTCTGCTCACCAATTCCCTCAAATTGACGTTTCCAAAGGTCATTCTTTTGCTGTTCATGCAGCTGAAAATGCTACCTTGTACCCCGATTGTGAAATGACTTTGTATGTATCCTGAACTATTGAGCCCCTGATGAACACAAGACAGGATTTCATAGATTTACATGATCGGGCCCAAAAAGGAAAAAGAATGTTTGGACTAGGTATGAATGTCAGAAGCAACCCGATAAATAATGGCGGGACAAATATGGTTGAGTGGTTGCCCCCAAATTATTACTCTGCTGGTATCATGGTATTGTATAGGCTTGTCGAGATGGTACAATCCTTGCAGCCGTCATCCATTGGTTTGCACATTATTTTCCTTTCATTGCTTAACAAAACTACAATACTATATGTATAGTCAACAATGCTGGTGAATATATGAAGACCATAACAGGTGCACAAAATGCTGCATGGGGCCCTTGTACCTACACACAGATGGATGTCATCCAGATGCCCAGGTGTTGTTCTTTTTTTTATTTACTGATATTTGTGTCTGTTTTGGGGGAATTAAGGGTTATCCATGTGCCTCAGCTATTCCTATTACCGTAACCAAAGGGCTACAGTGAGCCATAACTTTCCTAATTTGTGATACCACTCCGGACGTGAAGTGACAAAATAACTTGCTTTGTGTCCTCCATAGTTAAGGCACTATGCAAAGCCTAGGAGATCCAACAACAATTCTATTGTGCATACCAGCATCAGTCCTCAGGAAAAGTAAAGCAATATATTGGAACTTTAGAAAAACTAAATGTCTAAAACATATATGGAACTTAACTTAAGTGGCATGACCCCTTGCCCTAGCACTCATGCCTATGTGAGCCAATCTGATTCATAGTGTTATGTACTAGGGTACGCTAGGGTACACCAATAAAAGTCTGAGTAGTATCCTGACCCTTCACCTACATTTACCGTATCATTACACTACATAACGGGTTTTGGTATTGACCTTTTACCTAGTTAAGCGCTGCATAAAATGTTGTGTGGTTTTTCCTGAAAACTAGTCTCATTAATTATGCATGAAGATTCTCAGAATCACAGCAGGATTACCATCTTCTGCATAATAACTATGTGTAAGGGTCAACCCTTCCGTCATCCTCGACCGACATGACACAGCAAGGTAGAATCCCCTAAGGGTACCTTTTTGGTATATATACACCATATCTTTGCTGAGGCAAGTAGAGGAGAAATACTTCCATGCTGAAATACTGACGCGAGACGCTGAGGTTCCTGCACGCAGACACTCCAGCTCGCAGTGGTCTGACAGCCCTCGCGGGGTGTCCATCTCGAGACCAAGAAGGGGTCCGCACAGATTCTCACTTCAGGTAATGGGTTTGGCTTCAACCTAGGGGGATTCTTGGCTCTACACCTACATACATGCTAGGTACACTTAGATACATTTAGTTAGGATTGCATCGTAGGAGTACGCATTATTATTGTCAAGTATATGCTTGCATATATCCATTGTTTTAGCACTATGGTAGAAATCTACCATCCATTTACTCTGTTAGTGCTTAATATCGTTTATATCTGTTTCTGTCTTATGGTTGTTTCAGCACACCTATTTTACACCAGAATGACGCTGGTTCAATAAATGCTTATTGAAAACGTCCCCACCGTATATTCAGTGTATCTCTTTGAGACGAAGTGAGCACGAGTAACTGAGTGAAAAGTACTGTACTGTTTCCACGATACCTGATGGGACAGAGTTGTCATGTTTGATAGTTGCCAAGAACTCTTCTCTCCTTGGTAACAGGAGTTTACAGTGGCACTGTGAGCTAGCTAGGTATACAGGCGAACATACCCAGTGGGGGTGTGTGGAATCAGTTTGGACAACAATCCCACAGTGTGTGTTGTTTAAACGTGCAGATCCTTTATAGATTTATAGGAACTACACGACATGGCGCTGCCACAGTTGGTTTGGTTCTTATTTAACGGACAAATCTGAGTAGTTCAGTCGTGCGTTTCTCAGAGACCCCTACTCACATTATTCGAGAGACGTCTGGAGTGGAAGGGAAGAAATCCACCACAGCTGAGTAGGCATATCCTATGTATTGGCTGTAGGTTTATTCAAGCTTGAAGGACAAATAGTTCCTATTGTACATAAAACCTTATCTCAGTTTCCTTGAAACATTTTTCAACAATGGCTGACGAAGATCTTGTTGCGCCAGTAGAGGAAGGAGAACAAGAAGGCAAAATAAACATTTCAGAAAATGTCAGAACTGCCCTTACTTTAAAACTAGCATTCGTGATTGAGGCACACAAATCATATAGAACTGAGGTATTCTATTCATGGGTTAAATTCCCACAAGCCAATGCACGCACAAAAACATATGAGGACCTTGAAATTCCGCTCACCTACCAGGAGCACATAAACTGGCTTAAAGGCGCCCTCCCACACACAAGAGATAGAGTAAGACTCGGTCCGCTCAGCAGAGATGGAGCGACTTGGCCGGTCCTAGGGGCTTACACACCACATCCAGACATTGACACAATGCCAGTAGCACAAAAAGAAATAATAAAACGTTACCGAAACTTGACACAGTTCGTCATGAGAATACTCACACTTCAGCCAACAAGGGCTACACTAGCAGGATAAATTCAGGGATCTACAACTAAAATAACTCCACAAACGCTGCACGCAGTTATGGGTAAAATGCCCGCTAGACGTGAGCAAATGCCATTCTGGATAGCTCAGAAAATCACACAGTTAGAGGCAGTGTTTCCACACACAAGCCCTCAAGAAAAACACAGAATGCTTACAATCTGCTTTCCAATGGGGATATCTCCCCAGATAGAGGATTGTACCACTGCCATATATACCAGAACACATGGTATCCCTTCAATAGCAGTAATACCAGACAAATACAGAATGAGTATGGAGCAGAACCTGCTCTGTACTTAGGGATAATATTGTTAGGAAATTTTCCCCAGGTATCAACTTTAATATTAGCAAACATAAAAGGGGAGGCAGCAGTAGTGGCAATACGCCAACGCCTGAGGGATTTCACTCCTTTACAACAGGAGCAGGAATTACCTAAAATTATCGAGGACACATATGTTGAATTAGGTAGAGATAGTTTGGGAGCCAGGGCAACAAAACCCCAACTCATGGGTGGTCCTGAAAAGGATAACACAGAACAAGCACCTGATTCTTCCAAGAAGAAATGGGATAATAAAAAACAAAAGAATAGAGAAAATAGGTCATAATCCAGGGGTGGGTCTCCTCAACAGGAGCCCTCCGAAAGGAGGTACAACCTTAGGAATCGTGATAACATTAAAAAACATGACAGGTATCAGGATACTGATACACGTTCCTCTTGTTCCTTTCAGGGTTCATCAAAAAACTCCAAGAGAGAAGGACGGTCAGAACATAGACAAGAAGACCGGACAAAGTCAAGAGACACACAGCGTACTTCGGACTATAATATCAAAAAAGAAGATAAACAAAAATCAAAACCTCAATTTAAAAAGAAGAAGGTAGCAGGTCTTAAAGTTAGACATGCCCAGAATCCTGAGGACTCAACTTCTGAACGGGGAATGGGCTCTGACAATGCTGGACAGCGTAGCAGAAGTAACAATAGCTCACCAGAGCCTGATGGAATTTCTGGTGACAGTGGCATTGAATGAACATATCACAGTGGAGACACCTGATACCATGGTAAGTGTCCCACACCCGTTATATGAAATAACACTCCAAAATGGAGGGGACAAACCCAGAAAAAATAAAGGTCTCTTTTGGGAGAACCTGACTTATGGCTATGACATCCTTTTGGCTGAAAAAGATTGCCCGCCTGAAATCGTTATGGAGGGCCCAAAGGGAGACACAGTAATTTAACCGGCTTTTTCCGACCTCGTTCCAATATACTTAAAACATACATATGCACAGAAGTGGGCGGTAGCACTTGCTCCAGCATTATATCGCAACCATTTAGGGTGGGATGCTGAGTCACCTCTCCATGTAATCCCAGTAAAAACTACTCCAATTCCACAGAGACAATACCCTATTAAACAAGAAGCGAAGAAACAGGTCAGGGAGATCTTATATCAACTTGAATACCGAGGGGTAATAGAAAGTTGCACTTCTTCAATCAATAATCCTTTGTCCCCTGCAATGAACCTGATAATTCATATCATCTAGTTTTAGACTACAGACATCTGAACACATGCACAAAGACATTTGCAGTACAGAACGCACACAGTGCCACATTAATGAATAAAATTGTGCAGAAAAAATACAAAACAACACAGGTATCTCAAATGGATTTTTCTGCCAAAATATAGCGCCTGAAAGCAGATATTTGACAGCATTCTCAGTGCTAGGCTCTCACCGTCAATTCTGTAGACTGCCCCAAGGGTATAAATTGCCCCGGGTTGTTTTCAGCTAGAGTTACTTCAAAATTTGGATGAGGAGGCATTGACCTATGTAGATGATATTTATCTGACAGATGATGATTTAAAGGATCATTTGAACAGGGTGAGCAAAATAATTTTGGGGTTCACCTATGTGGGCTACAAATTCAACTTTAAAAAATCAAAAATAGTCCACCTCAATGTCCTACTTTTGGGATATGAGTTATCAAGTGAAGGAAACAGACTGGCAGCTACCTTTTTAGAAAAATGCACACTGCTCCAACCCCTAAAAACTCTGAAAAGCCTACAATCCATATTGGGATTCCAAAATTTTGGCAGAACATGTATTTTGGCGTAAGCAGAAAAAGTAAAACCTTTCAACGATTTAATCAGACCTGATTTTTCAATTAGACATTGGATACAGGAACACACAGGTACACTTTGTTCCTTACAAGCTGACATGATAGCTTCAAACCACCTACACACACATGTAAATACCACAAATTTGGTGAACCGTGTAATAGCGGGTCAATCAGGGTACACTTACCTAACATTCAATGAAGGCAAAACAGTACCCATAGCATACAAATCACACTTGTACACAAATGCTGAAATGCGTTTTGCTTCAACAGAGAAAATTCTGACTCCGGTAGAGGGAGAAAGAGCACTGGCTCAGGAGAAAAGGAATAATCGCAGTGACTCCGGTACCGGCCTTAGAGGCTGTTACAAAAGCTAGCATTCCGAACGCAAAAGCACTACATCCGCAATGGATAGAATGGGCTAATTATCTCACTACAACAGATGTAGACTACAAATTTGATTCTACATTAAAAACGCAAGTATTCCTGCAATATGAAGAATATCCTCTCCTAAATGAAATAATGCCTCTAGATCAGTATGAATACATTATTTACACTGACGGTTCTGCTCAGCCTGCCATAGATAGTAAACAACAATACAGCGCAATTGTGAAAGGATGTATGCAGGACGGCAAGTTTCATCTTAGCAGTACAAAGACGCAGTCTCTAGGAGAATGCATGGCACAGCTGGCAGAATTAAAAGCCCTATTACTGGCACTAATACAAACAGATCGGGAATTCCCCACACTTATAGTGTGCGATTCGTTTTACTGTCTCCAGTCCTACAATGAATATCTTCACTATTGGGTTCAGAATGGGTTTAAAGACTCAAAAGGTTGCACAATAAAGCACAAAATGCTTTGGGAACAGGTGGCAGAGTTGAAAAAGACTTGCCGAGAGCTCACGTGATACACCCGCTGAGTCATCAACGTGATGGGGTTCACGTTGAAGGGAAATCATTAGCTGATGAAGCTGCAAAAGGGGCAGTATGAACTGCTGCTGTAGCTGCAATCACTCGTTCTAGCACAAGAATAGACGGAAGCACAATGGTAGCTGTCATTGCTTCACGCAAAAACAGCACAGCCTTGCCGAAAGGTTTTCCACTCAAGTACTCCTACAAATTAGATGCAAAAAATATTCTGTATGCTCAAATTGGAGGAGTGGGGGATAGAGTAATACCAAACATGGATCGCAGGTTAGGTTTAATTCTAGCTGCACACGAGGGTCTGGGTTCTGCACATGCAGGGGTTACTGCAACTGTTTCTCTACTGAAATAATGATATAAAAACAAACAAAAGCATTTGTTCTTAAATGCAACATCTGTCAACAGATGAAGGGTTCCACCGTAGCACATCCGGCACAAACACCATTACTAATATCAGGCAGACCTCTTGCTTGAATCTATTTGGACCACTGCAGCCCCTTACAATCAGATGGGGCTTAAAAGTACATCTTGGTGGCAGTGGATTCATGTTCTAGATTCCTGTGGGTTTGGTCTCAGCCCTCGGCTGACACTCGAACTGTTATAAAAGATTTGCGAGTCTTTATCGGGACATACCCAGTTGACACATTACGTTCTGACCGTGGCCCTGTGTTTAGCTCTAGGGCTTACAAGGAAGCCATGGGAAGTTTGGGTGTTGCATTGCGGTAGTCCTCTCCGTACCATCCTGAGGGAAATTTGGTTGGGAGAGGAAAAACCGGGACTTAAAGCAATCTCTAACAGCAAGGGTATTAGGTTCGGGTGGTAGTTGGGTCAATCTCCTAAATGGGGTCCAGAGGGCACTAAATAATATGCCAAGAAGTTCCCTAGGAGGTGTCACCCCTTACAAAGTCCTATTTGGAATGAGAATGTAGGTACCTGATCTCAATTATGAAAGCACAGTGGCGGATGAAAAATCTTTTGATATCGATATACAGTTGGCTGTTTTACAGGATCTTAATGAATTCCGGGCAATACAAAGCAACGTGTAAGTAAAACGCACCGCCACTGGGGAAGTGAAATCAATAACGGCAAGACCTGACTGGATCCCAAAAGTCAGGGATCGGTCAGAGCAAAGATTGTAGACAAGAAAGAATTTGGGCCATCATACAGAAAGCCTGCACCTGTCCTGGCTGTCGAAGGAACAAGAACAGTACTTCTTCCGCCTCTTGCAGGCAAAAAAGAGAAGAGATTCGTCTCAATTTATCTGATCCAACCACACTATGTGGCCGATCCTGAATAGCAGGCCACATGGGCTCCTGGGTAGCCGCAGCTCTCCTCTCGCTACCGTACAGGAAGTTCAGACAGAAAGACTCATAACATTTGAAGAGTCACCAATACAAATTTATGGAATTTTCAACAATGAAATAAAACTCATTCCAATTGAAATTGAAGAACAAAATACAAATGAAACACAGATATCAATTTGGCCTAACACCGACATCTACATCAATATGCCTCTACAAGAGACAACTGCCAGTTCAACAAAACCTGCTGAGCTACCAAAGATAGATCGAACTGCATCTGGCTATTTCATCGATTTCAACACTTTTTCTCTTGATCCAAGTAAACCTGAGTTACCGCCAGCTCCAGTTTCCCCCAAAAAACAACTACATGATTTTTACAGTTTTCGGAAAAATACATACCTAGTTAGACCATGGCTACAGCTCTGGATAATAACAGGAATACTGTTTCTTCTATTTTGGATAGGTTTAGTGACTGTCTTTTCCTTGATCGTGCATAGACACTATCTCCTAGAATGCTCTGCAGTATCAAAAGTGAACTTGGTGCTGAAACCTCATACGTCATCTCACTGTGAACAGAGAGACCTGTCCTATGTGAACATTACAGCAGTTCCAGTTCCTGACGGAATAATTTGGGATACGGTTTCATTTGATTTCTGCGCTAGGAAGAAGACGATGGAGGTTCCTGCTGGGCTCTGATAGTTTTACGGGGCTTAGCGATCCTCCTTTGCAGGGCCTTGGGGGTTTTTATCCCTGACGTGAGAGCAGCATACCTGGACGGAGATCGGTGGGATCCTCCGCTTAAAAAAACCACATGGAAGCAGCCATTGTTTTCTTTCTCCCTCCGCAGTTTGAGGCATAGGCAGAGGGAGTCTGTTGTCGGAGCAGGACGCGCACTGAGCTCGCGCATGCACATTGATATTGGACCGGGGTCAAAACGCCACCTTAATCTGCATCCCAGGGATCCGTGCCAGTTCCCACCCTGGTACCTCCAGATGATCTGATGAAGACACCCATGTCGGATCCTGAACAGATGTCTGCCTGAGCACAACCGAGGGTGCTATGAAATTACAATTATGGAGGATGCAAGATGGCCGACAGGTGAGGAGCTCCGGCCAGGAGCTCCCCGGCCAGTGATTGCCTTTTTGGCTCTTTCCCCTGAATTCATCCCCCTTTGAACTCCTTCACTCTCTGGGATCTTTGGACTTTTTGCCCTGAATTCTACTACTCCCTCGATGGAAATTCTAATCTTCGATTTCATCATCTCCTGAGAATCTTAAAAACTCACCGACAGCGGAGTCCCAGCAACATGGCCGATGCCCGGAGGAGCTGCCGAGACAGCTATAGAGGAGATCGGCTGTTGGTTCCCCCACTGGCCGTCACCTACCCTCTGGACTTGGGCACTGTTTCTCTTCTCCCTGCCTCATCTCCTTTCTCCCCTTGCCTTCCGATGAACTCCAAAATTTCCGTGATGGCGGAACGCCAGCAATATGACCGATGACTGGAGGAGCTGCTTTAGTAGCTATTGAGGAGACTGGCTGCGGATCCCCCTCGGTCGTCACCTACCCTCTTGACCTGGGCTCTGTTTCTCGCCTCCCCCGTCTCATCCTCTTCCTCCCCTTGCCATCCGAGGAACTCCGAGGGTACAACGATGGTGGAACCTCTTTTCATCGCTGCTGACGCCCGGCTGAGCTGCCCTTGTTGTTGCTGGTGAGTTGACTGGGGAGTTTCTCTCCGGCCATTCGCCTGCCTCCCGGGCATGAGCCGCCGCTGCATGGTGTCCTGCTTCGCCGCTCTGGGACTGCGACTGGGATGCTCGATTCTTGTCCCCACGACAGCAACGACGAGAATGCCGCAGTCGCTGCTGCTCTGTACTGTTGTATTCCGCTTTAGGTGTCCGTATATCGGTTTTCCTGAATCATATCCTTATATAGGCACAATTCGCATTGCCCTTATATAGGCATAGAATCCAAGTCCTTATTTAGGCCTTAGCCGTGCACTCCAAATACAGGCATGGTCACCGACATCCGTCCACCCTAACGTCCCGAGTTCTTAGAAACCAGACCCTTAAGCTTCGGGAGTTCCCCTAGCACAGGACTATTGATTTCTCCAAGAACTCATCTATTATGTATGAACCGTTATACCTTAAGGGTTCATTCCTGACGTCTTCCTCTGTCCGACTTCATGTCAATGCTAACATTCCAAGACACCTACCAGGTATAAATATACCTTCCCTTGCCCAAGCAAGTTAGAGGAGACCTCGACTTCAGAGGAGCCCGTATCCCGGCCTGACGCACTGAGACAATCCTGTCATTCCTGCACGCAGACGAATCCAGCTTCCAGTATTCTGACTCCCTTCGTGGGGTGTTAGAGTTCCAGATCCGGCAGGAGATTCCCACCTCTCTCATTCTCAAGGTATGGAGCTGACTAGAACCTAGAGGGACTCTTGGCATACCATACTTGGCATACTATACTTAACATACTCTTAGTATACCAGACTAGAGAATACTCCACCTACTTCTACCTTTCCCTACACCTAGACTAGGTTAGGTACATTGGGGTAGAACTAGCTTAGAGAAGTATCGTATGAGTACTCGCATTTTTAGCTCATGTTATTTATGTACGTGAATATATGCTAAAAGATAATGCTAGCGCAGTATTATTTATTTCTACTGCTTACGCTGTACATTATGTATCTTGCATACTGTCTTGTGATCATAACAGCACATATCTCTTACACGAGAAACAAGACTGTTCAATAAAACCCTTTTTATTGAAACGCCCGTCTTTCCTTTCTATGTAACTCTGTAGAAACTAAGCATGCACGATTGACTGAGTGAAACTGTTATCTATTGTTTCCACGATTCTGAGACGTGTTCCGATTCTAAAGGGAAACAAAGTAGTCATGTTTTTCGGTTGCCAGAAACTACTCCCTTCTTGTTATTCAAGGAGTTTCTAGTGGCCTCTGAGCTAGCTGGCACAAGTAATTAAGTTTAATATACTCGATAGGGACATACCGACCTTAGTCCTATGTCAAGCCTATAGGTTATATTATTCCAATGCGCAGAGCCAATTAGGGAAATAGGAACTACACTACATGTCGCCCAACGGTTTGGTAAGGCAGTAATTTAACGTTAGATACTGAGTAACTCAGTCGTGCTTTTCTCAGAGATCCCTACTCACATACTCCATAAGACGTCTGGAGTGGGTAGGATTAAATATCCGCCATAACTAAATAGGGAAGCACCCTATATATTAGTTGTTTGGTTTGTTCAACGTTGAAGGATACAGTGTTCCAAAATAATGTGCACCTTATCTTTTGTTTCCTTGAAACTTGTTCTACATTTTTCAAAAAACAAATGTCCGTAAACGGGGACGATGCCACCAACACCGGTGGAGCTGCGGCTCAACCAGTCGTAACAGCTTTTAACTTTACAGGTTTAATTGAAACCGAGGAGGGTGTTATAGACATCAATCCAAACTTAAGAAGAGCCATCACTCTAAAACTTATAAAACATGGCCTACCACCAAGGGGAGGTAGAGCAGTTTTCGTGATAGAGGCACACGAATCCTTTCAGACAGAGGTATTCTATTCATGGATAGTATTGCCAGAATCAAATCCAGTTACAAGAATGTTTCACTTCTACAAAGAAGATGAACCACCAGAGGAATATATTCCTTTTGAGGATATTGAAATTCCACTAACATACCAGGAGCATCAGCTCTGGTTTAAAGGCGCCCTAAAACATCACAGAAACATTACCAGGCTCGGTCCACTAAGTAGACCAGGAGCAACATGGCCGATTCTAGCCGGCTACACTCCTCATCCTGACCTCGATATAATGTCAGACGAGGAATTACTTACTCAACTTACAGAGTTGATAAAAATCTACAGACAATTAGTCCAATATGTCATGCGGACTTTCACAGTCCAACCACCATTAACCATTCCAAATCAAACTCCTCAACAGGGGAATACACTAAAAATTACACCACAGACTATACGCAGTCATGGGAAAAATGCCCACAAAACGTGAGCGAATTCCATTTTGGATAGCTCAAAAAATTACTCAAATAGAAGCAGTATTTCCAAATACTAGCCCTTATGAGAAACACAGAATACTAACAATCTGTTTACCAATGGGGATCACACCACAACTGGAAGACTGCACCACTTGGGGCTCAGTCTTTGCTGCCATCTACACAAAAACACATGGTATTCCATCAATTGCAGTAATACCAGATGTCCTGAAACAAATTCAAAACGAATACGGGGCAGAGCCTGCTCTGAATTTAGGTATGAAATTACTGAAAATTTTCGACCAGGTCTCAACAATAATATTATCTAATATTAAAGGGGAGGCAGCAGCAGTGGCGATCCACCAACGATTAAGGGAATTCGATGTTACAGAACATCAAACAGAACTACCCAGAATAATAGAACAATCTTATGCAGAATTAGGCAGAGATAGTTTAGGTGGAAGACCTTTGAAGCCAAAACTATCTGAAAGTCCTGAGAAGGACTCTATTAAATAAACTCCTACATCTTCTAAAAAGAAGTGGGAAACTAATAAACATAATTCAAACGAGAAACGTTCTCAATCCCGAGGTAGGTCTCCTCAAAAGGAGCCCTCTGAAAGGAGGTATAACCTCAGGAATAGGGATAATTTGAAAAAGCCTGACAGGTATCAAGATACTGATACACGTTCCTCCCGTACCTTTCAGATCTCGTCACAGACATCGGAAAGAAGAGGACGGTCAGAACATAGAGAAGAACGCGTGAAATCGAAAGACGACAAACACGTTCCGAAAAATAAATCCAAACCTCAATTCTCAAAGAAGAAGGTAGCAGGTCTGAAGGTCAGACATGCCGAGGATACTGAGAACACAACTCAAGAACGGAGAATGGGCTCAGACAATGCTGGACAGTGCAGCAGAAGTCACAATAGCTCGCCAGAACCTGAAGGAACTTCTGGAGATAGTGGACTTGAATGAGTACATCACAGTTGAGACTATAGACACCAGGGTTAGTACTCCACAAAAGTTATATGAAATAACACTCCGGATGGAGGGAGACATACCTAGACAGGTGAAAGCACTCTTTTGGGAAAAACTTTCAAGGGGTTATGACATACTTCTAGCAGAAAAAGACTGGCCACCACAATTTGTCAGGGAGTGCCCACTTGGTGAGGACATTATTATGCCTGCCTTCTCCAACCATATTCCAATTCACCTAAAATATACTTATGCCAGGTAATGGGCAGTTGCCCAGGCCCCAGCATTATACAAAAATCATGTAGGATGGGATGAGGACTCACCTCACCATAAAATACATCTAAAAAATGAACCTACTGCACAGAGGCAGTATCCAATAAAGCAAGAAGCTAAAAAACAGGTCAGGGAGATCTTAGATTAACTTGAATACCAAGGGGTGATTGGAACATGCACCTCTTCAATGAACAATCCTTTGTTTCCTGTCTCCAAACCAGACAATACATATTGTCTAGTTTTGGATTACAGACACTTAAACACTTGTTCTAAAACTTTTGCGGTGCAAAATGCACACAGTACAGCATTAATGAATAACATTGTGCGTAAAAAATATAAAACCACATTGGATATGTCAAATGGTTTCTTTTGTCAAAACATAGCACCTGGAAGCAGGTACTTAACAGCTTTCTCAATAATGGGGACCCAGCGTGAATTTTGTCGACTCCCACAAGGGTTCAAGAACAGCCCGGGGTTATTCTCAGCGAGAGTAACAGAGTTACTACAAATTTATGATAATGAGGCATTGTCATATGTCGATGACATCTATCTGACAGACGATGACTTGGACAAACACTTGAACAGGGTGAGCACCATTATACTGGGCTTCGCCTCTGAGGGCTACAAATTCAACTTCAAAAAGTCCAGAATTGCCCATCTCAATGTCCTCTTTTTAGGATATGAGCTTTCAAGTGAAGGCAAGAGCTTGGCAGCTAACTTTTTAGAAAGGTGTGCGCTGCTCTAACCTCCAAAGACGCTGAAAAATTTACAATCCATCCTGGGTTTCCTAAATTTTGGAAGAACTTACATTCTAAATTACGCAGAAAGGGTTAAACCTCTCTACGCATTAATCAAACCTGATTTTTCAATCAAAAATTGGACACATGAACACACAGAAATCTTGCGTTCACTCCAAGCTAACATGTTAGCAACAAATCACTTACAAACACGCGTAAGTCAACGCAACTTAGTGATCCGAATAATTTCGGGACAATGCGGATTCACATACTTAATATTTAATGAGGGTGAAAAAGTACCAATTGCATACAAATCACATTTGTATACACAAGCAGAAATGCGCTTCACTTCAACTGAAAAAATACTGACAGCAGTTCAAACCGCTGTAGCGAAAGAAAGAGCTCTAGCCCAAGGGAAACGCATTATTGTCATAACCCCAGTTCCGGCCTTAGAGGCGGTAACTAAAGCGAGCATTCCAAATGCTAAAGCATTACATCCTAGATGGATACAATGGGTTAATTCTCTTGCTGCAACAGATGTGGTATATATTTTTGATCCTGATTTAAAAACACAAGCGTTCCTGCAATATGAACATGAATGTCCTCTGCCCACTGAGATTCTGCATCTCGATCAGTACGAATTCATAATTTACACTGACGGATCCGCACAACCCGCAACAGGGAGTAAGCAAGCTTACAGTGCAGCGTGCGCAATCGTTAAAGGTCGCATGCGAGATGGCAACTTCAGACCTATGGTCACAAAAACCCAATCTCTAGGAGACTCTACAGCTCAGCGAGCTGAACTACAAGCATTCAAACTGGCACTTGAAAGTACAGATCGAGAATTCCCCACACTAATAGTGTGCGATTCTTTCTACTGTGTGCAGTCGTATAATGAATATATACAAACTTGGCTTGAAAATGGGTTCAAAGATGCAAAAGGTGGCACAATAAAGCATAAAACGCTTTGGGAACAAGTAGTTCAGTTAAAAAGCGAACTACCAAAGGCTCACGTGATACACACACTGAGTCATGGCGTTCACGTTGCAGGGAATTCATTGGCTGACGAAGCCGCAAAAGGGGCTGTTCAGATGGCTTCCGTAGCTGCGATCACTTGTTCAAAAACGAGAATAGACAGTGAGATAATGTTGGCTGTCAATGCTACGAGCAAAGGCAGTGGTGCAGCGTTACCAAAAAAGTTTCCACTCAAGTACTCTTATGTAATTGATGCAAACAACGTTCCTTTTGCTCGGATCCCTGGAGTGGGGGATAGGGTAATTCCAAACATGGAACGTAGAGCAGCTTTGATTTATGAAGCACATCTGGGGGAGGGTCTGTCACATCAAGGGATCTCTAAAGCAATATTAACATTAAAAGAGATGTACTGGTGGCCTGGAATGAATACACATATTCACATCTTCATCAATGACTGCATAGACTGTAAGATACAGCGTGATGCAGAACGCCACCAGACACCATGCTACGAAGTAGCCTGCCAGGGACAGACACCATTGTTAGACAGCATTAGACTATCTATGCACAGGCATCCTTGTGGACGACTGCAATCCCACAAATACTAAGTCAAGGTACCTATGGATATGGCCTCAGCGCTCGGCTGACGCTCAAACTGTTATAAAAGATTTGCGAGTCTTTATCGGCACATACGCAATAGGCACGCTACATTCTGACCAGGGCCCTGCGTTTAGCTCTCGAGCCTACAAAGAAGCCATGGCCAGTCTGGGCGTTGCATTGCGGTACTCCTCTCCGTTTCATCCTGAGGGAAATTCTGTTGTGGAAAGGAAAAACCGGGACATAAAGCAGTCTATAACAACTAGGGTATTAGGTTCGGGTGATGGGTGGGTCAAACATCTTTATGGGGTCCAACGCTCATTAAACAATTTGCCAAGAAGTTCTCCAGGGGGGATCTCTCCATATGAGGTCCTATTTGGGACAAGAATGTGGGTGCCAGATCTAGAATGTAGTGGCACAGTGGTGGAAAATAAACCCTTTGATATCAAAGATCGTTTGGCTGTTTTACAGGATCTAAATGAACTAAGATCGAAACAAAGCAACGTATTCCTGCAGCCAACTACCACTGGGGAAAAACCAGCGGTCCCAGCAAGGCCTGTCTGGATTCCAAAAGTTGGGGATCTAGTCAGAGAGAAAATTGCGGACAAGAAGGAATTTGGACCTTCTTACAGACAACCAGTACCTGTCCTAGCCATATACGGAACAAGAACAGTACTTCTGCCGCCCCTTGCTGGAAAAAAGAAGAAAAGATTTGTGTCCATCTACCTCACCAAACCACAGTATGTGGCCAATACTAAATAGTAGGCCTCGTGGACTCCGACCTAGTAGCAGACACACTCCTCTCGCTACTATCCAAGAGGTTCAGACTGAAAGACTGATAACCATCGAGAATTCAGCAGTAACAGATGAAGGACTGAGCAACAATGCTATGGAACTCATCCCTCTTGATACTCAAGTAACAGTTCGTCCAAATACACCTGTCTACACCAATGTAACAAGTGATCAACTGGTTCCAGCGATTTCTACAAATCCTGATGCAATTCCAACAATTGACAGAACAGCTTCTGGCTATTTCATTAACTTTGATGCATTTTCTGAGGATCTGAGTGAGCCCGAGACGTCGCCAGCATCAAAAACTTTTAAACAGCAAGTACAAGACTTTCTTCATTTTCTGAAAAAGACTTATCTGGTTTCACCGTGGATTGAACTATGGGTTATTTCTGGAATATTTTTCTTCCTGCTTTGGCTAGCTTTGGTTATGACTATGAGTGTGCTTATAAATGGCAGATACATCCATTTGGACACTGAAAGAAAAAAAGTGAACTTACTTTTAAAACCTCACAAATCATCCCATCGTGAAACGAGAGATTTGTCTGCAGTGAACATCACAGCCGTTCCTATACAGGATGGTATAGTGTGGGACAAAACAGATTTCGATATTTTTGGCCCGACGGAACATTTGAACATTCCACATTTATTTAAGATTTCACTAAGTGATTTTGTTTCATCCAGTACCTATTCTGATGATTGGGACTTTGAAACTGTAAATAACATGATGTTTGACCTAGAAAAATCTGCTGCATTTTCTAATAATGAATATTTAGAGGGTTCATCAGACTATGAACAGCTGTATTGCTATAGCCACTATTTTCATCATTTTTTGCATAAATCTGCAACACCTAGAAATGTGTTTATGTTTAACCAATGGGAGCATTGTCCTACACCACCAAAAGGTAGTTCAAAAACATTTGCTAAAAAGTTTCCATATTTTTCAGGATACAATACATCTGATCCAGAAACATTTTACTATAGAAATGTAAACAAAACAGGACTGAAAATTATGTTAACAAATACAAAACAGATTTACTCTGCAGCATTTATTGCCCAACTGTCTAGACAGGGTTTCGACTTATAGAAAGACACAATAGACACAAAATCTGTCCGGGGTACTAAAGATTGGCAAGTGCAGGGGATAGAAGCTTTGTTTAGAGCCTGTATCGTCCCTCAGCAAATAATGTTTTTGAATGACACGGTCCAACAAACGTCTTGCCTTGGGTTAGCCAAGATCAAAGACATGAAAGCACCTTCTGCACCAACACCTGCAAGTGATAACAATACACATGCAGCGGTTACAGTTGACACCATACTACAACTCAACAGAACAAATCCTGATTGGAGAAAATGGTTGATCTGGCCCACAGACACAAACAACTGTCAAGAGAGATTCCTGAATAAAACACAGGAGTTTACTATTCACAGGCCAGACCCACGATACGTCCAAAGACAGCATCCGGGGGTAGTAACAACATACACTGTAGGAAAATTATGCCTCGATTGGCTGCAAAAATCTACACTTAAGGATGTGAAACAACACTTATCTTTACTTAAAGAAGACGCAGACCTTAGGGAATTCTTGCTTGGACCAAGAAAACCGCGTCAAATACGTTTCATATATGCCGGCATTTATGCTGCTTATAATGAAGCATGGAAGGTGTCACCGATGGAGGCCGCAGAACGAATACGTGAACTTGATCATATTAATTTAGAGAAAACTCTCTCTGTGGTCGACAATGGGTTAACAACTTTGTCCTCCAGAATTTATTCATTGGACAGTATTGTATCCTCTGCTATCGACATACTGGAACAAGATTTAGCCATGTTACAACAAGGCCAGTCTCAGTTACGTTCTATTATGTTATTAAGCTGGACGCTGCAATCTTTGCGTGCGGGCTATGTGCCTTGGCGTTTTATCAACACGATGGCTCTGTTTGCAGAATACAATCTAACTGATAAACAGATCGAACTGGCACAAAGGGGAGCAAAATATACAGTACTGAGCATTGAAAAACTTGAAAAATTACCATTCACATTGGCAGAAAAACCAGCTACAGAATGGCTTATTCATGGCAAAATTAGTCTACCTGTGACTACTTTCCAGTTTCAGTATTGCCTTAAACAGATGCAAGCAGGCAAATATGAAAGGTTGGGTAAAGAATACATTAAGACATCCTGGAATTTACCTTACACCTATAGATGTTGGAGTGGGGATCGTGAAGTGTTTCTAAGCGGTACACACTGTGAAAGTGCACTAAGCGGTTCACTAATTTGTCAGGACATATCTTTACATGGGGTTCTGTGGCAAATTTGTCCTGCCACCAGCAGGGTACACCAGCTGCTGTGATTAATGCAACGTTTGGACAACTTTCTAATGGGAGTTACCTCATGTTGAATGATCAGAGTTGCTGTGGCATGTTGCCAGGCATCCCATATCTAGTAACGGTCAACTCCAGGGTCACTTGCTGTATGCAAGTATTGTTTACCCCAATAGACACAGTCAGGGAGTCGCATCTATGCCCTTTGTTGAATGTCTCTTTTATACGATTTGATACTTTATGCAGAATGAAAGCCATGCTTATACAACAACCAGTGCCTTTGACTTCGGCCAAAGAAACCTATGATCTACAACTTGCAAGGACTTCGGCTGAGATACAAGCTTTAATTCGTACAAACTGCCCTATACATTACGTAGAAATGATAGGACGTATATTTAACATGTCTGATACAAGCGGAATTTTACATGTATTTAAGACCATCTGTTCCGGACTATTAGCACCTTTCCAGGCTGTCCTCGGAATCATCCCAAACTTCGCACATTCGGTGTTTGGTGGTGTGCCGTTAATTCTAGCACTTGTTGCAGGAATTCTGTTTCTATTCCTCCTACTACGCTATGGCAAGCCTCTTCGCCAACATCACTCCGAGCAATGTGGAGAGAGCCCTCCTTGAACGGAAATGCCGTGAGCGAATAGTACAGCTTTTGGGCATGCCTCGTCTAAGGGAACTTAATACAACGTGGTTCCTGTCATTCAGACCAATCTGGCAAGATTGCATCTTACCTGTTCTACGCTGCCTGTTTTGCGGTGAAGAATGCGTGCTAGACACCTGTCTAACACTCCCATCAGTCATGCCAACGGATATCGATATTCTGCTGGACCCGATAACGGCCCATGCTGTGTGTTGTCCCCAGAGGCTTCCAATCCTGATGGCGGCATTCATTGAGATCTCACAGACGCTTCCGGCTGCTGCTGAGGTACGAGATGGATCAACGGGCACACAGGTAACAACGGACGCGAACATTGCTTCTTCTGCTGAAGGCGATGTTTCTCATCTCTGTGCAATTAACCTTCTGAGCGAGGTGTTCCAAATGTCACCAACTTCGGTAGACGATATTTTGGCTACGGAAATAGATGATCTAATGTTTACACAAGACCCATACACTGACTTTGATTCAGCTCACAGTGTACCAGGGCAACAATGAAATTTGGCCAACATATTTTTCAAACTTGGAACTTTTCCCAGAATTAAACTTTTTTCTTTTTAAAAATATATTTTTTTTAAATGACATGGCAAATGAACAATCTGCTTACAGTAGAACTAGTCTTATAAAACGGACTTCTTTGAATACTTCCAGGGACACATTGTCACCTTACTTGTCTAACATTTCATTTGATACCATGATATGCAATGGCTTTGATTTTGAGAACTTATCGACCATTTCGTCATATGTATATATTTCTGTTTCATTCACATTGCATTTTACTTCCGTTATATGCTTAGAATGAAAACGATGCTTTATATGTACAGTACCTATTGCATTTCAACAGTTTTGAGCTTCTTTTAAAATGCTTTTAGAAATGTTTTTAGCAATATGTGGTACTCAATTTTATGTTTAGCATTTAAATGTTTAGCATTTAGTATTATCGTTCAATCAAAAGTGAAGTGGGTGTTGTATTCCGCTTTAGGTGTCCGTATATCGGTTTTCCTGAATCATATCCTTATATAGGCACAATTCGCATTGCCCTTATATAGGCATAGAATCCCAGTCCTTATTTAGGCCTTAGCCGTGCACTCCAAATACAGGCATGGTCACCGACATCCGTCCACCCTAACGTCCCAACGAGTTCTTAGAAACCAGACCCTTAAGCTTCGGGAGTTCCCCTAGCACAGGACTATTGATTTCTCCAAGAACTCATCTATTATGTATGAACCGTTATACCTTAAGGGTTCATTCCTGACGTCTTCCTCTGTCCGACTTCACGTCAATGCTAACATTCCAAGACACCTACCAGGTATAAATATACCTTCCCTTGCCCAAGCAAGTTAGAGGAGACCTCGACTTCGGAGGAGCCCGTATCCCGGCCTGACGCACTGAGAAGACGCTGTCATTCCTGCACGCAGACGAATCCAGCTTCCAGTGTTCTGACTCCCTTCGCGGGGTGTTAGAGTTCCAGATCCGGCAGGAGATTCCCACCTCGCTCATTCTCAAGGTATGGAGCTGACTAGAACCTAGAGGGACTCTTGGCATACCATACTTGGCATACTATACTTAACATACTCTTAGTATACCAGACTAGAGAATACTCCACCTACTTCTACCTTTCCCTACACCTAGACTAGGTTAGGTACATTGGGGTAGAACTAGCTTAGAGACGCATCGTATGAGTACTCGCATTTTAGCTCATGTTATTTATGTACGTGAATATATGCTAAAAGATAATGCTAGCGCAGTATTATTTATTTCTACTGCTTACGCTGTACATTATTTATCTTGCATACTGTCTTGTGATCATAACAGCACATATCTCTTACACGAGAAACAAGACTGTTCAATAAAACCCTTTTTATTGAAACGCCCATCTTTCCTTTCTGTGTAACTCTGTAGAAACTAAGCATGCACGATTGACTGAGTGAAACTGTTATCTATTGTTTCCACGATTCTGAGACGTGTTCCGATTCTAAAGGGAAACAAAGTAGTCATGTTTTACGGTTGCCAGAAACTACTCCCTTCTTGTTATTCAAGGAGTTTCTAGTGGCCTCTGAGCTAGCTGGCACAAGTAATTAAGTTTAATATACTCGATAGGGACATACCGACCTTAGTCCTATGTCAAGCCTATAGGTTATATTATTCCAATGCGCAGAGCCTATTAGGGAAATAGGAACTACACTACAGTACCACCGAGCCTGTTTTTCCCTTTCTTCATCTGAGTCAGCGCACCCTCCTGACCCCGCAGCTGATTTCCTCCTCTGGGGCTGCTTCCTAGGCGCCCACACTGACTCCCCCCTGACTACGACGACCTTAGAACAATCGACGATCTACAGCCTTCCCCCGCCAGATCCGGTGACTGCCTTCCCCTTCAGCCCTGCTCCTGGGGTAGGCTTCCTTATGGGCTTGTTGACCGGATTTTTGTTCTCCCGCTCTCCCGCCATTTTGTCGCAAAATAAATGGGGTTCATTCCTGGATCCTCCATCTTGCGGTCTCTTCAGTTTCTCAAATTGACTCCTGCCTCCGATCAGTGCCTTGTGCTCTACAGTCTGACCATTGCCTAAATCGATTCTCCCTGCTTGAACTCCTACACCCCGCTTTACTCGTATGGTCACTTTTATGCCCCTCCTCCCTACCCGTCCCGTCCCATTTCTTATCCGACCCGACGCAGCGTTGGGGTCCGGCTCCGGATGTTGCTGATCTATTTGACACTTACCGGTTTTGTTGACTCGCTTACCCTAACTTTGTTGTTCTCCTGATGTTCTATCCTCCTTGACCGTTTGCCTAGTTCTGCTCTATATTCCTAACCCCCACTATCCCCCCTCTACTCTATACGCACCATTGGACTTGTTTTCTATGTTTGTTAAGGCTCTAGAAATGGATGCAATTATGTAACTTGGCTTTTCTCCATGCCATGATTTGTTCTTGTAACTGATGTAACTATGTTAAAATGTAACTGATATAACTATATAAAATGCTTTCCGTATGTAAAGCGCTCTGATAACTCCGGGTCTAGCCAGCGCTATATAAAACTTCTCACATAAATAAATAAATAAATAAAATAAAATATGATGCATTTGGTCCCACTGAACTTTTGAAAATACTACATGCATTAAAAATGTCTTTTAATGATATCATTACCTCTAATACATACTCTGACGATTGGGATTTTGAAACTGTTAATAAATTGTAGGATTTAGAACTGTCTGCAGCATTTTCAACAAATGAAATGTTTGATGACTCTTCTGATCTTAACGCAATGTACTGTTATCAACACTATGGTCATCACTTTTTACATAAAACAAGTGCACCACGTAATGTTTTTGTATACCACCAATGGGAACATTGCCCAACACCACCGAAAGGTAGTTCACAAACGTTTCCACAAAAGTTTGCTTAATTTTCTGGATTCAATACATCAGATCCACGCTCATATTATTATAAGCTTGCACCTACATCTGCAAAGAAAAGTATGCTCACTAACACAAAACAGATTTACTCTGCATCCTTTATTGCCCAAATGTCTGAACCGGGTTTCGGTTTATGGCAAGACACTATAGACATTAAATCAGTCTGGGGGATTAAAGAATGGCAGGTTCAGGGAGCTGAGGCACCATTTAGAGTATGCCTCATACCACAACAAATGATTTCCCTGAACAAAACTGCGCAACAAACTTCCTGGCTTGGGTTAGCCAAGATTAAGGACTTGAACACACCTCGTAGTCCCTCACTTTTCACACTTGGAGGGATGGCAAAACTATACAGAAAATGGTGAGGCTACACTACATGACATAAAACATGGCGTTTCATACAACTCAACAGACCCCAATTGGAAGGGATGGTTAGTTTGGCCTATCAACACAAATAGGTGTCAGTCAAGATTCAGGGGTACCGCCGAAGGGTTTAGTATCCATAGGCCTGACTTACGCTATGTACAACGAAAACATCCGGGGGTGGTGACATCATACAATGTTGGGAAGTTATACCTAGATTGGCTAAGAACCTCGACACTGTCTCAGGTGAAACAACACTTGTCCCTACTGTCAGATGACATGGATCTCAGGGATTTTATACTAGGTCCCCAAAAGGCACGTCAGAAACGCTTCTTATTCTCTGTTTATAATGAAATTTGGAAAATCTCCCAACAGGAAGCTGCAGAGAGATTGCACAAAATTGACAGAATTAACTTGGAAAAGGCTTTGGCTGTGGTTCACAACGGCATGACCACACTAACCGATGATTTTTTCTCGCATTAGACGTGGAATCCTCACAGCGGACGATCCAGGGGTTTGCAGACGGAGGCTGTGGCCGTCCAGACATCAGCCATCAGAATAGAAGTAGAGTATCCTGCACCGCGCTACCATTTGCCTCCTTCTCCTAAGCACCCATTTAGTGAATTTTATGATATCGTCTGATCTCACAGTATTAACATTGGGGACAGCGTTTTTGCCCGCCTTCAGGAATATATTCAGAATCATCCGGGCAAGATTTACTATACCTGTTTTTAAGCGCCATCGCACTAGATACCATGATCCAATAATATCATAGTCTCTGCCAACTATTAGAGGAGAATCCGTTCATTGCTGTGATTAGAAATTTCACACACCTCTTGAACATCGTCTTGACCCCCTCTTTTAGAAATATTGTTCGACTTCTGAGAGGCTCTTCGTCAAACATACAAGAAGTCCACGATACACCTATTAGCATTACCGGCTGATACTCCATGCCTCCATGTTAAGAAGCTCTCTTTCTTCTTCTTTTTTACATATCATATGAGACTCATATGCCTACCTGATGAAGGCGTCCCGCCGAAACGCGCGTAGATTCTAATTATGTTAGCCATAATCATTCTGTTTGGAAGTTTGTTAAAAATCTTGTATTGATTTATCTCATTTGTATTTATTTTGGTTAAGTTCTTATATTGTATATTGAATGTATTCTGTTGATTATGTTATGTCATACCTCATGAATTTTTGATTAGTTCTTCATTTATTAGAGAAAGCATTTCAAAACAAAAAAATGTTATATCAAAAACTAATAAAATATTATATTCTTGAATATTTATTGTTTTCTGGTCACATATTGTTGTTGTTTAGTACAGATCCACTTTTTATCCGTTTCCTAAATGTTTATTTACAAATAATGACCACACTAACATCCAGGATTTATTCACTGGGCAACATTGTATCTTCTGCTATAGATATAATGGAACAGGATCTGTCCATCTTACAACATGAACAATCACAGTTACGCTCTATTGTGTTATTAAGCTTGACGATACAAATACTGCGCTCTGGTTATGTGCCCTGGAGATATATCAACAGTATGTCTCTGTTCTCCGCATACAATTTGACTGAGAAGCAGACAGCAATGGCAGAAAGAGATGCGAAATATACAATGCTGCACATTGAATGATTAGACCGTCCACAGAATGGTTAATTCATAGCCATATAACGTTACCAGTAACAACTTTCCAGTTTCAATATTGCCTAGAACACCACCTGGTAGGCAGGTATGAAGCAATGGGTACAGAATTCATCCATGAATCTTGGGAATTACAGTATAAATTTAGATGCAGGAACGGGGACACTGCAGTGTTTCTCAGCGGTAAAGACTGCGAGAATACTTTGAGTGGATATCTCATTTGCCAGGAAATTATGCTTCACAGGGCCTGTAATGGTTCAGTAACTAACTGTCATTTGAAAGGTTCCCCAGCTGGCGTGGTTAATCCAGTGTTCAGGCTGCTCTTGAATGGGAGTTACTTAATGCTGAATGATCAAGGTTGTTGTGGAATGCTTCCAGGCATCGCACATCTTGTCACTGTAAGTTCCAGGGTTACTTGTTGCATGCAAGTATTGTTTCCACCGACCCACACAGTCAGGGAGGTGCCATAATGGCCTTCATTGAATGTTTCCTTTATACGGTTTGATACTCTGAGCCGAATTAAAGCCATGCTTTTACAGAAAGATGTGCCCTTAACCTCAACCCGAGAGTCTTTTGATCTCCAGGTTGCAAGGTCTTCAGCTGAGATACAGGCACTAATACGAACTAACTGCCCTTTCCATTTCGGAGAAATGGTACAACGTATCTTTAACATGTCTGATATGAAGGGTATGGTACACCTAGGTTCTGGACTATTAAGCACCTTTCAGACAGTCTTCGGAGTGATTCCAGCCTTCATACACTCCGTATTCGGAAGCATTTTTGGAGGTCTTCCGCTAATCCTGCTACTGGTAGTGGGAATACTGATTTTAATTTTTCTGCTACGCAATGGACGGCCCAGTTACCAAGGAAATGGAAAAAACTCTCTTGAAGCTACATTACCGTGATCGCATGGTACTCCATCTTGGCACACCTCGACTTCGGGAGCTAAGCGAGTCTTGGTTCCTATTGTTTCAACCAGTCTGGACTGACTGTGTTTTGCCTGTCCTCCGCTGCTTGTTCTGCAGCTATGAATGCGTGTTGGACCTTTGTCTAACACTTCCATTGGTTGCGCCACAGGACGTGGATGCATTGCTGGACCCGTTAACGGCCCATGTACTGCAGTGTCCCCAGCGTATTCCAATGTTGATGTCGGCATTCTTAGAGCCACCACGGGACGCTTCTTCTCCTGTTGGATCGGATACTGGCTCTACTACAGGCACACAGGCTTTGAATATTACAAATGCTGCCCCAGCATCGGCTGTGGGAACTGAGGAAGATCATCTTTGCTCAATTGACCTAATCTGTGAGGTGTTACAGGGACCGTCTTCTGTGAAGGCAAGCAGCAGTGATGTTGCGTCTCTCACACAGGACACAAACATTTGGCTCTCCGTGTGCTGGGAAGAATTCAGCCTTTTTCCAAAACAACCGAAATTGGAATTTTAAACACAATTTTTCTTTTCTACAGTATTACTGAGTTCCATGGCTTGCAGACGTACTCAGTGGCTCAGACTATATATATATATATGAACATTTTTAAAAAGACTTTTAGATTTATTTTTTGAGATTTTTTAGAAGCTTTTTTAATGCATTTTTAACAATGTTTTATGGTTGTTTAGAAGGGAATTACCTTTTTTAGTATGTCGTCCGGTTGAATGAGGAGTGGGTGTTATGTTTCATAGGGTACCCCAATATAGGCCTGAGTAGTATCCTGACCCTTCACCTACATTTACTGTACCATTACACTACATAACGGGTTTTGGTATTGACCTTTTACCTAGTTAAGCACTGCATAATATGTTGTGTTGTTTTCTCCGAAAACTAGCCTAATTAATTATGCATGAAGATTCTAATAATCACAGCAGGATTACCATCTTCTGCATAATAACTATGTATAAGGTGAAGGAAGTGACCCGATTAGGGCCACCCGGGTCACTCACGACCACCTCTCAGCCTTCCATACAAATGAAGAGTCAGTCAGACAGTACAGAATACAAACCAAAGTTATTTTATTAGTATTCGCTCGAGCAGAGTCCAGTCTGACTAGCCTCCTTAGATAGCTGCTGTGGGACTGACCCCCGTCCACAAGGTAAAGTTAGATATACATTTCCAACACCCCTAAGACACTCCCAGACTGGAATTTTCCTGCCTGGGTACAGATGAACAAAGGAGGTACAGAAGGATGAGCTACCATCCTGAGACTGGGTACACACTATCTTAGCTTCAAGGTTACTCAGCACATGCCAATCTCTCTGAGAGTGGGAGCAGGGCTACATACAAGGAAAGGCATGCAAACACAGAACAAGCTATTCATTAGTGCAAAAAAGCTCAACCTTGAATAATAAAAAGAAACAATTGAGGCTGATTTTCTGCTGAGGCAGACAGTATGAGACAGAAACTTCATTTCGGTCATGGCACAAAATGGCGGCTGAATACAAAATGGTGCCGCAAATGCTAACTTAACTCGCACAATGCTAGAAGGAGTCAGCTAGACATATTTTTCAGCCCAACAGACCCTCCTTTTAGCATTTGCTAACTACTTTTAACTAATGCATAGGATAGTCAGAAGAGATCTCGTTAAAAGACTACTAGTACTCTTTGTATTTACACATTAATCAGTACTCAAAAATGCCTTCATCTATGGCCATCAAATCGTGGACAGCTTGCATCATCATAGTCGAAGACTTAGCATCATGCACGGGGGCCTTTGGTGTAGGTGTTAACTTCCAAATACAGTAAGCACAACAAGCAGGAAGGCAATGGATGCATAAACAACACGTTAAAATAACACCAGCAATTACTACTAGAAAGATAAGGATCTTGCAACCCCAGGATGCTACTAAACCCCACAACCAGCCAGAAAGAGTCCAAGTACCATTCTCTTGGTGAATGTCGGATGCAAGCTTGTACATCTTCTGTATCGCAGCGTATACAATACATTCGGGGCGTGGTCCGGTATGTATACACAGCAGCTACTACCGATAACGCAACAGGCCCCACCCCGATCAGCAAGGATGACGTCTAACACCATCCGGTTCTGAAGAGCAACAAGCCACGTAGCCTGGAGCTCAGCTGTAATATTTGTTAGAATCCCAACCGTGGTATTAATGACCCCTTCCACCACCCTAGTGAGGCGACGGATATTAAGGCTATTGGACATAGGGCCCCAGAAAGGAACGATACCCTTCATGGCATCAGCGAACTGGTGTAGGATAGTATCTGTCTGATCAATGTCTTCTGTATTGATGACCCTTCTAATACGGAATAGGTGGACACCTCTACACTGCAATCGGTGATCCCTATGATAGTTGGATGGGACTATATATATACCGGGGAAGGAGACATAACATATGCCAGGCCACCCCCTAGGAAGCCACACATAAGCCTGGGACCCACAAATGAAAAAAAACATTATGGGGTGGAAGTAAAGGTGGGCTCCTTGTTGTGCTCAACACATACATATAGTTATCCCATTTGAACATTTCCAAAACCTTGAACACAAAAGCTAGCTGTTGCGTTAACTACCGGCACTGGCATTGCTTCATCCTGAGTAATATTGCACATCTGAAAGGACCTAAAGTATTTAGTGACGTTAAAACCCTGGAAATCCAACATTGGAGCCATGTTACATTTTTTTCGTTCTCATATATGTTCATACAGCCTGTTGGAGACAATGTATCAGGGGCCCCTTGCTCTCCTGGAGTAAACCCTTGGTGAACACGTATATATTCTATCACAGTATCATAATCAGCATACGTCATATTCATGGCATCAGCATGGAAATGGATATACACCATGGTAAACAGCTGGAACCAGGCCTCACAGCTTCCCAAATATGAAAACGGCAAAGACAGCAATACATCATTTCTATGTGTCACAGAAGGGAGCAGGACTAAAATCCAACAATTAGTAGCATTCGAAGTGTGGTGCGCCTGGTGGAGCATCTGCGGAAAGACATTATCTACGTATGTTTTTCAGTGCTCACCCTTGTAAGGGGCTAAAGTAACAAACATGTGCTCAGGGGGGATGGGCGTTGTACCAATCAAAGAGTGCACAGGATATTTCTCTTCAAGGAACCACGCTATTCCGAACATTGTTATCAGAAAAATCAGGATAATTACTACAAAAACAATTTTACTCTTAACAGACCAACTAGACCAACCAGACCCATTCTGCCCGAAACGCGGGGCTGCAAAGGGCTGTTCTTCCTCCATAATGGGGCGACCAAATGGGTAAATTTCTTTAATCAGAGGAAAGGACATGCAATGGAGCCAACAATAATAAAACGAAAAAAAGGGGCAAAGTTTCCAGCGTCCGTCAGATTCTCGCTGGCAGACTCCTATTGTTCATCCACAGTGGTGCTGTTGAGCACTTTCAGTGGAGCTGCGCGATCGCAGACCTTTCTGCAGAAATCCCACATTGTTCAGGGTAGTGTGCCCCCCTTCTTTCCGGGGGAGCACATCAAAATCACCCTGTCCAATGTCTGAACAATGCATCAATCTCCCTTTCCCTAAATGCCCATTGGTACCACAGGCAAGGTACACCCTATTCTTTCTCCTCGCAGTCCATCCCTGCTAATCTGACTTTTCCTTTGGTGCACTGCTCTTACGTCGGGGGCGCAGATTGTACCTAACTACTCCAGGCACAGAGGGGTCAGCAAAAAGGGGCTCAGAGGGACCAATGGGCAGGGGCTCAAACACAGTTGAGCCAGCAGGCTGGGGCTCAATGGGCTGGGGCCCAAGCATAGATGGGCCAACGAGTGGGGGCTCCTGGATGGCCATAGTCGCAGGTGGCACCGCCTCATTCAATACTGCGTTGCTCTCCTCCTCGGCGGGTGCCCACATCAGTCGTGCATCTGAGAAGGGAACAAAGCGCGGCACCTGCACTGATGCCATTGAGTACCCAGCGGTCGTAGGGCAATGGAAGGGGCACCCTCCTGCAGTGGGTAGAATGAATCCAATTCTTCCGGCCATTCGGGTGGCGTGGAGGACCTGGAGAGGCTCCTTCCAGCGCTGCTCCAAACTGCCTTTCCTCTGAAAGTTCCTCAGCAGGATATAGCCACCGGGTCTGATATCGTGGCCTGGCCCCTCGGGAGTTGGCGGCAAAGCTTCATGAATCTGTTGGTGAATAGAGCACAAGTTTTTAGTCAACTCATATAAATAATCCACAAGCAAAGGGTATTCTATCTCAGAGAAACGACGAAGTCGAGGAACGCCCCATACATTTGCCGGGTGGCAAACACAACCTCGTATGGTGACAATCCTGTCCTAGAGTGAGCCGTAGCTCTTGTAGACAACAGAGCTAATGGTAAAGCATCTGGCCATTGCAATCCTGTGCTCTCTTTGATCTTTGCCAGCTTCAGTTTGAGAGTACCATTGTACTTCTCAACCAAACCTGCTGACTGGGGATGGTTTGCAGCATTAAATCTCTGCTTGATGTGCAAACCATCGCACACCAACTGGATAACCTTTGAGTTAAAGTGACTTCCGTTGTCACTCCAAATCAAACGGGGCAAACCAAAACGCGGGAAGAACTCTTTTAAGAGTGCTGTCACCATCGCCGTGGCTGTGTTCTCTTTAGTGGGTTAAGCTTCAATCCATTTACTGAATGCACAAACAACTACTAACACATATTTCAGATTGTTGACTCGTTCCATTTCGATGAAATCCATCTGGAGAACCTCGAAAGGGAAGTAAGGCGGTGCAAAATTACCAGGAGGTGTAGGGGTGCCTTTTCCAGGATTATACATCATGCATACCATACAGTACTTCACTAGGTGAGCAGCAACTTTGGGAATGTTGTCATTCTGCCATACAGGGTCTAACAGCTTACATATCCCCTTCGCACTAATGTGAGCTGGCCCGTGCACCATAGTAACCACAGGAAGGACATATGCATCCGGTAGCATCCATCTCTGCTTCTCTGACTTATCAGTCCAGCACCCATCCTCATCCAAACGTGCCGGACTCTCCTGCCATACCGCTAACTCCTCAATCGTTTCCTCGCTCTGGATCTCTTTGACATTGTCCAGAGTGTCCTCGAACATGTTGGCCTTGGGTACCCACCTGGCTGGACCCACTACAAACATCTTTTTCATCTTTGTTCGAGCTGTCTCCTTAGCTATCGTATCTGCAAATGCATTTTCCCTCCCCACATCATCGGTGATTGCCTTGTGGGCACTGCACTTCACTATAGACAATTTCCTAGGGAGTGTCAGGTAAGACAAAAGCCTATGTATAAGGGGCCCTTTCTGAATATGTGTCCCATGGGATGTGAGGAACCCTCTCTCTGCCCAGAGCCGCCCAAAATTATGAGCGACCCAGAAGGCATACTGGCTGTCAGTGTAGATATTGATGGCCAGTCCCTCGCTCAGCTCACAGGCTCTACTAAGGGCGACTAACTCAGCTGCCAGGGCAGACTGATAAGGAACTCGTGATGTCTCAACTACCTTGTGCAATGTAGTGAGTGCATATGCTGCAGTGGTGGTGCCATCTGGTAATTTGAAACAAGAGCCATCGACATATAGTTCCCCTTGGAGGTCAGATAAGGGAACATCAGTCAGGTCTACCCGTCCCTTCGTCTCCTCCTCTGTCCAAAACAGACAATCATGTATGTCTATTTCCTCACTCTCAGAAGGGAGGGGTAGTAACGTGGCAGGGTTCAGAGTGGCACATTTTTTTATCGATTTAGAAAGGGACACTTTATGTCCATGGTGAGCCAAATGTAGCAACAACTTAACCGTACTGTCTTTGCATCCCTGTTCGGTATCAGAAGCGATCAAAATGTCATCCACATACTGGAGCAATACGTTACCTGGAGAAAGTGTCAGGGAATCCAATTGGGCTTTTAAGGCTTGGCTATATATACCAGGGCTCTAAGTATAGCCCTGAGGAGCGCGGCAGAATCGAAAGCTTCTACCAGCTAGTGTATAACCGAATATGTGACGGCTATCAGGATGAATTGGAATACTGAAGAAGTATTTTTCAAATTAATGACAGAGAATAATTGGGCAGAGGAGGGAATCATTGTGAGAAGGGCAATAATGTCAGGGACCACCGGGAACTGAGGATCTACTATTTTGTTAACTGTGCGCAGATCAATCACAAAACGATAAACATCTGTGTCGTCATCAGGGGAGTCTGGGGATGCCTTTTTTTAAATAGGAAGACTAGGGCTGTTACACACATTCGATGCTGTCTCGTCAACTACTCCCGACTCAATCAGATCCTGTATAATGTGTAATAAAGCTTGCTCCCCCGCTTGTGGTATTTTGTACTGGGGAATACAGGGCAAAACTGCATTGTCCTTAACCTTGATGGAAACTGGGGAAATTTTTCAGAGTCCCACATCCGTATAACCTGTCGCCCATAAAGTGGGTGGCACATCTATAAACTCAGCAGGAAGGGGCACATCTTTGGACAAACATTGCTTGGAACTCGTTACATTTGGTCCCATTGTCATATAGACACCTTCCGGGGAACAAAAAATGGTCGCATGCAGCTTCTTCAATAAATCTAAACCCATTAGATTTTCTCCACAATTGGATGTCAATAGAAAAGGCGAATCCACACTAAAGGGACCGATAGTCAAGGAAAGTGGCTTGGAAATGGGGCTCACAACCGGTACACCTGAAAAGCCTACCGAAACATTATTTTGGCCAGACAGAGCTGCCCCGGGGACCAGCGAATGAGAAACAGAGCTATTCATTGCACCTGTGTCCAGTAAGAATTTCTTAACTGGGCCTTGCAAATCTGTGGCGACATCAGGACCGCGCTGATCTACAGGTATCTGAACTGGTCCCTTACCCTGTCCCTGGCTGTCCTAGCTGTGGGACATCCCTGTCACCTCGTCCAGATCATAATCATCGTGATAATACTGTCTCCCACGAGGGTCATCAAAATAGTTTTGATCAGAGCGACCCTGCAATGTCCCATCCTCCTGAGCCTTGTCGCGATCACTTACTCTGTTACCCCGTCCACGAGAACCCTGTCCTCGAGGGGACGCAACTTTCTGTAATTAACACCGGACACTCGCTACGCCAGTGCCCCATCTCTTTGCAATACGCGCACTGATTCCACCCTGCAGGCACAGCATTCCTGCTAGTACGGGGAAGCTGCCGGGCCAGTACCATGTCCCCTTCCATTCCCCCTAGACGCCTGCTGTAACAACACCTTTGTTTTCAGCTCTTTATGTTTCTTCTCCACCTTCTCCACCTTCTCCTTCTCCTCATTCTCCCTGTGTTCATAATACTGTGCCATACTCAAAATTACAGAAGGGGAGGATGTCCTCCAGGTGCTCTCCAAAGCCTGCAACCGAGTCGCGATCTCTGGGAGCAGATTCGTGACAAACCTATTGACAAACAATCAGACACCCCCTTCTACTGACAAATCCTGTCCACTGAAATCCAAAAACACACCCTCGAACCGCGTGAAAAAATCGTATACACTCTCATCTTTCTTCTGACGACATGCCGCTATCTTGTCCCAATCTACCCTTCTCAGAGGAATAAGGGAGTGCATATACGTAATAATTCGGCCAGGTAAAGCTAAAATCTGGGGCTTTGGCTTCTCTCCAGGCTTCCTTTCCTTATCCCATACCTTAATCTGATCCCATGTACCACCCAATTCTACAGCGTGGTCCTGCGTGTGCACCTGCCTCCAAATGTCGACGGGCCCCAGTAACCCAAAAAACATTTCAATATCCGCAAGTGTCATTACTGTCGACGAAGCGGCTTCTGTCAATTACTTATAACATGCAGTAGGATTTTTCCTAGGGTCAGGTAACTGAGTCTTAAGGGATAAGACCTCACTCCTCTTCCACGGGGTATAGACCCACTGTTCTTGGAAGCGGGCCTCTACCTTTGGTCTAATAACAGCATCATGCTGATCTCGAAGCTCTGGCAACTCGGGGTGATTTATGGGGTGGACTTCCCTCATTGGAAACTGGGATACTGTGTTCGGGCTCTTCTCAAACAGCCTACCACGATAAGCTACCAATGTTGCAACATTTCCGATAACCTCCTCAGGTGCCATACCAGCTACATATACATTATCTCTGATATCAAAAATAATCTGGGGCGCTATAGCATTCAAGCACTGTTCCCACAACCCAATCAGTGTAGCAGACAAGTGCTTAAGGGCATGCTGCTGCACAAACGGCTCATAATCTCTCATCACACTCCACACATCTTCAGTACTATAGATGGGATAACGGGCCCACTGAGTGGCCTGATTCGCTACTGCCTTCTTTTCTTCCTCCCCCACATTAGATCGTATTAAAATTCGTCCCAACTGTTCCCTAGCTGTCGCCCAACTCCCGTCTCCAGCCCACGAACAGGCGTCCCACTACCTAGTGCTGCCAGGGAGTAAGGGAATAGGGAAGGGGTAGTAACCGAGTGGGTAGGCACCAATGTCGTTAATGGCTGCGTAGTGGGTGTAAGGGCAGGAGAAAGAGAAGACATGGACACGATAGGTGTAGCAGAGAGGCCAGCAGTCATAGCAGGCACGGAGAGCGAAGCCACAGAATAGACAGGAGGTGCAGCTGTTAGAGCAACTGAGTCAATAACAGAAGAAACAGAAACAGCAGGGGCAGAAGAGTCAGACGACGGGGGCTGTGGCACAGCAGGATATATTCTCTGCGGGCGTATGGAGGCGGAGGTCAGGTGTCTAACAATTCCTCCACAAATGTATCGCCTTCCTCTCGGGCAACATAGGATTTGTCACATTGCAATCGAAACTTTCTATCAGCACACTCTATGCCCTTTTCTACCTTCTCTCTATCATACGCTACTGCTTTCTGCGTCACTGTCTGCATTCTCCCTTTGCGGGCTTCTTTTTCTGCCTTCATTCGTCTCTGCTTAGCTTCCTTCTGCCATACCTGAAGATAATCAAACATCGACTGCCTACTCTGTTTTGCAAACAATTTATCTTGCAGGATATTCAATTTTTGTTCATCAAAGGTCCCTCATATATTTGTGCCATAATGTACTGAACATGATAGGGCCAAGGCCATGCTTGACGTACATGTCAAAATTCGGGGTGCCCTCTGGAGGTGCAGGCAGCCTTTTCTCTAATCGAGCATCAGTAGAACAACAACGACAACTCACACAACATAGTCGACTAAAACAAGGTGTCTTGAAACGAAAACTCGTTCACTAACAATGCCAAGCAGATGATTTCAAATATCTTACCAAAATCGGTCCACATACCTCACCAAGACCGGATCAAAGCAACACCATGTTCACAAAGAATTCAAACAAATTCAAGTGCTTGTCCAAAAACGATCCTCAGACTGTACCAAACTCAAACAAAACAGTGCCATGGCCCAAAACAAACTCACCTGGTGCACTCAGGTCAAACGAAGTTATTCTCCACTGCCGACTCTTCGGACCAAACCATCAGATCCAAGGGTTTCGCCGTTCAGGACCCCAGCCGGGATGACCCCTGGGCAAGGCACCGCCCGGTCAGACAGACGGGGTAGCTGCGAGTTCGAGACTCTATTGTGCAGGGATCCCCGATCCGCCCGTCCGACCCGACGTGGCCCCGTCCTCCTCACCATTCCGCGGGCAAAGATGGGTCACTCACCCGATAGGGTGCCTGTTCGGGTGCCAAATGAAGGAAGTGACCCGATTAGGGCCACCCAGGTCACTCACGACCAACTCTCAGCCTTCCATACAAATTAAGAGTCGGTCAGACAGTAGAAAATACAAACCAAAGTTATTTTATTAGTATTCGCTCGAGCGGAGTCCAGTCTGACCAGCCTCCTTAGATAGCTGCCGAGGGACTGACCACTGTCCACAAGGAGTTAGATATACATTTCCAACACCCCTAAGACACGCCCAGAATGGAATTTTCCAGCCTGGGCACAGATGAACAAAGGAGGTACAGAAGGATGAGCTACCATCCTGAGACCGGGTACACACTATCTTAGCTTCAAGGTTACTCAGCCCGTGCCCGTCTCTCTGAGAGTGAGAGCAGGGCTACATACAAGGAAAGGCATGCAAACACAGAACGAGCTATTCATTAGTGCAACAAAGCTCAACCTTGAATAATAAAAAGAAACAATCGAGGCTGCTTTTCTGCTGAGGTAGACAGTATGAGACAGAAACTTCATTTCGGTCATGGCACAAAATGGCGGCTGAATACAAAATGGTGCCGCAAATGCTAACTTAACTCGCACAATGCTAGAAGGAGTCAGCTAGACATATTTTTCAGTCCAACATAAGTGTCATCCCTTCCATCATCCTCGACCGACATGACACAGCAAGGTAGAATCACCTAAGGGTACCTTTTTGAGATATATATACCATATCTTTGCCCGAGTCAAGTAGAGGAGAAAGACTTCCATGCTGACACACTGACCCGAGACGCTGAGGTTCCTGCACGCAGACACTGCAGCTCGCAGTGGTCTGACATCCCTCGCGGGGTGTCTATCTCGAGACCAAGACGGGGTCCCACAGTCTCTCACTTGAGCCAATGGGGTTGGCTTCAGCCTAGGGGGATTCTTGGCTCTACACCTACTTACATGCTAGGTACACTTAGATACATCTAGTTAGGAAAGCATCGTAGGAGTACGCATTATTATTGCCATGTATTTATATGATTGCATATATCCATTGTTTTACTACTATGTTAGAAATCTACCATCCATTTACTCTGTTAGTGCTTAATATCGTTTATATCTGTTTCTGTCTCATGGTTGTTTCAGCACACCTATTTTACACTAGAATGACGCTGGTTCTGATCCAGCGCAATATTAGCCAACTGCATTCATACACCATATACTCACTTGGGCCCATACATTCACACTACACTAATACTTACACTGGGTGTCAGATGTACTCTTTTATCAAAGTTCCTGCTACCAATTACCTTCTGATTGAAGAGTAATAACTTACCAATGGATCCTTTGCTAATTAGGAAGTTTAAAATGAGTGACATTCATTATAGTACATAATCCTGAAATAACCACTGAGTCAGGAAGTTTTAAAAAGTTTATCTAAAGTTTTGGCAGAGTAAAATACAGAAAACACGGTACTTGATTGAAATACCCAAGAAAAAGCATAGAAATGATTTTGCTAATAAATGACAGTGTTTAAGGAAGAGGAGAAGATAGAAACAGCAGCGCAACTAAAGGTTGCAGTATAATTAACTAAAATGCGAGAACCAAGCCCCTTAGCCAAGAAGTTGGAAAAGATAGGACCCAGGAAGGATGAAGAGTAAAGACTTCTTTCAGGATCAGGACAGAACCGGTGACCTCTCTACAACGACGCCTGCGCCGTTCCCCTCTCTGATACTCGACTTCTCTCGATTCTCCCGTCTAATGGACTCCGCCGCCCCCTCCTCAGGACCTCTTCCGGACAAGGATTCAGTCAGCAACCGATCAGCTGGGCAGTCTGGAGCTCTTCTGTCAGCATCTCCGCTCTCCTGTGCTTTGTGAAAGTATGCTCTTCCGACTAATTTACTAATGCTATATTCTATTATACCCTTCTACGCCCATGTACCTCCCCTTAATGTTGCTAAAATATGGGACCACTACTTCTGATTGGACAGGGACAGGAGGTGGATTCTCGCACCATGTCAATTTGGCCTAAATTGTAAAGCCTATTGTCTTTACGTTCCCTCCCCTTCAAATTAATACATTCGCTTTATTTCCCACCCGTCTCATGACAAATGTTATATATTTTACAGGAGAAAAGTAACAATTTGTTCCGCCGGAAACATTGGGTACATCATCTTCGGCCAATAGGTCGTGGCCTTGGGAGACGTCCAAGTTGACTTCACTTGGCAGGCATACAGGACACATGCGCAGAACCCTCTGTCTCTCGAGTTTCAAGACACCAACCCAGGCCCAAGTTTACGAATTACTAAAAGTGCAAGAAGAAAATATTAAAATCACAAATAAAAAGTTTCACTGTATACCCACTTTCCCTAACTCTATTCCCATTTATCATAATACTATCCTTCATTAGTAGCGTTAAGAAAACGACAATTTAATAATGACATAAGAGCAAGCTTAAGCATGTGAAAACATTTAGCGGCCATTTTAATACACAATGCACAGAAGCAGAAGTTTCCCACCAAGCAAAGAAAGACGTCACACCATGTGATCAGGTTGTGACATGCGCAATAAAGTCCTGCGCTTTTAGCGGCCATCTTGGTTTATGGACAAACGTTATTCATTAGTAAAACACATAGGCAAGCGTCTATCCCTTTCGTGTTTGTGAATGCAAGGATTAGTATTGACAGTACAAATTTTAATATATTAATACTATGAGGAAGATTGCATACAAGCAAGTTACATTTTTGAAACCTTGCTCCATCAGTTCAATAAATGCTTATTGAAAACGTCCCCACTGTTTATTCTGTGTACCTCTCTGAAACGAAGTGAGCACGAGTGACTGAGCGCAAAGTACTGTACTGTTTCCACAATCCCTGATGGGACAGAGTTGTCATGTTCGATAGTTGCCAAGAAGTATTCTCTCCTTGGTAAGAGGAGTTTACAGTGGCACTGTGAGCTACCTAGTTATACAGGCAAACATACCCTGTGGGGGTGTCTGGAATCAGTCTGGACACCAATCCCACAGTGTATGTTGTCTAAACACGCAGATCCTATATAGATTTATAGGAACTACACGACAATTGGACTCAGTTAAGTCTGTATGAATATTAAATGGACAGGCCTATATTTTCCCTGACATGTCTTCTTTGTCTCTAGCTTTGCTTGGTTTGCATTGATGATACTAGAAGATTTAAAACAACTGATTCCCTGTCTCAACAATTATGAATACTTGTTCAATTCAGGATACAGGATAATTGATTATAATATTTTACTTTGATTGCCAACTATAGAGTGATTGGCCATACTAGCCATTCTTTATCCTCTACCACGGGTGACCAAATTAGAATCCATGGATGGCAAAAGTACAAGATAACTATTATATACACAATTTTCTTTTACACTATTTGTAAGTAAATATATCTTATGTGGATATCTTGGGAATCTTGTACTCAGTTTGGCACTCCTGCTCTATAATATGTCAGCCAAGCAAGTTGGGCAAAGGGAATTTCAAATCAGAGGCATAAACTTACCATAAACGGCCCGTAAAAATATATAACACAAGACATGAGTATTTAAATGGTTCACCAACAGCCTAAAGACACATCATCATTCATCACTGCGAAGGCGATAGATTCACAATAACACTAGTAGAGCTACAAACCTTCAAGGAATCTATGAGAGTCATACATTTTGGATACCTTAGATATTAATATGTTGGGGACAAAAAAGATGCTTTGGCATTTACATAAAGGAGATGCCCACCTCATCTGCCAACCCCCCTTATTTCCACTGAATAAGATAAAAAACACATTTTCGCCTCCAAATGTGCACCTATGGCCTCTTAAAGGATCAAGTACCTCAGAAATAATGCACCATTTTCAGAAATGCATTCTGCTTTTTTTTGGTCTACTGGGCGTTCACGTAGGTTCTTGGACACGACCGTTCACTCGCCAACGACATTGGCCCATATAATATACATAGGGCACGCTGTCCTTTTCTGTGGTGCACTTTTAACAGATTCACCCTGTGCAGACAGACCAGCTTCAAACTTGTACCTGACTTAGAGCTCAAGATTAGTTAAAGGTGTACCACCTGTTTTAAACTATCAATCTGCCTTTCACTGAGCAGGTGGAAACAAGTCCTGCTTTTGAAAGGGGGCCAGAGCCACCCTGAAGGGGAGTGCAGTGAGGTACTGCACTCGTCTGCAGAGGGATGTGCAGGAGGGTTGCACTTCCATGGAGGGCCCTCAGGTGGCACACTGACAGTTCATCATCTCAATTTGAGGTACAGCCAGAGAAAGCACATCCCGATAGCCTCTTTGCCTTTACATCCATACAGAGGCAAAGTGTGTCCTCATTTGAATGTGGTCACGCCCCCATTGGAAATAGGGGAACGCCCCCTTGGAATTGCATCGACCCACATGTAGTGCTGGCACAATCTGTATTATAGAAGGAGCCACACAAGTATCTATAGTTTCTTTAATACCAAAGTGCCCCATGTGCACGAAAAGCAGGCGCACACACCTGTCGCCCAGCAGGTGAACCTTTGATGAGAGCCCTGGTACATAAACCCAAGGCTACAAATAATGTAGGGTCATCCTGCTTCGGTTTTACAAACAGAACTTTTAGGTGAAAGATCTGGTTTTATTTACAACAATATTAACATTAAAGCGCTTATAAAGTTGTATTCATCACAAACCTGACATCCTCTTACTGCAAGGGCTGTGACAAAGAAGATTACTGCAATGTAGATCACCGCTATGTAATCCGATCACTCAGACTGTCCTCCACTTCCCTGGATACGTCACGTTCTTAAAGTTTCCTTTATAGCTCCTGAAGGTTGCCAAAGAGTATAGCAGCGAGTAAGACCTGGGTGCTATGATATCAGCTCTGACGAGCAGAAATGTACGTTATGGGGTTTTGGAAATAGTAACATTGTTGCAGGGTATTCACAGGGTTTTTTTGTGCCTCTTGGCGGAAGGAAAACGATGCAAATGTTATTCAGTGTCCCCATTTCATTAATATAACTCTGAATTTAGTTCGACAAGTCTCTGGGGAAAATCGTGGTTCTTGCTTTTAATTCCCTTTTTTTTCTGCTTTGTTAGGGAAACAATAGAACACGCTACTGATTTAATCTAATGGTTATTAGTATTAAACACATAAAGAAAGTGCATTCTACAACATACTGCCTAAATAACAACTTGCCTTGAAATATATGTTTCATTAGAAACTTGGTGTATTCCAGGGGAAATGCAGTTAACTGCTTTATATATAATATATGGTGGATCACTAGACCCATAAAAAAGAAAAACAGGCTTAAGTATCATAAAAGAGGACCATTTACACATTTTGTTAAAGAAACACACACATTTGGTTCAGATTATTAAACAAAATCAGGTGTGAAGGGCATGAATATTATAAAATCAATCAATCCAAAGATAAAGAAATATTTACCCTGATACCAACATATCTATTTGATTAAAGATGTTTAAAAGACGCAGAAAAGCAGGAAGCCCTGGGACCTGTGAATACAAGGCTGGTATCAGGGATGAAATTAACATTTAGGCAATAATTCATGCCATTCCTATAAGTCTGGATTCTGTTCATCCCACGTGTTGAAACTTTAAATAGCAGCCATAAAGTATGAATGGCATTGTCAGCATCAAGGGAGTATAATGTTGACTCCTCTCTATAATTTAGAGCAAGAAAAAGTCATTCCTGTAGAAGAAAACAAATAACAAATCTAGAGATTGACTATTTTGTGTGGGGGGGATGATGGGCTAGGAGGGGGAGATGTGATTACAGTGATCATTCCAGTCCAGGTGAAAAATGAGAATAAAATGAAAATATGAAACTTTTATGTGTTTTATGCTTCTTTGTGAAAGATACTCACGGGAGGATTCCACGGAGTAGGATATTAAAAATGTGCTAATATGAAAGGCACTGTCGAATCGGATATCTGGGAAAGGAACTGGGTGTTTTTATGTTAACACTTTACTTCAGAGCTGAGAATCCTGAAATTAAATTACTCTTGTGGCAGTGACTCTAATACATAGAACGTCTGGTATCTATGAAGTCAGATTGGAGAAAACAATATAGTGTTCCGGTGCTTATGAAAAATAAAAGAGGTTGAGGAAAACTCCTCCTGAGAGAGATTTCAGAAAAGAAATATCAATTTTACAGAGAGCACAGCTCCCACAGCTCCCACAACTCGAGGCTCAGATTTGAGAACAATGGATGAAGCACTGCACAGATTTTCACTTGTAAGAATGCATTGCTCAAGCAGTTGTATAGCTTAATTATTGCATTTAACTTGAGCCAGCAGGCAAGGGACTGCTCATTTTTTTAGAAAATAAATAGGATACACACTTTTAAACCAACCAACTCATCATCAACATCTAGTGAAGTAAATGTGTTGTCCGTTGTGAGAAGATTTAGGTTTATACAAGGAACAAGCACTCTTCCTGGTCATGGTGTGTTAGAAATAGAGGTCTCTAGTTTGCAGGTATGTACCCTGTCCAACTAGGGACCCTTCCTTCTAGTCAGAGTAAGGGGATTACACTTCTAAAATAAACCCTACTCACCCTCTCGGTAGCTTGGCATGAGCAGTCAGGCTTATCACAGAGCCAATGTGTAAAGCACTTGCATATTAATACAGTGAAAATGCTACAGAAGGACACCACAACAGTTCAGAAAAATAGGCAATATTTATCTGTGTAAAACAAGACCAAAACAATAAAAATCCACCATACAGTAATAAAGATATGAATATTGCAAGAATAGACAAAATACAGTTCTTTGAAGTCGATGGCTCCACCCGGGGCTATCACGACGTCATGAACAAGCAAATCCAACAGTTCAGTCTGACCGCGAGGTCGCGGGCTAGTTACCCTGTCTGGAAGACCCGCAAAGGGTACTTTGGAAATGCAGGGCATCGTGGACCTGGCGATGAGTCCGACGAGGCGGCGTCGGTTCCAGAGGTCGGTACAAGAGTTGTTGGGCCCTTGAAGTCACACGCGTTGCGGATCGAACTCCATGAGGTTGAAGTAAGGAGCACTGGCATCGATGGCGTCGGGGCTGCGATGCGAAGTGGGACAATGCGAAGTGCGGTGCCCACAGGTCACGGTGCAGGCAGTTGATCGATGACGGTGTCCTGCATCGTCAGTGAGACCAGGGCTGCGGTGTGAAGTGGGGTGATGCGACGTGCAGTGTCCACAGGTCACGGGGAAAGTAGCAGTGTCATCGTTGCTGAAGCGCTGGTGTCGGTAGACCCAAGGTTGCGATGTGAAGTGGGGCTATGCTTTGTGTGGTGCCCATAGGTTGCGGTGCAAGCAGGGGCATCGGTTGACGATGCTGGAGTCGATGGCGCTGACGTCGGTGGACCAGAGCTGAGATGTGGGACGGGGCAATGCTTTGTGTACTGGATGTGTGGTGTCCGCAGGCCACGGTGCAGGCAGGGGTATCAATGTCGGCAGGGAGCGTTGTCCTCGGTGAGATCAGGCAGGTCATGTCGCAAGCCGTGGCTCCGTGACATGCGGGAGACCAGGGTTACGGTGGGAAAAGAGGCAATGATCTCTGCGGTGCCTTTGGGTCATGGAGCTAGTCATTGATGGCATCATAGTGGTTTTTCTTCTGTTGCAACACAAAGCACACAGTTCCCAGGGCTGTTGGCAGAGGAACGTGACGTCTTTGATGTTCCTGAGACTTCCAACATGAGGCAAGCTCTACTTCAAGCCCTTGGAGAAACTCAGGCAATATGCTGCAGAAAGTTCAGTCCAGTCCTTTCACTGCCCAAAACAGAAGCAGCAACTGCTGGCCAACCCACAAAGAACACACAGTAAAGGAGCACTACTCCTCCTGGCAGCTCTTCCAGCTTTTCTTCTTGGCAGGTGCCTTCGTCCAAAAGAGTTCTAAAGTTCTGGGGTTTTAGGTCGAATACTTATACCCCTTTTTCCCTTTGAAGTATTTTTAAGAAAGTCTCTCTTACTCAGTAAAAACCAGTTCTGTCCTCTGTGGTCCAGCCATACTCCAGGGGGCGGAGATAGCATTGTGCAAGGTAGCCACAGTTTATTCAGGTGTTCAGTGACAACTCGTCCCACCACTCTAACCCAGGAAGACTCATGAGGATATGCAGGGCACACCTCAGCTCTCTTTGTGTGAGTGCCTGGAGTGAATGCACAAACAGCCCCTGTCAATCTAAACCCAGACCTCCATTCTACAGGCAGGCAGTGGCACACAGAATGGTAAAGCAAGAAAATGCCCACTTTCTAAAAGTGCTATTTTCAAACACAGAATTTAAAAATCTTCTTCACCAAAATATGTATTTTTAAATCCTGAGTTCAGGAAAACTAAACTCCACATTTCTATCTCTTCCCAATTGAAAGTTACACTTGTAAAATGTTACAAGGCAGTAACATTGATAACCAATGGGAGAGACAGCCTTTCAATAGTGAAAAACTAAATTAGCAGTATTTCACTATCAGAACATGTAAAACACACTACTACATGTCTCACCTTTACATACACTGGATCCTGCCCATGGGGCTACAATGGGCCTACCTTAGGGGTGCCTTAGATGTAAGAAAAGGGAAGGATAGGGCCTGGCATGTGGGAGCACTTGCCAGGTCGACATGGCAGTTGAAAACTGTGCGTGCAGACACTGCAGTGGCAGATCTAAGACACATTTGAAAGGATACTTGTGTGGGAGACACAACCAGTACTGCAGGCCCACTAGTGCATTTGATTTACAGGCCCTGGGCACACACAGTACACTTTACTAAGGGCTTACCAGTAAATCAACTATACCAATTATCGGAAACCAATCATAACACAAATTACAGTAGGAGCACTTGCACTTTAGCACTAAATGGCAGTGAAAAAGTGTACAGAGACACTAAACCAGTAAAACGAAGCCCAGCATACCATCAAAAACAGGAGGCCAGAAAGCAAAAAGAGAGTGGAAACACACCAAAGATGACAGGTCTAGCACATGTCCCCTCCAGCTGAAAGTAGGGAGAACTAAACACCTACCTGGGAGTTCTCTTCACTGAGGTGGAAGAACCTGGACAGACCACCAGCACAGGCATGTTCTGTGCCAGGGCGGTGTTCCACCATAAAGTCCATTCCCTTAAGAGAGAAGAACCACCTCAACAGTTTTGTATTCTCACCCCTCATCTGGATTAACCATCTCAGGGACCTGTGATCTGTCTGAACACAGAATCGAGTCCCAAACAAGTAGGATCTGAGCTTCTTCAGTACCCAGACCACAGCAAAAGCTTCACGCTCAATTGCACTCCACCTCTATTCCCTGGGCAGTAGTCTTCTGCTAAGGAAGACTACAGGCTGGTCTAGGCCCTCTTTGTTCAGTTGTGAGAGCACCGCTCCCACACCATGCTGTGAAACAGCTGTCTGCACGACTAATTCTTTGGATAAGTCGGGTGCCTTGAGCACAGGCGCTGTGCACATGGCTGCCTGCAGGGCATCAACAGCGGTCTGACAGGTATCAGTCCAGATCACCTTCATTGTCTGCCTCCTTGAAGTCAGCTCAGTCAAGGGGGCAACAATGTTGCCATAGCCCTTGACAAATCTCCTATATTAACCAGTGAGACCTAAAAGGCTCTCACTTCTGTGTGGGTCTTAATGGGCTCCCAAGCCAAAATCGCATCAATCTCAGGTTGTAGGGGCGCCACCTGGCCGCTTCCTACCTTGTGCCCTAAGTACACCACAGATCCCTGCCATATCTGGCACTAGGCTTAGGCGTAAAACTAGACTCCGCTCGTGGAGCTTGCAGAGTTCAGCAACTACGCATTTCACGTACAGTTTAGAGTTACCAATAAACTCCGCACTACACAATGGAACTCTGTGTTTTTTTTTAGTGTGCTCAAAATGTCTTTTCGCACATGTGAGAGTGACTTGTCGGGCACTCGCAATCGCCCATGAGATTTCCTAGCCATTTGGGAGCGCCACAAGATTTGCCAGCCAGCCGCAAGCTCCCGCAAGATTTTGGGGTCGCCAATACATCTTTCGGGCGCGCCAGTGACTTCCGGTGGATGTTTTGTTACATACGCGATCCAGATTGTGCATCCTCTACCGCCACTGCAATCTAGGGAAGATTTTCTCCTCAAGAAGCATCAAAATCTCACCGAAATGATGATTTGGAATCAAAAACTTCCTCAAATGGACGGTTAGTGTTATTTTTTGTGCAAGGAGTGCGTTTTTTTGTAAAATATTTTTCCAACAGGAAGTGCCTCAGAGTCTTCAACTTCCTTTTCCTGTCCAGCAGGTAACTTTTAATTGGGGTTTGGAGCTGGAAGGATCACTCTCCTTGTCTGCTGCATATATACCATTGGATATATGCCACTCTTCCTTACCAAGCGGCTGCAGATGGTCCAGAACCAGGCAGCCAGACTGATCCTCCGGCAACCTAGGTGGCAACCGGCCTCCCCTCTACTGAGGAAACTGCACTTTCTCCCCATCCCTCAATGCTGCGTTTTTAAAACTGGCTGCTTGATTTTCAAATCTCTTCACAGTCGTAGCCCCAAATTCATAAACGATCTGATACTAATGTACACCCCCTCACGCAACCTACGATCAGCTCACCTTCTGCTTCTATCCACCCCCACGTTCAAGCGGAAACATCAAGGAGGCTGCAGATTCGCCTATCTTGCCCCGAGATTGTGGAATTCTTTCCCCTTGGAGATCCGGTCTTGCACTGACCTTCTGAGCTTCAGGAAGTCCCTTAAAACCTGGCTATTGGTACAGGCCCACAAATAACTTCGCCACTGGAAACGGCCAAGTCCTAGCACAGCGCCATGAAACCAATCGGTGTACGCACGCTTTACAAATCATTTTTAACATTAACATTAACATCTAAGGACTTTGTATTTGAGATTTCACAAGTAGGTTGAAAAACTGGTGTATACGGGTGTTGTTTAATTGATTGGGGGAATGCACCTGGATTTATTTGTACTTTTAATCAATTTGTAAAATTTATTGTGGTGGGTGGGCTGCAGTTTCAGCAGGGACCGAGTTTTTTTTTTTGCATGTCATTTTTTTTCTTTTATAAAGGAAAAACCTGCACAGTTCACTTCATTTTCTCCATTTTTTAAATGAATTTGCAATATTGGGTTTAATTCACTATGTGTCCTAGTATGCCAATGGGCCTTCAGCCAGTAGGCCCAGTGCTAGTCATGGGTGCATGGAACAACTGTTTCTGTGGTGTCTGTTGAAATGAAACATCATTTAGGCCCTGGATGACTTTGGATTAAAATACAAAATGTGTTTTTTGGTGGTATTTCACGTTTTATTTACCTGCAAACAGAGTATAGGTGGGACAATGACTTTGGAGGATATGTGTAGTTGTAAGTATTTTTCACCTTGTTAATATTCGTTTTTGGCATTGCTGAATTAATGATGTGTTCTCTGTGTTACCATGCCTCCTTTGCCTGGCCAGTGTATGTGTGTCTGCGTGTGTGTGTGTGTGTTTGCCATAGGCCACCATTTGCCTTTGTTCCCCATGCCATGTGTTCAGGGACCATTTTATATAGTCAGTGTCCATAGGCCTGCATATGTTCTTTGTTTTCCAGGTCTCCTACTTCTTGTTGTGACTATGTGGCTGGTGGCCATTTTGTGAAGCCAGCCAGTATGCTTTTGCCATAGGCTTGCATATCTTCTTTGTTGTGACCATGACTTTCTTGCTGCTTGTTGTTGTTGTCGCCATGTGGTCGGTGTCCATTTTGTGTAAGCAGATAGTGTGCTTTCCCCATAGGCCTGCATGTCTACTCTTTGTTCCCAATGCATTCTTGCTCAGTGTTGTTGTTGATGACCAATGGCACTGACTGGTAGCCATTTTATGCATCCAGCCAGTGTGGCCCTTTGCCATAGGCTTGCATGGATGTTTGAGAAATGAGATACCAGTTTAATAAATTATATGCTTATGGATAATTTCACTTATTTATAAAAAAAAAAAAAATTAGTTCGTTTTTTAAATGTTATTTTAATTTAATTTTTTATTTTAATCTTTTTTTTTACATTTTTAAATTTTACTTTTTTAACCATTTTCATAACATTAGGTGTCAATGAATCAACTCCATGTGTGCTATAAGTGCACAGCTTTCATTGTCTAGGGATTATCCGATTGCCATATGTCTGCTGCACCTCCCTGAGTGTCACATCCCACGTGATACACATAAAGCGAACAGTTGCATCTCTATGTTATTGCTGTTGCTCTTTCTCATCCTTCCTGAGTGTACAATACGAAAGTTTATGTAGGTTTGGTTTTACAAATGGATACACTGCATTGTTAATTATTTATAATAACTTAAGTAACCAGTGACCACACTAAATGATATTGTTTGTTGCACTACTAATTGAACTGCAACAATGCCATGTTTCATTGATGTTCTTCTTGCTTTAAGGTGCGCAAGAGACAACATCACCCACAGTACTGCCAGACAAAAGCCCTGTGCATGACATGGAGCGTGACCACACATCACGGACATCTTTTCAACTTTTGAAGCTAAGTGCGACTGCCAACTGACAGCTTCAAGATTGCCCCAAAGAAAGGTGCTATCAAGAAAGTGGCCAGTAGTAGGAAGAAGGAGCTTACCACCACTGGTATGTCGACCCAGACCTTTTTTGGGGGGAAAAAGCTGTGTCTGCCACACCGGCTGCCGCTAAGCAAGCTGGGAGCAGCAGCCTGGCATCAGCGGACCCACCCTAATTTAGGCCTAAGCCCATGTCTGTCACAGAGGCAGCCAGTCTAATCACGGCAATGCAGACCAGCAGTGACATTAAAATTGACGTATCTCTTTCATAAAGTAGTATCCAATTGCTGCAGGAACCTCAGATAAGGGGATAACAACAGCCGCAGCCAGCAATACTAGTTCCTCCCAAAGTAGGAGCAGATTAGGAGATTGAGCTTCATGCTGAGGAAGTAGAGGAAGCCACTCTTTCAGAAAATCCATTGTCTTCTAAATCTCCTGCAAGAAAAAGGAGGGTTACTCTAACATCTTCTTCTCCAAGCCCCCCTTCTGATGATCTAGACACCACTTGGATCTCACCTCAGTCTGAGAGTGAGACATGCCACAAGAGGCTAGGGAAAAGGAAGGTTCCTAAAAGCCTTAAACTTAAGGATGATGACGAGCCAGTCATCAAGGATGTTAGTCCAGCCCCAGTGGAGACCGATGTTACCCCATCCCAACCTGCTGTGAGGGATGTGGCACCACAAATACCACCACCACATGCTGCCATATTTGCAAAGTCACGGCAGCGACCTACATCCACAACCACCTCAGTAGAAGTAGGTACTGCATAGAGGCAAACGTCAAAATACCCACTTACCGCTATTGGCAGTGGCACCAGCGTCAATAAGTTGACCTCCCCAGTTTGGGACCTCTATATGGTTAGCAAGAAGAAACAGGGCATTTCCATATGCTCCATTTGTGGAGCAAGTGCTAGTCGAGGTAAGCTTGGTACAAAATATGGTACCAGGAGCCAACCAACCCATTTGAGAAAACACCACACAATCCAGTGGGAGGTGCATCTTAGTGGCCAGAAAACTTCAAGTGATGCTGGTGAAGGGGGTGAAAGGTTGAGCGGGCACTCCAATCACGGTGGAAGGTGAAGAAGAGGAAGACATTTCATTATGTAAATCAGCCCTGTCCCCAACAGTGCAGTAATATCGCCCATATCAGCCACATCGCAATGGCACAAGATTCAGCTCAAAAAGACACCAGGGCAAGAGAAAACAGTGACTACCCTGCTGAGACGCACATTGAGCCTACCACTGTCTGCTCTGAAGACATTACCTGCATCAGTGGCACCAGAAAAGAAAACAATTCAGGCTACTATTCCTGGCATGTTTAGGCAGGGGGGGGGCAGTGCGAACGTAGCCACCCAACAGCACATTTGTACAACCTGAAGCTGGCTAAAATGTAAGCGCTGGACCTCCTGCTGTTCACACTATTCACTTGACAACAGACTTGTGGATCAGTTGCCAAGCCACAATTTACATGTGCATCACTGCACACTGGAACTCTTTTGTGGGGGTTAGAGAAAAGATATCTGCAGGTGTTGAAACTGCTGAGATTTTTAATGGCGCTTGAAAGCATGTAAAAGTTGCCATATTCGCCATGGAGAAATCCCATACAGCTGCAATCATTTTGGAAGATTTTAACAACAAGTTCTTTGAATGGCTGTGACCAAGAAAGCTTAACATCTGATTTGTTGCCACGGAAAATGGCAGTGATATAGTTAAGGCTATGGCAGATGGTGGAGATTTTAGGGTCCTGTGTTTGGCGCACTGCATCATCTTCATTGTACACAACTTTCTCAAAAAAACAAGACCGAATCAGCAACTTACTGGCCACCTGCAGAAGAATTTGCACCCATTTCAGCCATTCATTTAAAGCCTGGAAGCAGCTGAGGGTCATTCAGTGTGAAAATAGAATGCCAGTTAAAGCACTCATACAGGAGATGCCAACACGTTGGAACTCAACATGTTGCAACATCTGTTTGAGGAGTTCAGACCGATCAATGAATATGTCATGCAAAGAGGGGCTGCAACTGTGAAAGGCATGATCATTGAGATGGACCAATGGGGCCTGACAGAGATGCTGCTTCCTTTTGTTGTGTTCACACAGGAAGTCAGCAAGGAGGACGGTACTAAGGGCCAAGCTATCCCGTTGTTGTGCATGCTATATGTACAGCTAAAGGCGGGGTCTGAAATGTACGCAGGTGTGGAGGAAAACAAGATGCATATGAGTTGGTGGAGAGCGTAATCTTACGCTTATCTTTTAATGCGAGGGTGCAAAGAGACATTATGTCACCAAACATTATATCTGTGCCACAATTCTTGATCCACAGTACAAACCATTACTGTCTACTTTCATTTCTTTTTCAGACAGGGATGTTGCAAAATACAAAACATGGATTGCTCAGCAAGCCACTGAGCTAGAAAAAGAACAGCCAGAAATGAGATGCCCACTCCTACAGGGCCCAATTTCTGCAGTGCAGCCTTCAGCTTCAGAACCTGAGGGCAGTGCTGTTAGCTCACAGCAGCCAATACCAACAAGAACAACAGCAACAACACGAACAGGAGCTTCAGCCCCAAAATCTGCATATGATTGGTTTCTACTAGCAGGGCTTAAGGCCAGTGCAGAGGCGAAGGCAAAAGAGATCGAGAAAGGTGGAGCACTAATGACTATTAAGCGGATGTTCGCCTTGTTTGTTGAGGCACATAATGTTGATGTAGCTTTTATTACAGAGACATGGGGAGAGGCTCACTCGGACCCAGATCTGGCTATGGCGGTCCCTTCTGGTTTTACTCTCTTTAGACAAGATCGAGTAGGTAAAAGAGGCGGGGGGCTGGCCATTGTATTTCGGAACACTTGGAAAGGGTCTTTTATTCATCAAAATAATGGACCAAATTTGGAATCCCTATTGTTTAAAATTTCAATTGGTAGTCATTACACTTTTAATGGGGTGTTATGCTATCGACCCCCTGGGCCCCGGGCGGATTTTTTTAGGGATATTGGCAGCTCTTTGGATGTAATTTCCCAGTCGCCAGATTTTACATTTCTGGGCGACTTTAATCTTCACCTAGAGGATCCCTCAGACAAAGATGCAGTACAACTTATTGATATTGCTAACAGCCTTGGCCTCACTCAGCTGGTGACCGGCAGTACGCATTCTGGAGGCCATTTGCTTGATGGATTGTTTACCAGTAATAGGCACTTACTTTGCCTTCCTTCACTGCCACTAGTCTGGTCAGACCACAAGGCTGTTATGTTTACATTTCCCCTTCAAAATCCACAGACAAAGAAACTGAGTAATAAACAATTGAAAAAAGTCCGGCCTTGGAACAAGTTGACAACTGATACTTTTAAAGATTTTCTTTCTCAGAACACTCTGAATTTGACAGAGGACCCTAATGCAGCAGCTGCTGCCTTTGAGGAATGGCTTAGGACGTCCTTAGATCTGTTATTACCAGTCAAATCTCTCCTTAGTTATAGATCAAGACCTTCTGAACCCTGGTATACTGAACAGCTCAGGATGCTGAAGCAAAAATTTCGCCGTCTGGAAAGAAAGTGGAGAGCTTCATATGACTTAAATGATAAAACAGCTTATAAACAAGCTATCCTTGATTTTAAAAAACAGGTGCATCAGGAGAAAACCAGTTTTTTTACCACAGCCATACTTACTGCAAAAAACTCTTCAAAGGAACTGTTTTCAACAGTGAAAAAGTTGGCCAAATGTTCAGAGGTAACTGAATTACCTAAAGATCAGACGTTCTGTAACTTATTGGCTAAATCCTTCCAGGATAAAGTTAAAGCGGTTTATAGTGGCTTCTCAAGTTCTAAGGATCAAGGGGCTGTGCCCTTTCCTGCATCTAGGGCACTGATTGAAGATTCCATAATCTTCCTTGACTCCTTGGACTCCTCTGAACTGTCTGTTTTCCCGTCATTGACGATGGAAGAGACCGCCAATCTTTTGCGGTCCACTAAATCTGGGTCCCCAATGGACCCCTGCCCCCCAAAGATTTTCCATCTTGTACTAGAATTACTTTCATTGCATTTGTCTTTTGTTTTTAATAAAATGTTTACCTCTGGTATATTTTTTACCAGTTGGAAATTGGCGTCGGTTCTCCCCCTCTTGAAGAAACCTAATCTTGATGGGGCAGACCCTAGTAACTATCGTCCCATTTCCAGACTCCCCTTGCCGGCAAAGATGGTAGAAAAAGCCATGAATGGTGCTATTTCTGAACATATTGAGAGGCATGCTTTTTGGATGCCACTCAGTATGGTTTCAGGAAGGATCATAGCACCGAATTAGCTCTAATTACAGCCTCTGAGCTGATCAGGCAGACAGTCGATGCAGGAGGCAATGCAGCACTTGTGCTGCTTGACCTCTCTGCCGCATTCGACACTGTGAACCACCAAAAACTGTTGGAAACCTTGAGGGAGATTGGTATCATAGGAAAAGCGTATGCATTACTTGAATCTTATTTGTCAGGCCGGGAGCAATTTGTGGCTTTGGATAATTTTAAGTCACCGAATTTTACGCTACCTTGTGGAGTGCCACAGGGCTCTTCATTGAGCCCTACACTTTTTAATATTTATGTCGCACCTTTGGCCAGATTAATTAAGTCCCTCGGTTTCTCGGCAGTATCATACGCCGACGACACACAGATTGTAGTTTCAGTGACAGGCTCGCCTGAAGATACAGCTGCACAGTTTCACACTTGTCTTCATCAAATAGGTGAATGGATGGCCTCCAATTGTTTGAAATTAAATTCTAGTAAGACCGAGGTCCTACTTTTTGGCGGCCAAACTAATTTTTGGTCCCCTGCTTTATGGCCGGTGGAAATGGGTCCATTACCTACCCCCACGAATAAGGTGAAAAACCTGGGAGTTACGTTTTACTCCATGCTTTCTTTTGAAAGCCACGTTAACCAGGTTACATCCCATTCCTTCTACACATTAAAACTTTTGAGAAGGATTCTTCCATTTATTCCGTCTGAGCTACGGAAATTGGTGGTTTCAGCGCTGGATCTTTCCAGAGCTGATTATTGTAATGGGTTTTTTATTAATCTGCGTTAGAAGTGTCTTTCCAAACTGCAGATTGTGCAAAATGCAGCGGCACGTCTTTTGTTGAATATTCCAAGACATAAACATGTCGCACAGGCACTGAAAGGATTGCATTGGTTACCGGTGAAGAGACAAATTGAGTTTAAGGCTCTATGCATTGCCTTTAAGGCCACGCATGACATAGGGCCCAGTTTCTTTAAACAGAATTTAAAGCCTTATATTCCGGTTCGCCATCTTCGCTCATCTCAGGCCCACAACCTGGTTGTTCCCAGGTTTAAAAAATGCTCCTGGGGAGGAAGGAGCTTTGTGGTCGGCACAACGAAACTGTGGAACTCCCTACCACTTCGGCTGAAGCAAGAAACTAATCTGCTGGCTTTTAGAAAAGCGTTAAAGACCTGGATGTTTAATCTTTGACGACTCTCTGGACCGTCCTCTGACTCATGAATGACGAATTTAGCGCCTTGACACCTTCAGGTGAAAGTTTCGCGCTCTACAAATTTCTTTTTCATTTCATTTCATTTCATGTTCCAGGCCTATCTGGATGACCCAACAGAGGTCTATCTTAATCAAACCCCATTGGTGTATTGGTATGGGAAGAGGTGCCAATGGCCAGTGCTCAGCAAGCTGGCAATAAACTATCTGGCTTGCCCGGAGACCAGTGTCTCCACTGAGCGTGTTTTAAGTGCTGCTGGTGCAGTTGTCACAGTGATAAAGACCAGTCTCTCGCCCCAAAACATGGAGAAGTTAACCATGATCAAAATGAATTGGCACTTTATACCACCGAATTACTCCATACCTGAAGTACGACAGAAAGAAGATGAGGGTGATTGGTCAGACTCAGGTCATGGAAGTAATGTGTTAGCTGACTACTTCTGGTGAACTACCTGAGTTTGAGGACGAACTCTACTTCCCTGACTACTAGACCTGGGCCACCAAACATTGAACTTTCTCTCCCTATCGCTGAACTGCTTTGACGACTAAAAAAAAAAAAGATGTAGCTAGGGGAACATTATTTTATTTGTTTGTGTCTGGCTGACTAATGCAGCCCTACTGTCTTACACACATTTTATTGCCGGATTGGAGTTGCACCAGTGTACAGTGAAGAAGCCTCCCTACCCATTTCCCTCAAGGACATTTGGGATACAATTTTGTGCCTGCCTCCATCCCATGCCTATCTATCCTTTCCTAGTTTATTCCCCTAGCTGGATTGCCCCACATTATTTGATTTACAAGACTGCCCAATGTCTGTTTCGTAAAACAATGGATCGGGAATGTACCACAGTGACCACGCCTGAATTAGAAGAACAGGTAAATGGCATGCCTTGCATGCTGAATGATTGTTGTTTATGAGTGTGTTGAGATTATTCATGTGTTGGGAGGCAGACTGAGGCAGTGACACTGGGTGTTTGTTTATCTGTAACTATTAAGTTTGATTGTGTTTATCATGATTTACAATGTTGGTGGTCTAACGACGGGTGATCATTTTTTTCTGAAGGTGATTTTGTCCGTCCCCTTTGACATTTCACGAGATTTATTCACCGGTTCCACTCCACACTGCTTTATTATCTGCTTCATACTCCTCAAAGACCCAACCATTCCCTTTAGCTAACAAACATGAATCTAGTCTACACGAAAAATTACTCATTGTTTCTCTTGCTGTGCATCAACACACAGCACTGTACTACAGGTCAGTCTATTGCATTTGAGTCTGGACTCAGTTGGTACGGAGTTGCACACCTTACTCTGAGTCAGGAGGGTGATGGAAGGACTCAGGCTGTGACTACTTCAAGAACTGCCACTAGAAGAAGGAAGTTATCAACTTCACTGAAACCAACCGATTTAGTGATGACTTTAAAGTGGCCTACCCAAGTCTGTGGACTGGTGGTGAGAGAAGCGTGTTAATTTTACTTGATTTTGAAAATGCAGTGTTGCTTGGTGTGTGTGCTCAGTGCTGTCAGGCACAAATTTGAAACTATGTGGTGGTTGGGTGGCCTGTTATTGTAGGTAACTGGAGACAGACGTGGTTATGAATGGTCATCATGTTATGCACGTGTTATTAGCCTGCATATTATTATGATTGATTATGAATTGATGATCATGAAAGTTGCAAATTTGATCAGCCTGATAGTTACACGCAGTCACTTTTGTGTGATTGTTGGTTCTTGTAAAATTTCTCTCACCAAATTGATCACACATCAGTCATAAAATGAATGCTTGCAAAACGAACAATTCTCTCCTCTCTTGTGCTGCCTCTAGTCTTCTCTGTGCACTCCTTATGAAGTGTACCTTCTGTCCTTCTCCTTGATTCTACAATATTATTTTTGTTTTACAATCCGCAGACCTTCTCTTATCCTGCACCAAACTGGAAAAGCACCATAACACTCATGTTTACCTTACCGGACCGCATCAGCAGGGCACCCAAGATTGACAGACAGTCCAAGTAGAATGCAGATGCAACTCCCCATTTGGCAACACAGTATCATATTTTCTTTTAATAATAATTAGAACTGTGTGTGTTGTTCTCTTCACTCCTACATAATTTGTAATGTATCTGCTATTTTTCAAAGCTAGGTAACAGAACATTTAGATATAATGTAACTTGGGTCTCTCTGGGGGCAGACGGACTGTTTGGTTTGCATTTCATTCAAGTTACCTGTACTCATTCCACTGTTTCCTTTATCTTCCATAACAGATTTATGAAGGTTGGAGTCACTGCCCAGATGAATATTGTCTTTGTTCATTTTTTGTCTTTGTTACACCTTTCCCAAAATCCCCTTTCCGCTTCTATTCATCAAACCCCTAATCCTCTTCCCCCGAGCTGTGTGATTTATTGAGGTGTGACTTAATAATTTACACCATTAATTGTTCACACACTTCGTGTGGTAGATGTGGTGAAAGCAACACCAACTCAGTGCAGGATCTTCAGTTTTACTTCTATTACTGAAACAATAGTCCACACTGGCCCCATTTACTCACCCATGCATAAAAGTGAGCAAGATTTTTAAGTTATAGAAGAATATCATTCATCAGTATCATCATTCAGGCATTGTATGTTGCGTCAACTGCTTAACCAATAATACCATGTCCACTCCAGACTAAGTCCTCTTAACAAATCACAATTCTGTTTCCTCGAAATACTAGCTCACCATTACCCTGACTAATTTAGTATTATTTCTTGTTTGTTATTCTGCATCAGGTATTCTTTGTTGTTTACTAGTCTGTTCTCAAGTGTTTGTAAAGCTATGATATAATAATAATAATTTATAACCCACTAACTCAGCTTTTTTTTATTTCCATTTAGTCACCTGCGATGAATAATCCTTCTGATTAAAATCCTACAGTTGGAGTTCACCTAGGTGGGAGTGGGACCTGACTTCTGATTCCTGCACTGCTGTTAGTGCGTTAGCCTGCAACTACTACCACCACCATGTCACCTTGGGACACCCTGCAACCCCTGCTTCTTCTATTCGGTAAGAGAACAATGGTTCGCTGTTCTACTAAGTTATTGTATGCAAGGCAATGGCAACCCTACCACCCATTAGTGGTCAATATAGTTGCAGACTGCAGAGACTAGGAGAGTAGTAGGCCAAGGGTACCACATGGGCATAGCACATCCCTAATTGTTGTTAGACACTAGCAGCAAATTTAAAAATACCTTGAGCTAAAAGGCAATATTGAAAACTAAACACCCCAAAAACCTAGATTACAGGAATAAATAAAGAAACTTAAATTAATTAAATATTTATTAATCAGCTCCAACAAAAAAAAACACCCCTTTCATCCACCTCCAACAACTGGCCCACCCCTCTCCCCAAACAAATCAAATTTCCCCATCCCCAACCATTGTCCCTGAAAAAGTCCAAAATGTAAAAAGTAATGAAACAAAACCCCGATCCCAAATTCCACATTCACACCCTCCTCACCCACAACAACAAACAAGTCCCACCCACCAAAATAAAAGTTAAAAAAGGGGCAGAGGGAACTGCTCATGGTGCAGGAGCTCTTCAAGGTGCTGGTCCATTCTTCTCTGCTGGGCCTCAACGCGCACCAGCCTTGACAGGATGCAGTGCAGTAGGGTGCGGTCAGAGACAGGGGGCAGTAGTGTGTGATGTTGGCTGGCTCTGATTGGGAAGCTGGAGGTCCTGGGGTCTGGCTTGGGCCCTGGACAACTGCCTTCTCCTCATCCTTCTCCTGGGCCACCAGCCACTGGTATTTGGCCCGTATTGCCTTCACCTTCCGCTTCCGCATCCGTGTTGCTGCATCCTGTCGACATGGTCCCTGTTGAGCAGGAACAGCTAGAAACAAGAAAGAGACAAATTGTAAAAAATGCTTTGTCACTCTGTGCCAAAAACGAGTTTAAAATTATGTAGTGGGTGGCACAGTAGCAGAATATTGATGGTCACCTAGGGCCATTTGATTTGATATGCTTAGAGTCACAGCCAACATTAACCGCTGTCATATAACTAAAGGCAAATGTCAAAAGCTCTAACTGTCTGAAAGAAATGAAGGCAGAATAAACACAGCAAAACACCAGTTTTAAAAGCCTGCTATTTTTTTCTTTTGAAGGATTTGCTAGTAAAGTGCTTAGATGGTTTGGGGTATTTGGAATTAGGCCCATTTACTAATGAATGGTCTAGTTTTACCTTCAATAATGATTCTGGCAAGTATGAACAGATAACTTGAATTTTCTTTTCGCAACTCTAGTCTGATATTTAACCTTTAACTCACTCAGCTATAACATACATCCTTTTGAGCAAGTGGGCGGTAGGAAAAGCGATGTATTGCAGTTCAGTCAGTGAAAGGATTAAGGACCGGGATATAGCTTTGGCATGTTCGTCACAGACTATCCCATCCAAAGAAGTCAAGCAAATTACATTATCCATTCAGCATTGCATTGTTCTTCTAGTATTCTTAATCTCCACCCTTGGCTTTGATATGCACCATTTAAGCTTTACAATCTCTCATATACTCTTTCGTCATAGAAAACTAGTCATCATTATCAAATCAATCGATTCGTCCAAACATAGCTTCGAACAAACCTTTCACCAACATACATTTACCCACGCATGCATCCTTGCTTTCACCCATTCCATTCACCCATCCTGCTATTCCTTCACCCATCCAAGCATTCCATTTAACCATGCACCCACCCAGGAAGGCATCCTTCCAGTTTTACCCATATATACCCTTTCTACCATCCTTCACTCAGCCATGCAGATTGATTCCTATCATTATCACACACCTAAATGCATCCTTTCACCCACGTATGCTTTCACTCATATGTTACATACATGTCACCCACCCTTTCTCCTTCCTTCCTGTTTTGCCTTTCCCATCAACCCGTCATTTTTAAAGTTCATTTAAGAACCTTTGTCTGCTGAGTTGCGGGTGGAAGAGGACATAACTACTCAACTCCCACTGTATTTGCTAAAGCAAGGTGTTGTTCACGAGTCAGTCAAGGCTCTCGCAGTGAGTATATTACTATTTGTCAATAAGTAAGCAATGTAACTTACCACTGCCTGCCACTGCTGCTGCTGGTACTCCCCCTTCCTTGGTGCCCTCTGCAGCCGCGTCCCCTCTGCTGGCACCGTCCCTGGCACTGGTAGTCTGTGCGGCTAGAAAAAACATTACACATTTATAATTTCAGAAGCCAGATGCGCCTCGCCCTCTTTTTTTTTTAAAAGCTAAATGCAACTACAAAACAAACATCACTACCGTTCAGTTACAGTATCCTAATCTTCTCTATCACAAATTGGAAACATCACATTGGGCATTTTGTTGGTTGGCAATCAATGAAAAGCCAAGTGGTCAAGCCAAACAAAAACGTTTTGTAATGGAGGGGCAGAGCTATAATGAAGCGTGATGAAGTGGTGCAATAATTGGCCAATGAAGGACATATGGTCTTAGTTGGCAAATGCAATGGGGCCGTCCTCCTCATCATACTTCCAGCCATGCTGCATGGTCATTAACTCCTGGTATACTATGATAATAATACATGCACAGCACTGGGGGTGGTCCACCATGGCCACTCTCTCGTTTTACAGTACTGTTTGAACATGAGCAAGAAAAAGATATCCTTCTCGACAAACATGCATAGAATACCTTAACTAGGCATGCAATCTACACAGTACCTGACCTAAAATTGGTTCTCTGAGTTTTATTGTACCACCAGTCTATAAGGGGAGAAGGAAAGCTTACTGACAAAGCAGAAGAAAAAGGAAGCTATAGACTAGTATAGATAGTTTCGAAGTCAAGTACAGAAACTTGAATATAGTGAAAGTAAGTAATAAATAGAAAAATGTGGGAATATGAAGGATTTAAGAAACAGATCAAAGTGGAGTTGGAAACAAATTAGGAGACAGGCACAGTAAAAAGGAAAAAAATAATTCTAAATGAGGAGCAGTAAAAGAAGAATCAAGAAATAGGGAAATAATAATAATATTAACAGGAGGACTTACTAGACCCAGCAAATCCATCGGTACTGGTGAAGACACTTCTAGCCCCCTTACCTGCCGGCACATCGGTGATGGGACTAGCCGACGTTGTATCACCCCTGCCCCTGGATGCTGATGTAAGGAATAAACAAAAAAAAAGATTAGTGGTACACTTAATCTCCCCAAAAATATTTTGACTGGGAGAGGCAAATGCAGAATCATTTGATTTAACTTTTATAAATCAGATCTCCTCTCCTATTACTATCGTAGACCTATTCCTTAATCTCCTAACCCTATTCCAAATTTCCTAAACTATACTTTTGGAACTAATAATAGATTTTAACGAATGATCTTTGCTTCTCTTCTCATTCTCGATCTCTCAACCTTTGACAGGTCACTTCAGTCTGCATTTTCTTTCAATGCATACGTGCTGCTGATGCATGCATATTTACTAGTTACTTACTACACATCACTGGGAAATCGCTTGGGTTTGGGAGTTGAGACTGCACGAGCTACAAAAAATAAAGGCACAGAGAAGTGAGAGAAGAATGCGCTTGCTCACTAATACCAATAACTACCACTAACTCAGTGACAGGGCAGAAAAGTCTCTGCATGACTTCTTAAATAAATAGTCCAAGCGAGCACCAACGACTAGGATTAGGTAGTGCCGCCGAGCAACTGTGTACTCTAGGATGATCCCATAATATTTGTAACATAAACTTAACTCACCTGAGTGTGAGCAGCATGCTACCTATTTGGGAAAAAATAATAGCATAGATGGAACACAAATAAATAATAAATACCACTGCTCTGTCATGGCCATGGGTGAGGGTCAGGGAAGAGAAGAAAGTAAAAAAAGGAAAAAGATGGAAGGAAGGAAGCAAAAAATATAAAGTGAAAAATAAAGTACAAAAGTCACACAAAAAATTAGAATAAACGTAAAATACTAAAGCACAGACACAGGTTATAATAAAAAATGAGGGGTAGATAGGTTTCAGAGGGGTAGGATGAAGAAGATTAAGGGAAGATCGAATAATAGGCCCAGCACCATAAACAGAGCAAAACGAACAAGACGGCTGCGCCCATGCAAATGGCGTGGTGCTGTTCACATGCGATTAGCGAGCGAAAACGCATGTCATGGTACGTTTGACGGAAAACATAACGTGAACGGGCATGGCAAGCAACTTCACCCACTCATGGCACTCTGTGTAGCTCGCGGAATTGTTTTACCACTTCGCGGAACTCCGCAAACTCCGCTCAGGCCTATCTGGCACTTGCTGGCCTTGATAGTGAGGTCTGCCTTCTGCAGAGCGTTCAACACTTCCCAGAGGTGGTGCAAGTGATCTTCCCAGCTGGAACTGAACACTACGATGTCATCTAGGTAGGCAGCACTGAAATCCTCCAGTCCAGCCAACACCTGGTTGACCAACCTCTGAAAGGTGGCAGTAGCATTCTTCAACCCAAAGGGTATCACCCAGGACCGGTAGTGCCCTTCTGGTGTTGAGAATACAGACCTCTCCTTGGCCCCATCAGTCAAGGCAATCTGCCAGTAACCAGTTGTTAAATTGAACGTACTGAGGAACTTGGCATCTCCCAACCGATCTATGAGCTCATCAGCTCTGGGGATGGGGTGTGCATCAGTCCTGGTGATGGCATTGAGCCCACAGTAGTCCACACAGCATGGATGTTCAGGAGTGGCACCGGGTACACCAGCCTTTGGGACCAAGACCACTGGACTGACCCAAGGACTGTTGGAGGGCTCTATCACCCCTAATGCCAACATCTTAGGAACCTCTTCTTTGATGCTGGTTTTGACCCTGTCATTCAGCCTGTAAATGTTGTGCTAAGATGTTCTGAGATTTCCAACAGGAGGCAAGCTCCACTTCAAGCCTTTGGAGAAACTCAGGCAATAAGTTGCAGAAAGTTTAGTCAAGCCCTTTCACTGCCCATGACAGAAGCAGCAACTGCAGGCCAACCCACAAAGTAACACACAGCAAAGGGGTAGTACTCCTCCTGGCAGCTCTTCAAGCTCTCCTTCTTGGCAGGTCCGTTAGTTCTATAGTTCTGGGATTTCAGGTCTAATACTTATACCCTTTTTCCCTTTGAAGTCTCTGTAAGAAGGTCTCTCTTGCTCAGTCAAAACCTGTTCTGTCCTCTCTGGTCCAGCCACACTCCAGGGGGTGGAGACAGCATTGTGCAAGGCAGCCACAGCCAAATCAGGTATTCAGTGACAACTCCTCCCACCGCTCTAACCCAGGAAGTCCCATCAGGATCTGCAGGGTACACCTCAGCTCCCTTTGTGTGAGTGTCTGGAGTGAATACACAAACAGCCCCCCGTCAATCTAAAACCCAGACCCTTCATTCTACAAGCAGGCACAGAATGATAAAGCAAGAAAAGGCCCACTTTCTGAAAGTGGTATTTTCAAGCACACAATTTAAAAACAATCTTCACCAAAAGAAGTATTTTTAAATCCTGAGTTTGGGAACCTTAGCTCCAAATTTCTATCTCTTCCCAATTGAAAGTTACACTTGTAAAATGTTACAAGGCTGCTCCAATGATAACCTATGGGAGAGATAGCCTTTCAATAGTGAAAATGAAATTGGCAGTATTTCACTATCAGGACATGTAAAACACACCACTACATGTCCTATCTTTTATATACACTGCACCCTGCCCATGGGGCTACCTTAAGCCTACCTTAGGGTTGACTTACATGTAAGAAAAGGGAAGGTTAGGGCCTGGCAAGTGGATGCACTTGCCAGGTAGACATGGCAGTTAAAAACTGCGCAGGCAACTTCTGTGGGTGGCACAACCAGGGCTGCAGGCCCACTACTAGCATTTGATTTACAGGCCCTGGGAACACACAGTGCACTTTACTAGGGACTTACCAGTAAATCAAATATACCAATTAGGGGAAACCAATCATAACACAATTCACAGTAGGAGCACTTGCACTTTAGCACTAGATGGCAGTGAAAAAGATTGCAGAGACACTAAATCAGCAAAACGAAGTCCAGCATACCATCAAAAACAGGAGACCAGAAAGCCAAAAGACAAGGGGAACAAGGTGAAAGATGCCAGGTCTAATATGGTGCAAAGATTAGGGGTGGGCGGAGCTCGCGGAGTTGCACTACGTAGAATTCCGCGGAGTTGCATAAAAACTCAGGAGAATTCCACAGAGTTCCGCTTCACCCTACTCTGCAGACAATTTGCTGTTTTAGATGCAATTTTCAAGTGCATTTCTCTGCACTGCAGTCGATCGGCTCTCTGACACAATGTTCATTTGACTAATATATCTAAACAAATGCGTATATGCAGGCGACGCAGTCTCCGTATTCACTTTACATATATGTATAGCAGCTTCTATGCACTAGCACATCCCCACAGTGATGTCTTGCCAAGCGATTTCTCTGAAAGTTACTGCACTCTTTTCATATTTTACTGAAACTGTAGCACAAATCCTCAATAAGGTAAGTGGGACATAGCGCTAATAGCACTGCGCCGCACTGGCAGTAAAATCAGGAAAAAAAGAAACCCTAACAACATCCCTTTTTTTGCACCTGCTGCTGGTATCTTCCACCATCCGATTCCAGGTTTGCCAGTATAAGCATCGAAACAGACGAGGAACTGGACTGGAATCACAGTCAGAGCCACCATTCCAGTAAGTCCCTGCAATATAATAGAGCCCTTGGCCTTGAGCCATCACAATTGGGTGCCACCCCCCTAAATGATTAGAGGGGACAGAGGGCAGTGGTCTGCAGCTCAGTGGAGAGCTCGAGGTCCTATATACCCCCAGAGACCGAGGGGCAGAGGTCGCTTAGTTCCAGGCACAGTTTGCAGGAGGAAAGGGAGGGAATCCCTGTGCGCAGCTTATGTGTTAGGAGTCACAGTTTCAAAGAACAAGGCGGAGGTGGGAAAGGGGGTTTCTTACTGTTTTTGTGGCAGGATTCCTTCAGTTCCAGAACAGGTTTTGTTTCCCTGGTCCTTTCTCCAGTACGTGCCGCTCTGTCTGGACTTCTTCTTTGGAGTCTGTCCTGGGGGTGGGACCGGAGCAAAGGCCCTCCCTGAGCCTTGTAAGAACTGGAGCAGCAAATCCTTGTTATCCTGCCATCTCCTCACAGCCTCTGTGCTTCAAGCCTCACTGGTGTCTGCCCTCATCCCCTCCTTTCACCCTTAGTGCCCGACCCATGCCTCACAGGGGCAGTGTCGCACACTCACCTCACAGCCTCGGCTAGGAGCCTGTGTTGCCCTGCCTTGTTTCTGTTCCGTGTTCATGCATGTGTGCTATGCTGACACTGTCTCTGAGTGCAGCAGAGATGGCGGCCTCCATGCTACGCTGCCAGGTCTTAGCGGGGCTCAGGAGGCAAAGTGCCCGTACCATTCTGAGCACGGCAGCCGCTAAGGTAACTCGGGGAGAAGGTAGTGAGCACGGTCCCTTTGGTGGGGGGTCTAAGGATTTTCTCCAGAGTACACCGTTTACTGGGGTTGCCAAATTTAGGGCTGGGCTGACACTGGCAAATTCTGCAACATGGCGGGAGTTGGAGTTTTGCCGAACTCCGCTCTCCAAGCGGAGTGCGGATTGGTAAAAATTGTGCAAGCTCAGCTGGCGGAGCAGAGTTCACTGCCCACCCCTAGCAAAGATGCATCTACAAACCATGTGCTTGACCAGCAGCCACTCACCTGAGGAGTCAGATGACTGGATCCATGAGGATAAAAAACTCACAGTGCATTCTGTTCTTATTAGATCATTTCAATCTCTTAAGCTTTGAGGCACAGCTTGGGGCCTGTATATGCTGCTCAGGGTGTGAAGGTGCAGGCAGGATTAGCACGTGCTTTCTTATTCTTGGCACCGAAATCCTTAAAAACCTAAATGGTTGGCAGAGTATAGATGGAGCCACCAATAACTTACTAACAAGTGGCAATGCTTTCAGTAGAAACGTTCTAGGAAGACTGGGAACGTCCCTCTATTATTTTTTAGGACGTGGATTGTATGAAATGTAATTATTGCTACCCTCATACCACACTAGTGTTATCAATGTTTCACTTTCTATTTGTGTTACTGAATCTGCATTGCTGAATGCTATCCGACCTAGGCATGCTCATTGTCAGCAGGACCCCAGTTTTCCAGACCTTGCCTATTCTTTTACAAATCATTGCAGTCAGGTGCAGCAGTCCAATTGGTTCAATGGAAGCAAACCAAGACGGCAATTCCCATAATGCATTAGATTGTCAAATGAGGCCTGACGTCTTTGAACAACCCTTGAGACACAAAGTAATATAAAAAATATTGCACAAAAGAGAATAGGCAAGTGACTGATCTGTTTAAAAAATCCATCATGAAAATACCTACCATATAAAAGCATCTCTCTCTCAAATGGTATCTTAGCAACTACACGTCAACTACTGCACATTCTTTTTCAATGCACACTGGGGTTCTACAGCGCTCATCTATTGCTGTTAATTAAATGCTGTCAGTCATCATCCTGCAAGCCCTATCTTGATCACGGGTGCAAGTGGGATATAATTTCCCCGTCAATATTCATTCAGAACTCCTGCACCTAGATTTACCATCTGTGTTAGTAATTGTGAGTTGAAGAATTACTGTGGTATTCTGAGTTGTAACCTGGGCCACACAATTTGTGTGGGAGTAGATGTTTTACACCATTTATTCCAGTAATTCTTTATTATAGAGCGAGCTTCTCATCCGCACTTTTCTCAAGATTTTTCAAGTGAGCTGTCCGTAATGGGGCAACAGAAGTGAGGAGTAACTGTGTCACTTATAATCCTTTTCCTGGCAGTTACCAGCCAGATCCTTCCTTAGCCCTACTTAGAGTGAGAGCTATGGTCCTCCAACGTTACAGGACACAGTAAGCTCTGGCTGGTTCAGAAGGAGCATTCAAAGACATTTTAAAATGTGTATTGCTGGCTGCAGTAGCTACGCCATCATAAAGAGATGTATCTTCAGTGCTCATTGCATTTGCCTCACAGTGCACTTTCATGCTCACCAAAGTAACAGAGGAGAATTTGCTAATTATAAACTTGTCATTCTGACTTTGTGTGTTTAGTAAATTTAAAATAACTTGGAAGAGAGTTCCCTCGTTGCACCAGCACTCAAGGCTGTAATGGCTAGAGTGGCATTTTGGCATTCACATAGGAGACCGGGGGCTATAAGGGTGCTTTTGGAGTTGTGTAGCATGCCGTCCAGGCCTTAAAAACTCTACTCGAGGGGCATCTCATGTGGGCTAAGTGCATTAAATCAGCTCTCTTCTTGCTTTCATCAAGCACATGTGGAGTCCATTGACATTCCAAAGGCGTTTCAGAAACTTAGCTGCAAACAGCTACACCGTTGTGGCACAATGGATGGTCTTGCATCCTAGCACTTGAGAACCCTACCCAACCCCCAAGGGTAAGCAAGAAACTATACCAGCAAGAACATTAGAGGAAGCAATGTGATGCTGATGATTATTTCATTACTTTGCTTTTCACTGTTTATTGTGTTGAAATAGTTCTTCCTCCTTCTCCAACACAAACTGGGGCTCTGCTTCTCTGCACAGGGGGCTGAGTGACCATGATTCAGGGTCTTGCAATTTCGTGCAGAAAATGTTTCACCACCAGCCATTTTCTGTCCAAACTCATCTCTTGTCTGTATTATGTGTGACTTCTTTTATTATGAAGTAGGCTCTCACGTGAAGAAAAGGCACATGAGATACCACCTAACCACATCAAGCACTAAAAACATAAATTAGCCTACTTGTGTAGAGGTTTGTGATAAAAATATGTAATTTCCCACACCCCTAGGATTTAGGGCCTTATTATGACTACGGCAGTCCATTGGACCACTGTAGTCATGGTGGCGCTCCGACCACTGCCACACTGCGGGACCGCCCGCAGTATTATAAGTGTGGAAGTCGGACCACCACTGAACCGCTGCTACTGCTGTGGATCAAGGATCCTGCAGCAGTCTGGCAGCGGTTCGAGGCCAAAATATGCTGGGGTAGCCATAGCATATTTTGAGTTCCTCTCCACAGCGCTTTTCATTGCAGTTGTGCCGCCATGAAAAGGGTTGTGGTGAGGCAACAAAGGGGGCCCTACATGGCCCCCTTCTGCTCCTGTGCACAGGGGTGCATGCAGGGGGGCACATGTTGTGACCCCCTGTAGGTTTTCTCCCCCTGTTCCTGAAGAGGAAGGAATGCATGACATTGGTCAGTCCTTCCCGTGCAGGAACATGCACTGGCGGTCCTGCAGTGGTGCCGTTTAAGGCTCACAATGAGCCTTTAACCAGGAGCACCGCAGGACCACCACGCTGCCTGCCCATTAGACCACAAAATTGCTTGTAATCTGGCAGGCAGGTGGCAGTGAGTTTTGGCGTTCCAGGACTGCCGAAACTCATACTCAGGCCCTTGGTCTGGTTTAATTTCTTCTGTATATGCCTTTTCGTTACTCTTCATCACTCATAATACCCAGCTTAGATCAATTGCGCACCCGGCCTGTATCCATTGTAGGTCATGTGGCTTTTCTCTATCGCTCTTGGATGGACCCAAAATGGCATTTATCTGGGCTGCCTGTACCTAGTGCATGCCCGTAGCTTTTCCTCCCTTCTGGTTAATGTTATATTATTTGCATGGCACACTATAACCCGCAAGGGTATCCTGGCATGCAGCAGGTGTCTGTACCTAGCCTTGCCTAGGGCAGGGTTGTTATTTGAATAGTTAGGTCTTCAACTTCTTGCAGAATTTAAAAAGAGAGGAGGATGCTCTGATGTGAATTGAGAGGTTGTATCTTGCTTTAGGGGAGAAGTAAGAGAAGGCCCGTCCTACGCATCTGGTTCTGTGTATGTGTGGGATGCATGCAAATAGGAGTCCTGCAGAGCAAAGGTGTCTACTTGGTTGGTGGAAGGGATGGGTTTATCCAGGAAGAAGTGATCTAAGTTGTGTTGTGCCTTGAATGTGTGAGTGAGATCTTTGAACTGGGCTCGTTTGAGTATTGTCAGCTAGTGAATTTCACTGTAGTGCGGTATGATGTGAGTTCTGTGTAGAAGATTGAGCATGAGTCTGGCTGCCGTGGTCTGTAAGGTTTGTAGTCTTTTCGTGAGTTGCTTGGTGATACTGGCCTAGAAGGTGTTCCCGTAGTCCTACTTGCTGGTTACTAGGGCATGAGTGATGTTTTATTTGGGTGTTGCTTTTGATCCATTTGAAGCTTTCTCTGAGCATCTTCAGGGTGTGGAAGTAGTATGCAGTCAATGATGATTCTAAGGATCCTGGCATGAGTGCTGGGTTTGTGTGTAGGACCAATTCAGCTGGCCACCAGTTGGAGTCCCATGAAATGGTGTTCTTGATGAAGATCAATAGTTCTGTCTTGTTGAGATGGAAACACTTTGATTTCATCTAGTTAGCGGCTTTGGTCATGCAGGCCGTGAACTTGTTACTTGTGTTGGGAGTCTTGTTTGAGAGAGAGAGTATGAGTTGCATGTCGTCGGCATAGGAAAGGATGCTGATGTCCTGTGCATGGATGACATTGGCCAGAGAGATTATGTAAGCGTTGAAGGGGGGGGACTTTGGGATGAACCTTATGGTACTTCAGAGATGAGTTTGAAGGCTTCCGAGGACTAGGGTGCCAGGCTGAAAGCTGATTTTTTTGTCCATCAAAAAGGAGCAGATACATCAAAGAGCCGTCACTTGGACTCCAATTTCATGTAGGCATCTGATAAGAATGGAGTGAGATGCCATGTCAAAAGCTACAGAGAGGTCCAGGAGGATGAATGTTGCCATTTCTCCTCTGTCTAGGGTCATGCTGATGTCAACTGTGGTGGCCATAAGCCGGTTTCTGTGCTGTCATTGGGCCTGAAGTCACTCTGCTGGACATTGAGGAGCTGGTGGTGGTTGAGCTGGTCAGTGAGGCATCAGTTAATGAGCTTCTCTAATACTTTGCCTAGGAATAGAAGGAGGGAGATCGGTCTGTAGTTGACGAGCGGGGATGGGTTGGCGGATGGTTCTTGAGCATAAGAGTGACATTGGCATGTTTCCAGATGTCTGGTAAGGTGGCTGAGTCAATGAAGGTGTTGAGGATTTGTGTTAGGCCTCAAGGTCAGAGTTCATTCTTCTGCCTTGATGAGAAGTTGAGTCGTGAGGATGACGAGGTGAGGTTCACATTTGACATTGCTGTAAATAGAGGTGACTTTGTTAAGGAACAAATTCTAAAAGCTTGATGAAGAGGTCCTGTGAGAGGTGATGTTGCTGGAGGTGATGGGAACTCTGATGGGGAAGATGTCCTTTCTTTCCTTCGTGCTGGTGTTTTGCAAGGCATATGCGCTTGATGTTCTGGATGTGCTTGTGATAGTATGTTAGGGTAAATTTGAACATTTTTGTCCAGTGTGTTTTTACACGTTCCCCACTTGTGCTCCAGTTTGCAGTGCATATAGACTTCCTGAGTTCCTCTGTATAATACATGGGGGTTGGTTGGGTCTTGTCATTGGGTTGTGTTTGGGAGATGGCAGGGTGTCGGCGCATGCCATGAACCACTTGTTGAAGTTATTGGTTGCTTTTGGCAGGCTACTGGTGTGCTTTGGCAGGTGTGCAGAAAGGGCAGAAGCCGAGTCCTTTTCAGTTATGTTTATCCACTTGCAGCGGGTGTGTCCAGTGGTAGTAGGTCTGTGGTGGTGCAGGATTGGGATGTTAAAACCGACGAGCATGTGGTGTGTCTACATTGGTGATGTTGTTGAGGTAGGTGAAAATTGGAACCAGTAGGTGTCTGGCGGCATGGGTGAGTCCAGTAACATGCTGGGTGAGGAAAGGTTTCTGGGGTTTTCTAGCATCCCATGGAATTTGGGATGGTGCAGTCATATAGGTAAAATTTGAGGTCTCCAAAGAGTATGAAGGGGCTGGAGTCAATGATGAGGGGTGCGATAAATTCTGCGATGTCACTGGCGAACTTGGTGCAGGGTCCTGGTGGCCTGTAGACAAGGGTTCTATGCAGGGAGAAGTTGGCTGTGAAGCAAAGTTTCACCATGATGTGCTCCACGTAAGTGGTGAAGGGGTCTGTGGAGGTAGTGCAGCTGAAGGTGTCTCTGAACATGATGGTGATTTTTCTACATACTTTGGCCGATGGTCCTGCCCAGCAATCTTGAAATCTTGAATCCGGTGGGGATGTCTGTTGCGATGTCTGGTGCAGAGTTTGGGTTCAGCCATGTATCTGTGAAGAGCAGATCCAGGGTGTGTTCGTGAGGCTGGTTCCATATCTCCAAGGCCTGCTTGTTGAACGAGTGGGTTTTGAAGAACATGCAAGCAAGTGTGGTGTGCTGTGTGGGTGGTGGCTGGTTTGTGTGCTTGTGAACGAGAGGGGTGCTGGGTATTGTGGGTGCAAAATTGGGGGTTTATGGTGTGAGAGAGGGCATGGGAGAGTGCAATAGAATTTGCAGGTGATGTGCAGGTGAACGTTTCCTCTGTGTTGTGTGTAGGGGGGCAGCAACAGTGTAAGAAGTGGGAGTTGAGAGGGGAGGAATGTGGTGGCGTAGAGGTGGGTGGGGGGAGGACCAGTGTTCTTAGTGCTGGGTGGCAGTCCAGGTACAGATGGGTGCAGATGCCTTTGGTGCACCAGCAGCTAGTCCGCACTGTGTCTTCCATTAGGTAGGTCCTCAGAGGAGAGAAGAGGTCAGGGGTGGGTCAGAGAGGGTCACAGGATAGGGGACAGCAGGAGAGCAGGAGGCGGAAAAGGGTAAGGCGGGAATGAAGAAAGTGTGAAAAATTGGAGTGTTGGTTGAGGGAGGGTGAAACCTTGCTCAAGCAACAGCCAAAGTCCTTGTCAGGGTGAACCACAAGAAATCTCTAAATTATCCTGTGCTTAACCCTCTGGTAGTTTGGCACAAAAACAGTAAGGCATAACTTAAAGGCAATGTGCAAAGTATTTATGCAGCACACAAACAGTGATAAAGTAAAAACGCAACACAAGACAAATCCCACACCTATATAGAAAACTAGAGTAACATTTAATAAATTGTTTGACACCAAAATGACAAAATTCCAATCAGTAGATCCACAGATATGCCACTCGCAGTTATCTGGTTGTGCGGTACCGGGTGAAAGTCACAAGTTCAGACTGACCGCGATGGAGCACGGGTCGGATATAGGGAACAAATTAGTCCCGCTGAAAAAGTTACCCTCTAAAGTCCAGTTCGAAGAGTTCTGTTCACAGTGGAGTCCACGAGTAGCAGGGAGAGCACCATGCATAGTCTTCAATGCAGCGCGAAGAGCAGGCCGGGGGTTGCAGATGGTCATCACTGTAGTGCGAAGATCCTCTCATGCATGGCGGACAGTTGTTGCTGGAGATTCGTGTTGGAGGTCAATGCAGGATGTCGATGCTGTAGTGTGAAGTGCAGATATCGGGTTGCTAGTCATCGCTGGTGGTCGAAGTAGCAGGAAGAGTGGGGTTCACTGAAGCTGAACATTTGCGGCTGCTGTGGGCGGCAAGATCTTGGTGTGAACGCGCCCGTTCACACTCGCAAAGAGCCCAAAACTTCAGGATTTCTTCTTTCTTCTAGGAAGAGCTCAACAGATGCCACACAGAGGGTCCAGCACCTGGGAGGCACTTCTTGCAGATCAGAAACTCACTACAACAAATGCCAGCAAGGCTCAGGTAAGTCCAGTTGCAGGTCCAGGCAGGCCTAGGGCAGCAGGTCTGCAAGGCAGTTGTAGAGAGGCCTCTCAAGCTTGTTGTATCACCCTGGCTCAGAACAGGAAGTCGGTCAACTGGCCCTTGGAGTTACTTCAGCCTACGATGAAGGCTGCAGGTCCAGACTTCCTTCGCTGACAGCAGGATAGGCCTTAAGCATCAGGGCAGGCGTCTGGCAGGCAGCAGGGCAGCCCTTCTTCTGTAGTATCCACAGGTCCAGGAGTGTACTGAAGAGTGGGGCGGAGGGTCCCCTTTTTATACCTGATAACCGTGGAAGAAATGTCTGCCCTGGTTCCAGTCTGTCTGCAGGCACAATAGGCTAATTTGAAGTCATTTGTGCGTGAGCTACTGCAGTGTCTTTGAAGTGCAAGTGTGATAGGTGACAGCTCTGCCCCTCTCATCAAGTCAGGATGGCCCATCCTGCCAATACCCAAAACCTCTATTGTGTGGCTGTCTCAGACGAATACACAAACACCAACTGCCAACTACATCTAGTCATGTGACTCAGGAAACAGGCTGGAGGCACTAGAAATGGTTAGGACAAGAAAATGCCAACTTTCTAAAAGTAGCATTTTCTGAATTGTGACTTAAAATTCAATTTTATAATTAAAGAGAGTTATAAATTTTAATTCATTATACTCAAAACATGAGATTCCTACCTGATCCCAAGCAATTGTTTTCACTTATTAAACGTAATAATGTAACCCAATGTTATCCTATGTGAGAGATAGGCCTTGCAATAGTGAAAAACTAATTTGAGAGTTTTTCACCACCAGGACAGGTAAAACTTAAAAGTACATGTCCAACTTTTTAAATACATTACACCCTGCTCTAGGTTTATTTTGCCAGGTTTAAATGGCAGTTTAAAACTGCACACATAGGCTGCAATGTGCAGAGTACCAAAATCCAATAAAAACAGGTTCAGAAAAGAAGAGGGGTGAAGGAAAAAAGTTTGGGGATGACCTTGCAGAGAGGGCCAGGTCCAACAGTAAGTAGCACGGGGAGGGGGGAGAGCGGGAAACAATGGCACAGGCAGGGGCAATGATAATGGCACATACAGATCAAAAGAGGCACAAATGGGCAACAGAAGTTTCAACTAAGAGCCACACAACAGAGTAAAAGCGAGAGAAAACAATTGGTAAAAACATGAGAACAGGCAACAATTATAGGCGCAGAAGAGAGCAAGAAAAGACTGCATACAATGGAGCAAAACACAATAACAGTCATAAATAACGAGAGCAAAGAGAGCAAAAGACAAAAAATATAATGTGCACAAAAACAACAACAGTAACAAAAGGGGTACAGAAGAGCAAACGGTAGAAAACAATGGGTATAAACAGTCACACAGAAGGGGTGCAAACAAGGGGAACAGAAAACAATGGGCAAGACACATAAGAGGCACAAAAGAGAGAAAATAAAGGCATTAGCACAAAAGAGAATGAAAAACAATGGGTAGAGACACAGCAAGAGGCACCACAGAGAGCAAGAGCGAAAAGAGGAAATAGGTCAAGAGAGGTAGAGAGAGTGAGAGAAAGCGGACAGGAGTGGAGTTAGTCGGGCACATCAGGTGCAGAAGTTAGGGCCATATAGGCCTTGCCTGGTCAGAGGACCCCATACAGATACATTCTGGGGAGAATGGGGCTAGGGCTTTGTACCTGCTTAATTTCTCTGCCTCCCTCCTTTCTCAATTTCTTTCTTACCCCATTTTTTGTCATTGTGGAGGGCATAGATTGTATTGCTTCTTGTAATGGAATGTTATTAGTCTATTGAGAAGTGATTTTTGAAAGTTGATCAAAAAGGCATCTGTGACGTTCATTTTTCTTTTGTTTTCTCTGATGCAGCATTTAATAAAATGAATTTAAAGCATAATTTAATATGCACATAAAAATATATATTGTACAATATACAAACTTTCCCAGAAGTACATTTTTATTGCAAACCGATTTTAACACATGGTAAATAAAGTTCATTGTCTGGTAATAAAGTGTCTTAATAATTAACAGACCTATAAAAACTGTGGTTATATGAGAAAAAGGAAGAAAAGTGCCAAAACACACCAGGCCAAAGCTGAACACAAAAGATGCTCGTAGCATGAATGATATAGAAACTCTTAAATAAAATCTAATGTATAGCAACATGTTAGTGTGTGTACATACATACAGTAAGCAGATTCATACATCAAAACAGTACATACACATACATATAGTGATATGAATAATGATGAAACAGTAACACAAGAAAGTCATTATTAATTGGGGTGGATGTGAGTCCACCACAGGAAATAAGACCATTGGGCCCGATTCACAAAGCTAAACTGAGACGAAAGTCTAACTTTACGACTTTCGGTATTCACAAAGGGCATTTACGAGTAGTAAAGTTAGATGTTTGTCTCAGTTAAACTTAAGTTTTGGTCTTAAGTTTAGCTCACATCAAAAGTCCTTAAGTTTAACTGTTTCTCAGTTAAACTTAAGACCAAAACTAAGTTTAACTGAGACAAAGTCTAACTAACTACTACTCGTCGTAAATGCCCTTTAAGAATACCGAAAGTCATAAAGTTAGACTTTCATCTCAGTTTACCTTTGTGAATCGGGCCCATAGTGTTGTCAGGATAAAATGCTATTTCAATCATTTAAACCTGGGCCCAATTCCCCGATAGGTATGGCACAGAGCAGACAGGCGTAACTTAGGAAAATATGTAAAGTATTTAGCAGTAACATAACAGTCAAAAAGCACAATGAAATAATAATTCCACAGCCAATTTAAAAACAAATAGACAAAAATGAATGAGTAAAATGACACAAAAATTACAAAAATACAATAAGGGGAAGCAGAGATGCAAATTTGTAACGATGTAAGGCAAACAGTGCCAAGAAGTCCTCTTGAAGCTGGATAGCCACTGTTCGAGTTCCCACTGAAGTAATTGGTTTTGGCAGGAAAAGTTCCAAGCAGGAGAAATTGAAATTTTTTGGTCAATAAAGCCCTCAAATTGGGCGGATACTTTCTGCACCTTCGTCCAACGAAAGTTTCTACCTTCGGACTTTCTACCTTCCTACTTTTAAATACCATGCACCCTGCTTTATGGGCATTATGGTCTACATAAGGGTGATAATAATGTTTAATAGTAGGGTTTTGACCAGTCAAAAGCGTTTATTTTGGGGGAATTGCAGTTCAAAAGCTGATTTGGTCAGGCTATAATGATAGGCCTGAAGCTATGTTTTACTCTTTTACTGCTGTAGATGACACAATGGGTGCTGCTGTCCACTAGTGACAGTTAACTTACAGGCCCTAGGTAAACTTTGTACCATATACAAGGTACTTATAGATAAGCTAAATATATCAGTGAGGGGTATATCAAGTTAATCATGTTGAAAAGAGGTGCAGAGGCACTTTACCACTAGTTAGCAGGCATATGTGCATTTCGTTCTACAGCCAGCTAACCATTTAAGGCAACATTTGGGGGGATATACCACTCACAAGATAGTCATTTCCTACAGCTTTGATAAAAACATACTATTTGGGTCATGAGGGCTCAAACGCCATATCAGTTCATTAACAGTCTGCTCGTATTGCCATAATCATCAACAGATTTTAGATTCAGTTTATTTTAAGGGCCATCATCAGGACAAAACAATTCTCATGAAGCAAGAGCCAATTTCTGTGAATAGAAAAGAATGGAGATTTTATTTTAATATTTTCAACAATATGTGAGTTTTAAGGTAAGGGTCAAGATATTAATTCCCATGTTTGTAAGGAAATACTACTCACAGATTGGAAGACGAATAATGATTCTGAAAATAAAATGAAATAAAAAAATATTGTGTCAGTGTAAAGTGCATCCAGGGGGGATTGAGCACAAAGTGAACCATCAACTAGTGAACTAAAATCATTTACATTACTGGAGAAACAACAGTTGGATCAATTGCCTGTTACGGAACAATACAACTGCCGACAATATCCACACTTGGATAATAAAAATTGATTCAATCAACAACCATTATCAACAAAAGTTAAGGTTGATTCCTGAGAAGGAGCTTGAGTTGGTGTGCGACGTTCGACAGTCAGTTCCCCAGAAAATCATAGGATCACCTAAGAAAATCCAAAATAAGAAACAAAGGTGCAAATGAGGGCACAGAAAATTTGTGAATGACGGCGATTTTGCATACTGAGAAAAGCTGCGAAAGTCACCTGCAGTGCCGGAAGTGTGCCGTAAAGATCGGCATGCAGGCTTCAATGTACATAGATAGGATATGCGCATAAGGAGCAGACAAAATATCCAAGATGGCTGCCAGTGTGTAGAGCGGTAGACATGAAAGAAAGAATTGGATGAAGAATACTTATTCTTCTAGTATTAGGATCAAGAAGGCCATTTACAAATGGGGAAACATACTTCCAAGGGCTGGTTGCTGGCAGTACAACAAATTACTGATTGTGGAATAAAAAATTAGAACAAGGAGTGACAATCCAGTCATAACATCATACCCAGATATTGCAATTGTGTACCCGTGTTGCTAATGAACCTGATTATGGCAATTGTTCAACTCTGATGGTATTAGCAGTTACAATCAGAAAAATAAACAAATCATATATTAAATATTGACTAATGGGAAAATTAAACAATCATTATTAGTCAATTAGAGTCTACAGGTGACATTTAACTTTCCATGCCATTGGTGTATTTCCTGCACTATATCTTATGGCCTTACTGCGAAGGTAAATAGGTCAATTTTGGATTAAGCAATATCATCATTGTAGGCATCAAAGTATATATACTGGAGTCTCGATAGCAGTGCCCCAGTGTACATCATTCAAAAACCAGAAATACCAGTCAGCAGAAAATGGGAGTGACCGTGCAATAAGAGGCCCTTTCTTACAAGTAATAAGAATTTAATTAAAGAGGGCTAAATGGTAGTATCTTGGAGAAATCGAAGCATGCTGCACCAGGAACTAACATATACAAAGATACCACAGTGCATCACCAATGAAAACAATATTCAAGTAACATGGTCCATTCATTGGCTGTGCTAAAATAGAAAACATCAACAAAATATGTCATACATATCTAAGGATATTTAATTCATGTACACAGTCTGGAAGCTTGTTCTTCCACATAAATTCAAAATAGAAAAGGGAATTCTTTGAGAAAAAAATAATAAATTATATTTGTGTCTGTCTAGTGTGAACATGCCGGGGGAGCAGAGAGCTCAGTACATTGGTAAAAGATATGTGATTATGGATATCAATTGTGGTTTTACACATCCAAATGACATATATGTACAGTTGTAGACACAGTGGGATTAAGGGATTTGATCAGAAGCACACCATTTCAAGGCTTCTTATTTACAAGTTTAGCCATTAGAGCACATCTCCCCTCCCACAGAATTTATATTATGTATAAAACAGAATGACAGAGTAAAAGGGTGCAATTTGATTGCATGTGTAAGATATACTTGACAATGATATTTTTATGAAGTATGCACTTATGATAAGATAATCTTAAAATAAAGCATTAAACAAAATGTTTAAAAAAGTAATACTCAGGCATACAAATGAGAATATACCTTTTTAGGTATGGCTGCAGCCAGCTTATATTGTTGTCAATATCCTCATGTTGACATGCAATACACACACATAGCACAAAACCAGGGAAACTTTGTCTAACCTAGCCCTTTTCGCAGGGCTATCCCCAAGCTTTTTGCCTTCTTCCTCCAATTGTTTCTGACCCTCTTTTTTTGGGTTTAGGACTCTGGGGACTTTACCACTGTTACTCAGTGATAAAGTGTGTGTGCTCGCTCCTTTAAACATGGTATGATTGGTTTACACCTCTTTGCCATATTTAATTTACGTGTAAGCCCCTTGCACATTGGTATCCCATATACCCAAGGCCTGTAGATTAAATGCTACTAGTGGGCCTGCAGCACTGCTTGTGCTACCCACTGACGTAGCCTCCAAACCTGGCTCAGGCCTGCCACTGCAGGGCCTGCATGCACAGTTTACTGCCACATAGACCTTACATTTAAAACTACTTGCCGAGCCTTAAACTCCCCTTTTACTACATAGAGGTCACCGCAAATGTAGGCCTTGGGTAGCCCTATAGGCAGGGTGCTGTGTAGGTAAAAGGTCGGTCATGTGCCTTCATTGTGTGGTATATCCTGGTAGTGACAAACAGCCTATTTGGTTTCTCACTACTGTGAGGCCTACTCCTCTCATAGGCTAGCACTGGGAATCCCCTTATATGTGTTTAAGTGGTCATTCCTGATCTGAAAGGAGTAGACTTGCCATGTTTGGTATGTTTGGTAAAGTTGTGATCAATCCTGCTTACTGGTTTAGATGGATATAACATTCCAATTTTAGAAATGCCACTTTTAGAAAGTGTATTTAAAACCACACGAGAGACCTGTAGCCCCAACTGAGACCTAGGTGGGTACAGTATCATGCAACAATGTCTCAATGGGAGTCAATGAGGGGTAACATTTAGAAAGTGAATTCATTACAAAGAATAAAAACACACAATCCCACATTTTCTGTTTTACTGTAGTTATAATAACAACATTGGCATAGAATTATACTTTTCAAGGGTTAGAATGCAGCATCGCCCATGATTTTGAAGTTGTGTACTAGCTGCAAGGTGAACACACTGTGCTCGTGTAAAGAATATTTATAAGGCACAAGTGAAACACATGGAAATGGCAAAACACAATTCTGGGAATATTGTGAAAAGAATATCATAAATGTATCTTTATAATACAAATAGTGGAAAATCATGTCATAATTATCAATCCCAATTAAGCTGATACAAGTCTTACATCAACTAAATTGGGATTGTTAATTATGACATGATTTTCCACTATTTGTATTATAAAGAAAAAAGTATAATATATCTACGCTAAAACAAACAAGTTGGGATTATGTGTTTTTTCTTCTTTGTAATTAATTTATTTTCTAAATTATACCCCCTCATTGACTCCCATTGAGACATTGCTGCCTGATATTGTACCCACCCAGGTCTCAATTGGGGCTACAGGTCTGTGGTTTTAAATACACTTTCTAAAAGTGGCATTTCTAAAATTGTAATCGAAAATCCACCTACACCACTAAGCAGGATTGAGCACCACTATTCCAAACATACCCAACCTGGCATCGCTACTCCTTTCAGATAAGGAATTACCACTTAAATACATTTAAGGGGATTCCCAATGCTAGCCTATGAGAGGGGTAGGCCTCACAGTAGTGAGAAACCAAATAGGCTGTTTGTCACTACCAGGATATACCACACAATGAAGGCACATGACCGACCTTTTACCTACACAGCACCCTGCCTAATGCTAGATCTTTACAGAGAAAGTGTGCTATTTGTGATTTAGTATTCATTTTTTCAGTAATTTTGAAGAAATAAATATTCAAAATGTTTAGTTATATTGACGGTTGGGCTGAAATTAAAAACGTCAAGCCTTCTGATTGTCTGAGGAGGCTCTTTTGGAGAGAGCACTCTAACTGGCTAACAGAAAGTTTGCAGTGCCATGACATGAGCCCAATCCTGAAGATGTTTAAACAATACCATATAAGGAGCAGGACAGTGGTACCCTGACCCCTTTGCCCTAGTGGGGTGGCCCAGAGGTATCCCCCCACCTGGCCCAAAATTTAAAAAAGAAATTATCGTGGGTCACCCCGATACCGTCGGACTCCCTAAGTAGGCCTGAGGGACTCCTTAGGGAATCCTGAGGAACCACAGAGGGACTGGGAAAATAAATACCAAAATAAAAATGTGGATGGTTGTCTGTGGGGGATCAGCCACCCCACGGTGTGAGGATGGCTGCAGGGTCTGGTACTGCACCAAATCCCACACTGTGCATGGCCTTACTTGGCAGGGGGTGGCCTCACGTGAGGAGTTTGCCATAGTTATAAGATCTTAATTTACATTTTTTTAAAACCTCTGGTAACCCACTGAAAAAAAGGTTAAAGTGGCGTTACAGTTAAGTATGGTAATAAAATCTTGCTTTACATTTAAAAAACAACTCAGAAATTCACTGAGAAAATCAAAGGTGAAAATGATGTAATAGTTCGATGACAATACCAGTTAACTATAACTAATGAATTTTTGTGGTTTTTAGAGTATAATAAGATGTTCCATTCTAAGTGACATTTTCACCTAACTGTAATGTCAGTTGAAACTATCAGAATATAACATGCAAATGACAACCTCTTTTGCCCACACCAAATCACTCAACATTATACAGAAAACACATCTTCAAATGCCCAGTAACTAAGCTTTTAACTATAAAGCAAAAAATCTGCTTGCTTTATCAGTGCCTTTTAGATTCTGTACTCAGAGCACATGCAGTTCTAGAGTAACTTATTTCTTATGCACAACACATTTATTTTACAGTGACCCTTGGCAAGATATATTATTTAGATGGCTACATTTATTGTGAAACCAACACACTTTACCATCAATTGCTCTAAGGCTACTTTATTTATCAGTGAATCAGACCTCTTCAAGGAGTTTGAAGTTAATATTCACATAAATGGCATAAAGTTATTCTGCACTCCCTGCAGTTCTGTTTCAGCCCATTCCTACAAAACAACTTTACAGAACCACCATATGAACAAAACTCACAAAAAGAGAGGGAGGAGGAATGGTTCTCAAGCCTGGTAAACGAAAATGGACTATAAAGCTTCGCTCCAAGCTGCAGTAGCAGCAAATGAAACCAAATCAAAGATTTTGCACAGATTTTCCTCGAGGCACACATACTACTATAAAAGGCAATTCACACATCTGTCCAATGTTTTACTTAATCCACATGCACAAATCAATGGTGCTGTAACCTTGACTAAGAATAATCCATGTCCCAAGTTTTTTGCCAAGAGGTGAAAGAGAGAATTAAGAACAAACTTTCTGGTCAAAAAGGCTCATTATTTTAGATGAAACAAGTTATGTGGGCCATGAAAATCCATAATGTTTTAGCTGCTCACACAGAAAAAAATATATACTGGGTGTTTTAGTTTAATTCTTCTTGACATGTCTTGACAATATTAAATCACAGCACCTTGACACAGGCAGTGGTTCAAACCATAGATGAATATGGCATTGATGGCAATGATTTCAATGATGCCTAAGTTCAGAAACAGATAATGCCTCAAACATGAAAAAGTATTTTATTCAGTAATCTAACTGCAAGATATGTGCACATCACATGTCTAGCTATCATACTGGACCTAGCTGCAGGGGTGTTTGAGAAGCCTTTCATGTTAATACTCTTGTATATAATATTGGTCCGAAAGCTGTTTTCACCTCCTGCAGGAAGTAAATTCCATTGCCTACAAATTTTAAAGGTCTTGAATCCAGCCTGGAAAGTGACCATGCCACCAGACTTCTGCTCTACCAGATGGTGCTTATTCATCTAAGCAAAAAATAAAATAGGGATCACCTTAGGTACTGGGATGAGTTAATAGGGAAGGAGATTGAAATATCCTCAATGCTGTGTTCCACCCTGTTATGTTGTGTTGTGTTATTGGTATTTATAGGGCAAGTATCCAAGTGCCATAGAAGGAGCTATCTGAGTTGCTTGAGATGAGCTTGGTTGCCTTCTCTCCTCCTGTTTTGCTGAAATTTGCTATTGTTGGCTTTGAGACTTGGTGCACTTTACCACTGTTAAAGTGCTTCTGCTCACTTCTTTAGGCTTCGTAAAACTGCATTACAACCAATTGGCTAACTTAATTTACTTATAGGTCTCTAGTAAAGTGGTACTAAATGTACCCAGAGCCTGTACATTAAATGCTAAAAGTGGGCCTGCAGCACTCATTGTGCCACCCACTTATGTAGCCCTTCAAAACATGTCTCAGGGCTGCCATTGCAGCCTGGGTGCAGTTGCAAACTGCCAAAATAAACCATTCACCAGTCCTAAACCTTCCTTTTTATTACATATAAGTTACTCCTATGGTATGTGCTACACAGCCCATAGGGCAGGGGCATTGTATTTCAAAAAAGTTGGACATGTACTTTTATGTTTACATATCCTCGTGGTGAAAAACTCTTACATTTGTTTTTCACTACTGCACGGCCTACCTGTCCTATAGGATAACATTGGGTTACCTTATTACATTTAATAAGTGGTAACGTTTGCTTGGGAACAGATGGAAATATTATGTTTGGTCTCTACAGAATTGTATTTTAAAATCCTCCTTAATGGTAAAGTCAAATTTTAAGTCACAATTGTGAAAATGCCACTTTTATAATGTTATTTTCTTGTCCTATCTATTTGGTGCCTGCAGCCTGTGTCCTGTGTCACATGATCTGTTGGCAGTTGGCCTTTGTGTATTCCTCCTAAACATGTCTTAAAGGGGGACTGGGTATTGGCAGAATGAGGCATCCTGACAGGCTGGGTGGGGGCAGAGCTATCGCATACCACACTTACATTTCAAAGGAACTGCCTCAGCACACTCACAAAGGACGGAACACTAGTCTTTTGTCACTTCAGACACCCTGGGTCCTGAGCAGGGAGGAAGAAAATTCCAGAACCATCTGTGGGGGGATAACTCCTGATGTTTGTTTCACTTCAAAGCTTGCATAGGGTATAAAAATAAGACTCTGAGACCCATTCTTTGGTACACTCCTGGACCTATGGATACTACAGAATAAGAACTGTCCTGTTTCCAGAGGACTGCCCTGCTGCTTGTGGCCTGCCCTGCTCTCTGAGAAAACTTGAACCTGCTCCCTTCATCCCAGGCAGATTGACTGCATGGGTCAGATGTCTGACCTTCTGTTGTGAGCTACAGGGACACAACAAGCTCCAGAGGTCTTCCTGCAACTGCCTAGTTGACTTGCTTCACTGGACCGGCCTGACCTGCAACTTGATCTGCCTGAGCTCTGCTGGCCTATTCTGAAATGAGATCCTGATCCCCAGGTGTGCCTAACCAGGCCCTGGACCCTTGACTGGCATCAGTTGAGCTCCTCCTGTGAAGAAAAGGAAAAATCTTGAAGTTTTGGGCTATTTGCGACCCAAGACAGGCCCATTTGCACCGTGATCTTGCACCTACGCTAACTGCCAACACGAAGATTCAGTGAACCTGACTCCTCGCGCTACAGTGACCACCAACGACGATCAGCAACCGAGATTTGCACTTAGCACTACAGCATCGACAGCTCGTAGTGGCTGCCAACATGAAGCTCAAGCAATGACCGTCCATGAAACCCAACAGAATCTTCATGCCACACTGACGACCACCCATTTCACCTGGCCTGCTCTATGTGCTACAGAGATGATCATCTGTACTGCTCTCCCTGCTCCTTTTACTTCATCCACAGCGAACTGGATTCCTCACGCCAGACTTTGAGAAGGTAATTTTTTCAGCAGGACTAACCTAGTCCCTGTATCCCACTCACACTCCATCTCAGTCAACCTAAACTTGTTACTTTTTCCTGGTCTAGCACAACCAGATGACAGTGAGGGGTGCTTTGTGCTTTTAAGCAATACAATTATCTAAATCTTTGAAATTGCATATTTCCTGTATTATTGATTGGATTTTTGGCCGAATTTTATTTATTAAATTCTACTCTATTTTTCTTGTTTCTTTTTCTGTGGGAGTTTTCCTGCATTGTGTTTTCACTGTTTAAGTGCTGAATAAATACTTTACACATTGCCTCTAAGTTATACTTGACTGCTTTTATGCCAAACTACTAGAGGGTTGAGGACAGGTTCATTTAGTGACTTTTGCAGTTCACCCAGACAGGGATTGTGGTTGTGCTTGAGAAGGGTATTCACCCCCAACTAAAAACCCAATTTCTCACAAGGGTGATGTGGAAGAAGGCTCGCTGACCTATATTGTTGCGACAATTGTGGGAGATGTGGACAGTGTGAAGTCGAGCTGAATGAGGTGTCTGGTTGGGTGTGGAAGCAGATGTGATGTTATTCTATGTTGATTTGTATAGCACACTAATCAGTAATCACCCGAGAGGTTATCCAGGTGCTTGGGCAAAGTGTGTAGGTGTGTAGGTATGTTGTCTCAAGGTACTTATATGAGGAGACAAGTCTTCAGCTTCTTGCAGAAATCAATAAGTGAGGAGAGGGTCTGATGTATTGAGGGAGGTCGTTCCATGTCTTGGGTACGATGTAGGAGAAGATGCAATTGTTAAGGTAGGCATGGCCTAGGTCTTGCAGTGCCTTGCAGATAAGGGTGAGGAGTTTGAAGGTGGTGCATTTCTGGATGGGGAGCCAGTGAAGATCTCTGAAGTATTGGAGATGTGAGCTGGAGGAGGGAGTGTGAGTCTGACGGTCAAGTTCTGAATTATTTGAAATCTATTGTGAGCTTGGTGGAGGTGCCTAAGTGTCATGTCTGCTGGTGATGGGTTACTGTCCTGTGTTTGTTCAGTGGGAGCCATTTGCATGTTTTTCTGACATCTTGAGGGAGTGGAAACACATTACTGCTAACGTGTTGCCTGGTTGGTCATGGAAATCTGGCTGTCAATTATGATGCCCACGTTCCCTGTGGCTATGGTGGGTGTGGGAGCTGGAATTTTGTCATCGGGCCACCAGGCCGGGAACCACACAGAGGTGTATCTACCAAACAGAATCACTTCAGGTGTGTCCCTATTGAGCTTGAGGTAGCTCCTTTTCATCCAGTCTTCTGTCAAACAAGCACACAATGAAGTTGGATTGTGTGGTATGTGTGTCTCCTGAGAGGGAGAGGATCAGTTGCATGTTATCTGCACATGAGACAATGTTAGGACTGTGGGGTGGACAGTGGTGGTGACTGGGGTGATGTAGACTTTAAAGAGGGTGGGACTCAGGGAGGAGCCAAGTGGCACTAGGCAGATCAGCTTGGTGCTGTCAGATTATAAGGGGTTGAGGCTGACCATTGAAGAATGTCCAATGATGAAGAAGAGGATCCGTTGTAATGCAGGTCCATGGATTCCAGCATTTTAGAGTCTCTGGATGAGGATGGTGTAAAAGAGGGTGTCAAAGGCTGCTGAGAGGTCACGTAGGATCAGGGCTGCCGTGTCTCCCTTGTTGGTGATGAGGTGTATGTCCTCAGTGGTGGTGATGAGGGCCATCTTGGTGCTGTGGTTGGTTTTGAAGCCTGACTGTGAAGGGCTGAGAAGGAGGTTGGTGTATGTTTTTCCAGGAATTTTCGAGGGTACGGTAGGAGAGAGATGGGCATCTAGTTTGGCATGGCCATCGGGTAGGCAGGTTTCTTAAGGAGGGGGAGTATGAAGGTATGTTGTCAGGTATGCAGAAAGGTGGTACTGGAGAGCAAGAGGTTGAGTATGGAAGTGGGCTGCGAGCAAATGACATCCAGTCCTTCATTGAGGGCTGGAAGTCTGAGGGAACTCTGGATTTGATGAATCACACAGTGCTGGCAGTTTCTATGGAAGTGATTTCTGACCAGAATGTTAGCTGGGGGGGCCTGGCAAGGTGCACAAAATTGTTTGTGGAGGTCAAGGGATGGGGGATCCTTTGGGGTGTGTTTATGGTAGGTGCTCTTTCACATTAACTCCTAAAGTCAGACTCCATTTTCAGAATGGAAAGTTAGCCTGTCTGCTTTTGGTATACATTTGCAGAACTTGTGAAAATTTAATTTTCTCTAAACAATTACTTCACTGTAGCATCAGGTGGTCCTGCTTTTGGAGTTGGTTTGAACCAGGACCAGGGAGTCAGCGCAGGTGGTTATCCATTTGTTGAAGTTAGAGATTGAGTGGGTTAGGCTGCTGGGCTGTGGGGTGCTAGGGGCGAGGAGTTTGGAGTTCCAGTTATCATCACATATTTTGTTTCATTGCCGGCAAATGATACGGAATATGACAGGTTTAGACTGGTTGGGTATTTAGATGTTGAATTGGATGACTCTGTGTTCGGTCCATATGAGGGGATGGGGGCATTCACCCAGATGTTGGGGAGGCTGGGAAAGATGGGATTGAGGAGGTAAACTGCTGAGTGTGTGGAGCCATACCTCTTTGGTGAGGCCCAGGTTCCTTGGGTCTTCTAGGAGATTTGCAGAATTGGTCCACCTGGTCCTCAAGGTGGGATTTGAGGTCATAAAGCAGGATGGAAGCATTAGATTCTACCATCCATGGGGCGATGAGATTGGTGAGGGCAGAGCTGAAGTTGACTCTGGGAGAAGAGTGCCCCTCTTCTAGTGGTGGTGTTGTGGATGTTGATTTTGAAGGGAATGTGTTTTAGGCAGTTGTCCTTGTCGGCTGGGGAGGCAGTGCAGATGAGTTTAAAGACAATTTAAAGGTGAAATTTTGCTAAATAAAATCAATGTATCCTTCTTCCAGGAGATATGCTTCTTTTGAAGACGTAGGCCTGTGACATACTGCTCTTACAATTTTAACTAATCATTTGTTCATTTTTTATTTTAAAGATATTCTTACAGAAGAAATTAAGTGCATGACGTTGCAAATGCAACTATTACTATTATAAAAGTCAACCATCTTGAAAACACTTTTTAACAAATTACAATCATAGATCACAGTCACCACTGATATTGTTGAAGAATTGCAGTTCAACCTTCAGTCGCACAGACAACTGGCCAGTGACAAGCTGTTAGACCTGCCAGCCTTAGGATGGTCTACCCCCAAACCTTTTGCCTTCCTCCTCCATTTTACTGACCTTGTTTGTGCTGGCCTTAGAACTGTGCACTTTACACCTGATAACCAGTGATAAAGTGCTTGTGCTTTCTCCTCTAAACATGGTAATATTGGCTTATACCCAATTGGTATATTTAATTTACTTATAAGTCCCTAGTAAAGTGGTACTACATGTACCTAGAACCTGTAAATAAAATGCTACTAGTGGGCCTGCAGCATTGCTTGTGCCATCCACTTATGGAGCCCCTTAAACATGTCTGAGGCTCGTCACTGCAAAACCTGTGTATGCAGTTTTAAGCTGCCATTTCAACCTGGAAATATAAACATCTTGCCAGGCCCAAACCTTCCTTTTTAATACCTATTAGTCACCATTAGGGTAGGCCCTGGAAAGTCCAGAGGGCAGTGTGCAGTGTATTTAAAAAGCAGGAGGTGTACTTTTAAGTTTTACAAGCCCTGCTAGTGAAAAACACTAGTCTTTCACTACTGCAAGGCCTATCTCTTCCATAGGATAACATTGGAGTTGACTTATTACATTCTATAAGTATAATTTCCAAATGGGAAGGGATGACCAGTTCATGTTAGGTGTCTCTGGAATCACAATTTAAAAACCTAAGTTACGGTGAAGTCGGATTTTAAATTGCAATTCTGAAAATGCCACTTTTAGAAATTTGTAATCCAAACAGAAATTCTAGCTGCCTAAATGTTGTACTGACTCAACATGAAAGGGAACAATTACCTAATGTTCATTAGCCTTTGTGATTTATTTCAGATTTCCTTCATGATTCACCTAAATACTTTTGAAGCTTATTACCACATGTCTTTGAAGGGCAAAACATTATTGAATTTATAACATACACATCAATTTTGTTAAACAATAAACAACTGAAAAAACATAAACATATTTTGACATATAACAATAAAGTTGTTTCTTCAAACTGAATCAGTAATGCAATTGGCCATTCATAGTCCGGTCCTTCATTTGAAAATACTAATACACGGCAGAATTAACAATTCACAATTTGACACAGTCCTCTCCTGCCGGTATACATTACTGGGGGGCGCTACTTATGAATGTATATACTAGAGGAATAGGCATGTTGCCAGTATTTCCACTATCAAGTTGGTTTCTTGCGGATATTCTGTAACCCTGGGCGGAGTTCGCGGAGTTGCACTACGCGGAACACCGCGAAGTGCATAAAAAACTCCATCGCACTACGCAGAGCTCCGCGAGCGGCGGAGTATGATAGAAAAAGGCCATTCACGGTGATTGCACAGTGCCGGATGCTTGTCCGCACTGTGCAATCATTGCGAACGGCACCATGCACAGTGCAAGCTTTCCTTTTCTGCCGCTCGAGTAGATTTTTACTCGAGCGGCAGCTTTCTCAACGCGAACAGGCAGTTTTTCACCGTGAGCGGTCGCGAGCATACGCGACCACTCGCAATGAGAAACCTGACCCCCCCCCCCGCGTTGAGAAATCTCACCGGGATGTTGATTTTCCACGCTCGCGCTCGCCAACTTGTTGTTGACGATCGCGAACGAGGAAAATTCTCACCGGGAGGTTGATTTTCCTCGCTCTCAGTTGCCAACTTGACGTTGAAGAACGTGAGCAAGGAAAAAAACTGCGCTCCGCGGAGCGGAGTTTATCGGAACTCCGCGATCTCCGCGTAACGCGTAGTGCAGAAAACTCCACAGACTCCGCGAGCGGAGCGGAGTTCACTGCCCAGGCCTAATATTCTTCCCCCAGAGGCTAGGCCAACGCATTTCGTACCCCCTTGGCAGTGATGGGATTCTCCTCAGGACTGAGCTTGGTCGATTCTGAGAATGGTAATGTACGATAATATATTGTGATCTGAAGCTAAAGAGCCCCTATCTTTAATTGCCACATTTTATTCAAACCATTGAAGAGTACCTCAATTTTCCCAATGCTTATTGAATCGCGGATGCCTATTCTGAGCAGATTCCTTCCAGGACAACTTTCACTGTTTCATGTGGGCGTGCCTGTAGGATAAGCAGAAAATGTTAAATGCCATTCTGTGTAACATAGTTATGGAATAGAAGATTGCTATCACGTTTCATATTTATAAATGTTATTCAACAAGCACTGACACTCGTTGTGTTTCCTTTTTGCCGATCTGAAATTCCGATAGACACTTTCTATTAGTAGTTTTATAACGGCTCATACGCAAAACTCCTACGGATGTGCTCCCTTTCATTTGCGATTTATGGCCGATCCGAATTGGCAACAAAACACTCTCTATTTGTAGTTTGTGACTGTTCCTGAATCAGTTCATGCGGGTATTCTAACAGCTGTTTACAATATTTAAATAGCAGTCTCATTACTTGCCTTCCGAGTTGATAGTGATTAGAATTCATTTTCCTCTGTTAGCAGTCTGGTCTGGTCTGTGGATGAGCCAGCAAAGAGTGTTCTCTTGGCGGGTAAATAACCAGGTTAAGTGAATTGATCACCATTGAAGCCCACATTGCATGTCGGTCTGTGTAGTTAGATACAGCATGTTGGGACACTTGGAATTGCATGCTGGTTGTTGTAGTATACTCTGGGAACTTTTCTGGCACTAAGTGGACATCTTTGTGAAACATACACAGTTAGAAAGATAGTACTTGCTTTCACTCTGTCTGTTGATCTCTGTAATCTCGTTTAATCCTTGTGTTACTGTATTGAACTTTGTTAGACCCGGGATCCCTGGTTGGCTGAGGTAAGTACCTTAGGCCAAATAGGGACCCGCGTTTCCACGTCAGGGAAAGGAAGGTCACCTTCTGAGATAGCCCCCGCTCACCCCCTTGATAGCTTGGCACGAGCAGCCAGGCTTATCTTCAAGGCAGATGTGTAAAGTATTTGCAACCATGCTCACAGCTACCCAATGATGACACCACAAATAGACTCCACACGAGTTTTATAAAAATGAGTATACATTTTATATAAAAAGATATACGATAAGACCACATGATACAAATCCAACATATGAGTATGTGTAATATTTCTCCTGGCTGGTTGTTAGGCCAGCCAGCCCTTGTAAGTTCTGACGATATTAATGAGCACTTCTAAACATTCCACTGTAATCCTAATACCATGTTATGCAGTTCGTAATGCTAGAAGCAGCCACTTGTGCAATGTAAAAATAACGCAATGCGTAATGCGACAATCAGGCACTTTGCAATGTAAGAATAATGCAATGCGTAACGCAACAATCAGGCACTTTGCAATGTAAAAATAATGCAATGCGTAATATAACCACTAGGTACGTCGTTATGCAGAAATAAGGCAATGCGTAATACACTAATCAGGTAGTTCGTTATGCAGGAATAATGCAATGCATAATACGCTAATCAGGTAGTTCGTTATGCAGAAACAATGCAATGCGTCATACAACAATCAGGTAGTTCGTTAGGCAGTAATGATGCAATGTGTAATACACTCCGGCACCGATCACGGTGCCTTAGGCGGTCTCTCCGCCACTCCTTCTGACTCACAGTCAGCCTCTGTCAACAGTTGCCCCCAACATGGGTATGGTGTAACAAAAAGTGCAGCTCCGCACTCCGGCCCTGGTACTGCCACTCCTTTGGCAATACGGGCCACGACGCGAGCCGAAGCAGTGGCTCGCGCTGGTGAAATGAGAGAAAGGCCAAGAGCGCCTCCCTCCAAGCCCGCACCCCTCCCCAGGCGTCGACACATGTTACCTGGGGGGCGCGAACCCATTCTCCTTCCTCTTCCAGCGACTTGGGCCTCAGATGCAATCTTTGTGAATGGGAAACAGCGGGCTCGGGCCGGCGGTTCAGCTCCTCCGAGGCTAGCGGTCCGGGCCGCTACTGCTACGAAGATCTCAGGCTGCCACAGGGCACATGCACACAGCGTCGCTGAGTCTCCCTTGAGCTTCGGGTGCACGATCACCGGGCACTCCACACGAAGGTCTCAGGCTGCACGAAGAACACTCGCACAGCGTCGCTGAGACTCACTTTAACTCTGGGTGCACGTTAACAAGACAATCCTCACGAAGGTCTCACGCTGCACAAAGCACACGCACACAGCATCGATGAGACTCACTTGGACTCCGGGTGCACGATAACAAGGCAATCCTCACGAAGGTCTCACGCTGCACAAAGCACACGCACACAGCGTCGATGAGACTCACTTGGATTCCGGGTGTGCACGATAACAAGGCAATCCTCACGAAGGTCTCACGCTGCACAAAGCACAAGCACACAGCGTCGATGAGACTCACTTGGATTCCGGTGCACACTATAACTGGACAATCCTCACAAAAGGTTCAGGCTGCAAAAGCACACGCACACAGCGTCGCTGATCCTCGCTTGGACTCCAGGTGCCCACGATCACAGGGCACTTCTTACGAGGGTCTCAGGCTGCAACAAGCACACGCACACAGCGTCGCTGAGACTCTCCTGGAAACTTTTGTGTTCCTGAGTTTCCGCAACAGGGAGCCAGCTCACCTCGGGCCCTTGGGGATAAGTTACTTCAGGACACAGCACAGCAAAGTCCTTTCAAGCAGGGGGACACAGCACACAGCAAAGTCCCTTTAGCCTTTCCTTGGTTAAAACAGCAAACTGCAGGCCAGCCCCAGAACACACAGCAAGGGTCAGTCCTATCCTTCAGTCTCTTCAGTTGTTTCTTCCTTGGCAAAGGTTCCTCTTGACCACGAAGTAGCTCCAGTCTTGTTCAATCTTGATCAAGCCCTTCTCCATAGTTCAGGGGCTTCAGCTCTCATAGTTATACCCCTCAATGGCTTTGAAGTCTTTGTGTTCAGGGGGCACTGACCCCTGTTCAAACCAGTTCTGGGTGCCTCCCTGCCAGTGACACCTTTATTCCTTTGATAGTGGGGGTCTGGATCCTCAATCACTCAGCAGGGGCCAGAGTCATTGGTTTTTGGCTGCAGCCCAGGCCTCTTCACCTCTAGGGGCTACTCCTCCCCCTACACTCCAGATGCAGGTCAGCCTGTTGCTGTCTCACATCCTCCCCTGGGTCAAGCCATTCCCCAGATCCTATCACTTGGAAATCCAGACAGTCAATCCACAACCAGGCAGAGAGACACAGAAATGTTAGAGCACAAAAACCCAGCCGCTTCTAAAAGAGTGACTTCTAAACACACAATGCAAACACCACCTTCATAAAAAGATGTGTTATTACACTGCGAGTTCAGGCATACTAAACGTCACCTCTCCATCTTAAGCCTTCGGGAAGATAGGCTGGAAAACATATTACACAGCCTCCCCATTCTGTCCTATGGGTAAGATGGCCTTTGAACAGTGAAAAACGAAATGGAGATTATTTCACTGTCAGGACATGGTACACACCTTAGTACATGTCCTACCTTTCACATACACTGCACCCTGCCCAGAGGGTACCTTGGACCTACCATAGGGGTGTCTGATGTGCATAGAAAGGGAAGGAGTAAGGCCTGGCAAGTGGGTGCACTTGTCAGAATAACATGGCAGTTTAACAAACTGCACGCAGGCACTGCAATGGCAGGCCTGAGTTCCCTTTCAAAGCTACTTGTGTGGGTGGCACAAATAGTGCTGCAGGCCCACTAGTAGCATTTGCATTACCAGCCCTGGCACACATAGTGCACTTTACTAGGGACTTTACTAGTAAGGCAAACATACCAATTATGGACAACCAATTACCATTACACTTTATACAGGTAGCACTTGCACTTTGACACTGTTTAGCAGCGGCAAAGTGTCCAAAGCATCTAAGTTGGCAAAACAATGTCAGAAAAAAGGTCTAGGGGAAAAGCAAAAGTTTAGGGAACTTTAGCCAAAAGGGCCAAGTCCCACAAACTTTATAATTAAATAAGCTTCCTTTCTAATCAAGAGAATCTTAGGGTCACTGCCTCTAGGGTTTGGCTTAATGACACTTAACACAGTCCACTTGAAATCTCTTTCCGTGTGACCCATCTTGTTGAAATGGTTGATCATAGGTGCCGCTGTAATTTTATTTTTGAGTCGTGACTCGTGAGCTGGGTTGGACAGCCCTTTGCTTCACTTCCTGGTTTGTTTTGCCTATGTACATTTTTGGACAAGGGCAAATCATTGCGTAAACCACGTTCTTTGTTTTGCAACTGGAGAATTCATTATGTCTCCATTACACTTGGCAATCTGTATAAGTGGAACCTTCAATTGTAGAGCTGCAGATCCTACAATTGCCACATTTGTGATGACCTTCTACAGCTTTCAAATGTATTAGAGACTGCAAGTTATCTAATCTTCTTGGTTGAACATCACTGGCTCTGATTATTTGCTGGCCAATACTAGTGTTCTTCTTCAATGCAAATAATGGCAAGTCAACAGAGCATTCCATGCTTTCCAGTAGTGTATACCAGCAGGAGAGGACTGTGTTAAATTCTGAATTGTTAATTCCACTGTGTATTAATATTTTCAAATGAAGGACTGGTCTATGAATGGCCAATCTCATTACTGATTCAGTTTGAAAAAACAACTTTATTGTTATGTCAAAATTGGTTTATGTTTTTTCAGTTAAGTTTATTGTTTAACAAAATTGATGTGTATGTTATAAATTCAAAACAGTTTTTCCCTGCAAAGTCAACAATACTTAAACGCGAAGGCCCACACCCGCCTCCATGGCTCTAATCCAGCGCGGATGTTTTTTCAGCGTTTGGCTGCCAGCTCGGCAACGTGAGGGCAAGGTTCCACGCCCTCCCCATACATAATGCAATTCTTTGTGAGTGGTGGCCATACCATGACAGATCTTTTTCCTGTTATTAATGCAGGTTCTAATGGGGATGGGCTATTGGCCCTTCCTGGAAGGAATGTTTTCCTTTCCACACGCTTGAGATCAAGACCCCTCGGCTGCTGGGTATTTCACTAAGATAGGATCCGTTCTGTGCACCCTTTCCATTTTTTAAATATTTTTCCACTTTTAATATGCTAAGGCTGTTTTCTTTTTACTTATGTGTTTAGATTTATCTGGTGCATTGACTGCATAATGAGAGACTAATGATCTCGCCTGCTACGTAAATGTTTGGAAGCATCATAGGGGCGCCCACCCGTTTTACTCCTTCCTGGGGGTAAGTTCATTATTTGGTATACATAATGACTACATAGAGCTGTGTAGCAATCCTAAGGTGGTTAGCAAATTAGGATACATTTTTGTTTCAGACCACCCTTTACAGTTTCTACTAATAGGATTGACATCTTACATGGAAAACATATACATTATGGATATGTCCTGTCTTACATAACGGTCAGTACCCTTGAAATTTCATTTTGCACATCACATTGATATAACAGGGAGATAGACCTTAATTACATCTTATTACATTTAGGTTGTTCTTTTGTCCTGATGAAGACCCGCATGCGGAGGTAGAAAATAACCTTATCGTGAAAGACGGGTCGAACCGTCAACATTCTCCTCCTTTGGCCTTCATTACTACCTTTTAACCCTGTTCAGAGGTCACTTAAAGAACAGAATAATGGATTGATGTTGTATACAGGCTTAACATTGGTTCAGTCGACTGAATCGCTTTAATCCAACCAGTGTTGTATATGTAAAATAGGGTATCTTTGCTTTTTATTTATTCTCATTGTCTCTCCTTCTTTTACATGTTCACATTGCACATAAACACTTCTTTTTCACTTTCTCTTGCGACAACCGTTTATTTTGATATTGATTGATTAAATATTGACTTTTATGAAAACTATATAAAGAAAGATTTCTTTATATGAACAATGTTGTTTCTGGTCTTTTCTCTCTGTGATAGCCAATGTATAGAATAACTTGCTTGACCGTTTGAATTGATTTCCCCAGTCCTGTACACTTGAAGTGGGCTAGTAAGATAGGTCGGGACCAATTGTTTTTTATACTGTTTAGACTACTAGGTCCTGGCTACCTTCTTTGAGAGAACCCCATTAGTATTTAATGGTACCTTCTGGGACATGTGGTAATAAGCTTCAAAAGTATTTAAGTGAATCATGAAGAAAATGTGAAATAAATCACAAAGGCTAATGAAAATTAGGTGATTGGTCCCTTTCTTGTTCAGTCAGTACAACAATTAGGCAGCAAGAATTTCAGTTTGGTTATATTGAAAAGAGGCCCATTCTAGTTTGCTGTTATGGGCCCATCTTATATAAAAAAAACTTTTAGAAATTTAGCTTTTTCTTGCCATAGCCATGTAGTGCCTGTAGCCTGTCTCTGGCCACATGACTGTGCATAGCTGACAGTGGAGCTTTGTGTATTCCTCCTAGATACCCACATACAATATGAATAGGCTGTCCGGTTTTAGGTTTAAACCTAGAATAACTGATAAAACCCCACTGGAAGGGAAATAGCCCACACCAGTGTAAACATATAAACACTGAGAAAAAAAACGCACAAGCACAAACTAAATGCCATTCAAAGAAAGGAGAAGGAGAGTGAAAGAGTCATTTTTATTTCTTCCTGAAGGGGCCAATACAATGTAACTTTGTTATATAAGGTAGCAGTAAGAAAGACTGGGCTAACATTATTCTGCTTGAGTTTTGTTGTTTAGGGATATCACTAAAATATTGTTGCTTCTTCCTTTTTCAGTTTTGTGATCTTTGTTCTAAAGATACAGGGGTTAGAAGCATGTTTTAGGTGTTGTTTATTTATTTTATAAACTGTAGGGAATCAGGAAATATCAAAATCATTTTTAATTTTTGGCTACGTTTGAGTCTTTCACTGATAGGAAAAACGTTGGTTTCATAGGAATCTTTCCCAATATGTAACATCACATTTACCCACAGAGAATGGGTAAAAACCCTTTGATACATCAGCCCCCTTTTCTAGTGAGTCAGTATTGATAGTAGTTGAATGGCCAAACACCCCAGGCTTTAACAATTCAATGCAAGGTATAGTGACAGGTATATGTGAAAAGAGTGCAGTCACAAAGCATCTGGGATACTGGTGAAAACATGACACCATACTTTTGGAAAACATGGAATGCAGTGTCACCCGGAATTTTGCTGCAAAAAGTTCTTACCAAGTTCAACAAAAAGATTGGAGTGATTTTGTTTGTATTTGCAGTGATTCAGCTACGTATATGAAAAAGTTGTGTGATGACCTGTCAAAATCGAAACCTGAGCTGAAGTGATTCCCTGTAAGAGGTCCTTGCCACTTGTTAGATGGTATGCTGAAAGCATCTTTACAATCTTCAGAGTTAATGAAGAATGCTATTGACTTTTTAGTCCATTCTGGTGCACTGTTTTGTTATGCACGGAAACTAAAATGCAATATTCCTCATTTTGTGCTGTGTGTGGCATCAAAGAAAGAGTCATCCCAACTGTGTCATTAGCCGGTGGTTCTCAGTCCTAGAGGCCGTGAATGATATATTATCCATGTGGCGACCGTTTACAGAACCTTTGCTGAGTGATGATTCCAAAGGCAAGAAATGTGAGGATCTTTGATCAAATATTGATAGTGATTTGAAAAATAGTACACTCTACTGCATTCTTAGATTTTTACAGGAAAGCATGACTGCTGCAGTGGACATAATAAAAAAACTAGAGTCTCAAAACACCCTTGTCTACCAAGTGTTCAGCATAATTGGTGTAGATGTGAAACATCTCCTTCAGAGTAGGCTGGGCGACACTTTTAGTGACTTTGGCACTGCAACATATTCCATGTTAGAGTGCTTGCCACTTGGTAAGCAAAGAAATGTTGAGGAGCAATTCAGGAACTTTGATTTTACAATGTGCCCTTCACCAGCCATGGCATTTGAAGTCAGTGAAGCCTCACTGTGGTACTCTGCACAAGCTATAGATCCCTTCTGTAAAGGGAAATTTTCTCCAGCGTTTCAAAAGTGCTGCCTCATTTTTAACCGCGCGATACCAAAGGGGATGATGGACGGAGCGCTTGAGCTAATCAAACACTCACCCCCAGTCAACTGATCTGGGTTTAATCCATCATCATTCTTTAGCTCACTCCACCACCCCAGTTCAGACATGGCCATATGCAAATCAGTCTGACCCTGTGCCTCATGGAACAGTCCAGCCCGAACTGCCAAGCCATGTCTTACCTGGACCGGAAACAAGCATCCTGGGACCGGTTTCTGGCTATTCAGCCGTCATCAGCCAGGCTAGCTTGAATCCAGTGGGAAAGTGAGCAAGGGACCCATGTCTGGGCGTACCCTGCCAACTTAGGGTGAACAAAGCGATACCAAAGGGGATGATGGACGGAGCGCTTGAGCTAATCAAACACTCACCCCCAGTCAACTGATCTGGGTTTAATCCATCATCATTCTTTAGCTCACTCCACCACCCCAGTTCAGACATGGCCATATGCAAATCAGTCTGACCCTGTGCCTCATGGGAACAGTCCAGCCCGAACTGCCAAGCCATGTCTTCCCTGGACCGGAAACAAGCATCCTGGGACCGGTTTCTGGCTATTCAGCCGTCATCAGCCAGGCTAGCTTGAATCCAGTGGCAAAGTGAGCAAGGGACCCACGTCTGGGCATACCCTGCCAACTTAGGGCGAACAAAGCGATGCCAAAGGGGATGATGGACGGAGCACTTGAGCTAATCAAACACTCACCCCCAGTCAACTGATCTGGGTTTAATCCATCATCATTCTTTAGCTCACTCCACCACCCCAGTTCAGACATGGCCATATGCAAATCAGTCTGACTCTGTGCCTCATGGGAACAGTCCGATACAAAAGGGGATGATGGACGGAACGTTTGAGCCAATCAAACACTCACCCCCAGTCAACTGATCTGGGTTAAATCCATCATCATTCTTTAGCTCACTCCACCACCCCAGTTCAGACATGGCCATATGCAAATCAGTCTGACCCTGTGCCTCATGGGAACAGTCCAGCCCGAACTGCCAAGCCATGTCTTCCCTGGACCGGAAACAAGCATCCTGGGACTGGTTTCTGGCTATTCAGCCGTCATCAGCCAGGCTAGCTTGAATCCAGTGGCAAAGTGAGCAAGGGACCCACGTCTGGGCATACCCTGCCAACTTAGGGGCGAACAAAGCGATACCAAAGGGGATGATGGACGTAGCGCTTGAGCTAATCAAACACTCACCCCCAGTCAACTGATCTGGGTTTAATCCATCATCATTCTTTAGCTCACTCCACCACCCCAGTTCAGACATGGCCATATACCAAATCAGTCTGACTCTGTGCCTCATGGGAACAGTCCAGCCCGAACTGCCAAGCCATGTCTTCCCTGGACCGGAAACAAGCATCCTGGGACCGGTTTCTGGCTATTCAGCCGTCATCAGCCAGGCTAGCTTGAATCCAGTGGCAAAGTGAGCAAGGGACCCACGTCTGGGCATACCCTGCCAACTTAGGGCGAACAAAGCGATACCAAAGGGGATGATGGACGGAGCGCTTGAGCTAATCAAACACTCACCCCCAGTCAACTGATCTGGGTTTAATCCATCATCATTCTTTAGCTCACTCCACCACCCCAGTTCAGACATGGCCATATGCAAATCAGTCTGACCCTGTGCCTCATGGGAACAGTCCAGCCCGAACTGCCAAGCCATGTCTTCCCCGGACCGGAAACAAGCATCCTGGGACCGGTTTCTGGCTATTCAGCCGTCATCAGCCAGGCTAGCTTGAATCCAGTGGCAAAGTGAGCAAGGGACCCACGTCTGGGCATACCCTGCCAACTTAGGGGCGAACAAAGCGATACCAAAGGGGATGATGGACGGAGCGCTTGAGCTAATCAAACACTCACCCCCAGTCAACTGATCTGGGTTTAATCTATCATCATTCTTTAGCTCACTCCACCACCCCAGTTCAGACATGGCCATATGCAAATCAGTCTGACCCTGTGCCATATGCAAATCAGTCTGACCCTGTGCCAGGCTAGCTTGAATCCAATAACTCTGAGGGCATATGGTCCCAGTTCAACGCATATGTTGCAGAACCTGACGCAGAGAATCACAATCTTCATGTGCACTAGTATTGGCATGGAAAGCTATGTCAGTGGCCAGAGTTAGCAAATTGTATACTGGCTATTTTGGTGTTGCCTGTCTCAAGTGCCAATGTTGAGAGGGCCTTTTCACAGATAAAAGTTTACATGGGAAGGAAAGAGCGAGCGTGCATGACCAAAGACTCACTGAAGAAGTATTGTATGGTGTACTACGATAAGTTTGATTTGTAAAAATGTATTTGGACCTCATTTACACTGTACGTACACTGTCTATATACCATGCACTATCAGTGCAGAAAGCAAGCAATAATAAAAGCAAAAAGTTCCATAAAAACCGGAAAAACACTGTTTCTGTTGTTTTTAATGGCGCAAAAATATGTAACCACTGATAACCACTGTTTTTTGAAGGTATTGAAATCACTTGAAAACACTGGAAAAAACCCCACCAGAATTTACCAAAAATAGAAACTGAAAACAGGAAAGCCTAAATATGAAGCACAGGTGTGACTGGATGGGCTATCACTGGCAGGCTGGGAGGAAGGAGCTGGGCACAGCCCCACTTACACCTGAATAGGCTGTGCCCTGCCTCCACACAAAGGACTTCATACCCCTGTAGTTAGTCTAGAGCTAGAGCAGGGAAGGCAGGATGCCTGGGAACTTCAAATGGAAACCTCTAGAAGCTTCTCCACCACTTCAATGGTACATCTGGGTATAAATACAGGAACTTAGACACCAGCTCTTCAGTACACTTCTGAACCTGTAAAAACTCTGCCAGGAAGAAGTACTGCTACAAGGACTGCAACTCTGCTGGACTGTTGCTCTAAAGGAACTGCTACCCTGCTGTTTCTGACCTGCTGCCCTTTTGCCTGGGAAAGAAGTACTCAACCTGCAACTTCATCTTGAAACCCAGAGTGACTCAAGGGGCTAGTCTTCTGGCCTCCTGATCGGAGCCTCAGGGACATAATAGACTCCCAAACCCCTTCCTGGACCCAGCTGCAGCAAGTTCCTGACTCCCAATAGGTGCCTCTCAGGTCCTGGAGACTTGGTGTGGATCACGGGCTCTTTAGATCATGCTTTTGTGCTATTCGTGATGGCGAATAGGTCCAATTGCACCGGAACTGCACTGCTCGCACCGAAATTCAGCGTGAGCCGCTGCCAGCCCATCTCTTCACACAGCAAGCATTGATGGCCCGCGGAGGATCGCAACCACAAAGCACCAGCCCGCCTGTCTGCGACACCTGGCCTGCCCTTCACGCCATGACGGCCACCGCCTGCAACACTCTCCTTGCTCCCTGAAATCCTCTCAAATGCGAAAGGGACTCTTGGCACAAAACTTGAGAAGGCAAATCTTCAGCGGAACTAATCTAGGATTGTATCCAACCCACACTCCATTCGCCTCAATTTTTATCTTTGACCCATTCCAGTGTGACCAGATAGCTGCGGTTGGCGCTCTCTGCTTTTAGGTGCAATATTGCAGAAATTCATAACTCTGGTTCTACTGATTGGATTTTTACGTTTTGGTTTTGTTTTATATATTAAATTAAGTTCTGTTTTTCTAACCTGGTGTGGGATTTTTTTGTGTGGTGTTTTCATTGTTTTACTGTTTGAAGCGTTGCACAAATACTTTACACAGTGCCTCTGAAATTAAGCCTGACGACTGCTCTGTACCATGCTACCAGGGGGTTGAGCACCGGTTAGTTTGGGGTTGCTTGGCCTTACCCTGACAAGGATTGTGGTTGCCGCTTAACCAGGGCTCACACCTCAGTCAACCAGTAACCCAATTTCTTACACAAGTTTAACTGCCATTTTAGCTATTTTGATGTGAAGTCTACTCCACTCCACTCAAAATTAAATACTGAGAAAGTTGCAAGAGTCCCTTGCCAGTACATCATCAAAGCACTCATAGTAAATAATGCAGGATGACAAACCAAGCAATTAATTTCTACTGTTTCATCACAAAAGAAGTTGAATCATGTGCCACACAAAGAATTTGACATCTTGTTGAAGATATTAGTATGCAATCACTTTGCCAGACAAACTCCATTTGACCTGAACCTGTGTTCCAAACGTGCAAGTGCCTGCATACTTAAGTTTGCTGTCTTGCCAATATACTCCTGCACAGTGTAAAAAACTCAGCTGGTTTAGGACACAGTTTTAGTGTACCCAAATTAATTTACTCTGAGAGATGAAGATTGCTTTCCAAGGACAGAATTTAAAAAATAGCATTCCTGTAATTTACTGTCAGACAAAAAAAAGTAATTTGTTGATGAATAACATTTTGTATTGTATCTATTTTATGTATTCAATTTTCAGTCGTAAATTAAACTGTGAGACTAAATCATTATCATTATGTTTCTATTAACATTTAAATGTCCTAAAATGCAATAACAGACAACAAAAATACAAAAGGTGCCACACAATCAGCCATTAGCTGCATAATCTGCTGGATAAATAGCTTTTTTCCAGACAATCGGCCGCATAATTTGGATTTTCCTGCTCATAGTTTAACCATCTCTGTAGCACAATTTGGTCCTACACTGCCACATAATTCCAGTGGCCCTGCACACACCACATAGCACACAGAAAGGGACTTTAATTCACGTACATTACAACTCACACAGTGCCACCGTGTGACAAATTATATCGGCTCCCATTGCACGATCTCCAGGTGAGGAGCCGATATCACAAGGTGGCAGGGAAAACATGCTGAAAACTACTGTAAATAGTGTTTTTTCAGCTCGTTTCCCAAGGCTTCGAACTGGCGACGTCCATTGAGGGGTGTGAAAGCACCCCAGGATGTCGACATCGACACCATTCTCAGTGAACCTTTTTTTTGGGAACGGGAGGACAGGGCTTGGGGCGGGGTGGGGTTTAAAAGTGCCTCCTGGGGACTTCTTGGCAAGAGGCCTGGCCCCCTTCAAGGCCCTGGCCCCTCCTCACACGGTGAGATTGTTCTTCAAGGTGGCATGTATGTATTCAGTTCTCAAGTTTTGATTTTTTGGGTGCGCCCATTTCAAGCACAGATTCAATCAATGGGCTGCTCATCATGTTTTGTATCAGTCAGGGCATTTTTAGATGGGCAAACTAACTTTTACATTGGTGACATTTGGATAAGCAGTTGTCCATGAAACTGCTATTTGTAATGTGGTACAATAAAATTGAACCACTTGGTCTGTAAGATGTGTTTCCAAGGAACTCATCGGGTGAAGAGGGCTACTTCAGTGTGTTTCCCACATACTGCTGCTACCTCCTCCACCATCATGGAGCCCTTCACCGTGGGTGTTGGGCACCACAGTTTTTATAACTGTTCCAACATGGCTCCCAGACACATGCATTGAATGAGCTCACTTGAAGTTGTCATGGACATTTTTATAACGAGACAATCCAATACAAATATCTGGTGACAGTAATGGAATCACCAAGCACAACACCACCCTTCAGACTTTTTCTGTGCTCCGCACGTCACACAACCTTCATGCCCTTCTCACCAATTCTGGATCCGACATTGCTTCATGGGTTTGTGGCACGCATGACTAAACAACGCGTGCCTCTAACAGCCCGAACCATGAATGTATCTTAACCATGCATTCCTTTACCACGCATGCCTCTACCACACAATTTCGTTGTAAAGGCATGATTGGTAAGGGAGTATGCATGGTTTAGATAGCTACTACCCCAACCCCCTCCCCGCCCTAAGCCCTAAAATTCTATCCCCCTACCTCACTCCCCACCCTGAAGCCTAAAACCTGCCCTGCCCTTAAATCATCCCTTCCCCTCCCCCTGCCCTGAGGCCTAAAACCCTGCCACCTACCATAAACTACCCTGACCCCAACCCCGCCCTGATTCCTACAATTTACCTGTGCACAGTCCATAAAACTACCCCACACCCTTCCACTGCCCTGAGGCTTAAAACCCTGCCCCAAATTTAAAAAGTGCCCCAAACCACATTGGCCTGCGCCCTAAAACTGCACCCACTCCTAAAAAAAAAAAAACCCAGCCCTTGAAACTACCCGAACCCCTGTCCCCGCCCTGAGTCCTAAAACCCTGACCCCTTTTCCAAACGTACTCTGACCCCCCCGCCCTGAGCCCTAAAAGCGACCTGACCCCTAAAAAACTACCCTCCCCAAACCTTGCCCCAGCCCCACTTACCTGTCCGCGTCTGGAGATTCCTGTTCTAATGCTTCCTACTCTTCTCCCCGCCCATCCTGAACACTAGACAGCTATCTGTCTTAACCAGGCAAATGCATGATACAGGCAAGCGTGATTGCGATTGCGTTGGAACGGCACGCGTGACTCTGCCCGCATTGTTTCGGCCATTTCCACCTCACCTGAGCTGTGTAGCAGTTTCTATCCGCTGATGGAGTGTCAGTCCTTTGGGTAGCACATTCTACTATTGTCTTCCATTTTGTCACAGCTTGGATGAATGCCAGTAGACGTCCGATGGAACAATTGCTGAGTGTGTACCAGATTACCTAGGGGTGGAACGTTTTATTTTTTCATCTTGCTTATTTTCAAGGAGCAGCCGTACCGACCTGGCCCTTGTACTAAGAATAAACCCTAAGCTCCTGCTTTCCAGATCTCAGCATGCTCACCCCTTCCGTGGTGGTGGTTCCACAGTACTCCCATACACAGTGCCGCATTACCAACTAGGCACAGTAGGCATTGGCCTATGGACACCACTCCTTTTAGGGGCACCGCAGCAGCAGATCAAAATAATATTGATTTGATCTTGAAAGAAAATTACAATCAAGCTTTCTTAAATATTGTTTCCAAAAGATAGAAAAAAGTGAATCAACTCAAAGAAACAAAAACTTGACATTAAAGACTCTATAGAGAAAGTACTGTATTAATGTAATGTACCCATTAACAACTTAAAGTACATAAACCAGAGACATCAGATTCACATAAAAGTTTGTCTCTTCAAGAAAATGTCTTTTAAGAGACATCAGATTCACATAAAAGTTTGTCTCTTAAAAGCTCATCTTCTACCAGCTGTTAGTTTGTAAAACAAATCTGGTGCGTTGGGTATGAAGAGATAATTTGCGAGGGGGTGGGGGAGAGGAAATTTCGACTGCCTAGAGGCCTCCACAGGGTTTCATCTGGCCCTGCCCATATACTCAGTGCTACTTGGAGCTTCGATGGCTCCTTCTCATGTGCCTTCCGTAGTACGCTGGGCAAGGTGAGACTTGAGCTAAGAGGATGGTGCCTGTTTGAGGAGATGGCAGATTCCTGCACGGCTAACACCAACTACCAGTCGGCAGGTCTGCATTGCTTTCTAAGCCAATATGTTTATTTTAATGCGGAAGGAAATCAGTGCTTAATTTGAGCGGGGGCTTTCCGGTGCTAAGCACCCGCACTTAATTGGTTTCCGGTGCTCGGCACCGGCACCTAATTGTCAACACCATACTTAGAACAGTCTATCACATGGTTGTGCTGCTCATCTAATTTAGAGATGAGCAGAACAATGGTAGTTTAGGAATACAATATACATAAAAAATGCTAATACCTGTCTCCCCAGCCATTCCTTTTGCTTTGGGGACCTGGAATAATCTGAACTGTCGCATTTACATGCGAGAGAGATGGTTAGTAGTTGTTTTGGCGGCGATGGGTGGTGCAAGCTGCAGTGGCCTCCTGGTCAAAGCTCTGGCACATAATATTTTACAAATTAAGCACTGAAGGAAATACACAGACATTGCAGGCTGAGTACTGTGCAATGCTGTCTCTCAGGAAAGTAAAGAGTTTTTAACGCAACCCTCATGTCGGGGTTACAGATGTACGCTCTCACTTCTCCCGACGTTTTTTTTTTTAACAGTGCTGTTATTTATTTATTTTTTAACTGCATTCGTGCATTATTATCGATTCCGATTGCTTCGTGCATTGCAGTGTTCCTCTCTACGCACACGGCACACACTGAGTAGGCCTGGGTGGTAAATTCCGTTCCGCTCGCGGAATTTGAGGAATTTGGGTGATTTCACGTTCCGCGGAGAACGCAGAATTACCCAAAATTCCGCGATCCGCGGCTTCGCAGAATTTTTTGCTTGTTCGCGCTTTCAAAATGCGTGTTCGCGAGATATTTCTCCCTGAGCACGCAAACAGCATTCGCGAACAGGAAAAAAGCATCGTGAACGGGCGGAACAAGCAATTCCACGTGTTCGCTGAACTTTTGCATGCCCGCGGAGATTTTTTACCGTTTCGCGGAGCTTTGCGTAGCGCGACTACGCAAATTCCGCCCACCCCTAATCACTGAGTGAGCCCACATAGTGAAAGCCAGTGAGGTTCCTGTGAGACTCCCACAGTGTTAAGGCACGGCTGCCCCCCTGTGTCCATGTGCATGTACTGCCTCTCCGATTGTACCCCGGTCCTTGGTGCATTATGGTAATGCATGCATTTTTCAGACAATTGACAGACAGCGCATAAAATAAAGTTCTGCCCTGGAACCCTAGTAAACACCTCCCTGACACAAAAAATTAATTGTAAATAGGATGAGCAGAAGGAAAAACGAACACTTTCCCTACCAAGCAGATTGTTGAATGAAAACAGAGGTGTTAAACCACATTCAAAAAACTTCACACCACATTTTTACTGAGTAAGAGCTGTTAATAAGAAATACTATAATTACCATTCTAAATGCTACTCATTGTTTCTCGCCAGCACGATGAAAGGCTGAGTTGTACTTGTAACTTGTACCCTGGCAATGAGCACGCTTTAACAGACAGCGTGCAAATCACTGCTCAATTTGTGCCGGAGGTGGGCAACAGTACTACTTTCTGGGGGCTGGGACTTACGCACAGTCCTAGCTACATAGATTAAGGAATCGGAAAAACCTACTGTGCCTGGGGCTGTTCTCTCCGCTGTGCTCAGCGCAGAGGCCAAAACATACCCTAGGTGCCAATGTTAGATCAAAGGTAACAGTGAACAACAAAGGTATCAGTGAACCAGCATTTGATGCATGACGCCAAGGATGCGACGGTAGGCGGACACAGGATTGTAAATGTGAGCCATCACTGGGAGAAGACAGAGGACCAAGCCTCCCTAACACGGTCCCTCAGCTGGAGCCCAGCCAGACCACCATAAACCACCGCTAATGAAAGATTAGGGTGTCTCTTTTGAACTGTTTCTTCACTTCTCTGTCAGCTCTCGTCTAATATTAATTTTTTTAAATATAAGAGGCTAAGTAAGTTGCTATTTATACATAATGTGTGTTATGCGTGGAATTGTGCAACCCAGCAGCAAGTAGGCATACAAATAGAGCACTACTGATGTGTATCAATGAGGTATGTAACTGCCCTCCTAATACCAGGGCCGCCTTTGCCTGGAAGGCGCTGCAGAATTCTGAAAGCAGAACAATGTCCAACCTTTTCAACTATAACAACAGTTCTTGAGCACACGTGGCACAAAGAATCCACTGAATATGATTCCACAAGTCTGAGGTTCAGTAGTCACACTTCCAATCTTTATTGCTTCTCTGCCAACACGTATTTCGTTGCTCAGGAGTATCGCCCCTCGACTTCATCAGGGCATATAGGGACTGAATAAAGAGTGAAATCTATCAAGCAATATTCCTTTCCAAGCACGTGAATATCAACTATTGGAAACCTCATTAGAGTGGGTCGATCCAGTATACGCTCCAATGCTCAATCCAAAACTACGCAAGAATTAATTATCCAAGATCTGCCACTGTTCACCGGCCGTGCAAAGTTTGTTGGTCTGGAAACCTCGGTCTTCCTTAAGCAGGCCTATGCGGAAGGAAAGGAGTACATTTGTTATGTGATGTGAATATCAACATCAACCCATCATAATGTATGGTAATTAAAAAAAAAACGACTTACTCACTGAGTTAGAATTGCACTTTAAAAATGCTTAAATGCTAGGGGGCGTGGCTTGGCAAGCCAGCATGGCGGACGTGTGCTGAGTGAGCTCCATCCAGCCCTAATCTTTATCCTTCATTAATCCTGATCCTCCGGCCGCAATACCCTCCTTCCTGTTGTTCCTGGGGTGTAGCAACCTGGCGCCGCACACCGGGGCGACTCCAGCCCCGCATCCCGAGGCGGCGAGGTGGCGACGATCGCCACTGAGGCCTGGAGACAGCGGGGAAGCCGCGATCTTGCGTGCGGCTCTGTCGGCGTCCCCCGGTGGGAGTGCGGAGCTGCGGCGGCTGGTCTGACCTACTGAGGGGTGCTGTGCTGGATCCCCGCATACCAGCCGGTGCCTGTCCTTCGCCTCCCACCTCGCCAACCACGGAGCGGATCCTCCTTGTTCAGCGGTCAGATCGGACCGCGAGGGAAGTGTGTAGGAGGCCCGAGGGACGCTCTGGTGAGTCGCCGCCATTTCTGTGACACCCTGGGCCACGGCGTGCTTGACCTCCCTTCAGCTCGGCGGACATTCTTCTCTGGTGGCCTGGGGCCCTGCGAGTGGCGCCTGGAGCCCTTGGGGGCCTGTGACATTCTGCGGACTAGTGCCCGTTCCGCTGTGTGGGTCTCCTCTCTTTCCTTCCCCCCCCCACGGGCCTGTACAGGGGATCGGCGGCACTTTCGGGCCACGCGGGGGTGCGGACCGGTGACCCCATGGGATCGGTATTCTGCTTCCCCCAGTAGCCTTGGGGGCGCTTCCTTGTGGGCCTGCGGACACTGGCGGAGCCTCCCTGTGTCCCCCGCTTGGCCGGCAGTTGGCGGCCCCTGGGTGGCGGTGCCTAGCGTTTCTGCCTCGTACCCTGCTCTTTGGACGTCCCTGCCTCCCTTCCACCCGGGTAGGCTACGGGGCACCCCTGCCCTGGGGACGCTGACTGAGTGTGTGGAACGGCGACGCTGGACGTTTTGGGGCCCAGACAGACGGGCGTATCCACCTGCATGTCTTGTCACCTGCGGGGTGGCCAGTGGGGCTCTCCTTCCCCTCTATCAGCGGCCGGTCGGGCCGCTGGGGTCCCTCCTTGGTGCGGGTGGCGCCGCTTGGATCCGGAGTGGTGGCACTGCGATTCGTGTCGCGGCCCTGGGCCCCGTCTTGACGGGGATCGTTTTGGCGGCCTGATCAGGCCGCGTGGGCCACAGCCCAGCCCCGTCGATACATCTGCGGTGTCTGTACTGACCCCACCCTCTGAGAGCGGGCTCGCTGGTGTCCGACTGATTGTCATCTGAGTTGCAAGAGAACATTTGGCCAGCCATGACGAGAGTTAATACTGGTAGGGGCTCGTCCAAGCAGAGCACACTGGATAAGTTTGCCGGCCCTGGGGCCTCCACTGCAGCATCGGGGGGGACCCCGGGTGATGTGCCTGACAATGCTGCCCTCCTGGCGGCCATTACTCAATCCAGGGATGCCCTGGATGCCAAGATCGGGGCGGTAGGATCCGATGATATGCTACTGCGCCAAGACCTGCGGAATGCGGTGGCGCGCATCACCGAGACCGAAACAAGAATCTCGGGAGTGGAGAATGTGGTTACCACCCTGCAACAGCGAGTGACCTCCTTGGAGAGCGCCCAGCGGGGCCTGGCGTCAAGGGTGGAAGATGCTGAGGGACGGGCGAGATGCAATAACCTCCGCTTTGTTGGCTTTCCGGAGGGATGTGAGTCTGGCGATATGGAGCGGCTCCTTACCCAGTGGCTGGAGAGTTGGCTACCCCCGGAATCCCTCCCCAAATGCTTCGTCGTCGAACGTGCCCATAGGGCCCTGATGCAGAAACCCCCGGCGGGGGCTCGCCCGAGGACCGTGATTGCAAAATTGCTCAACTATCATAACCGGGACGCTATCCTGATACAGGCTAGGGCCAAAGAACCTCTACTATATGACAATGCCCGCATTCTGATTTTCCCTGACTATACCAAACTGGTTCAACTGCAGCGGCAATCATTTCTAGCGGCTAAGGCCCGCCTTCGAGAGCTCATGCTTCCATATGCATTGCTTTACCCGGCCCGGTTGCGGGTCGTCTATCGCTCTCGTACCCACTTTTTTGATTCTCCGGAGGAGGTGTTCCATTGGACGGATGAGACGGTGCGGCTGCGCCCTCATTCGCCGCCCAGGAGAGACTCAGATTCATCCTCGAGTGGGGTGGCTCGGAATCTGCCCAAGGTCAAGGGGAAGGGTTCCAGACGCTCCAGGTCTAGACGGCGACGCCCCGTCCCGTGCGGGATCTGCCTCGCGACAGGTTGCACCAGCTGATTAATCAACACTCGTGTCCAACGCTTAACCCCTTCACTGCTAGGCCTTTTCCCCCCCCTGTGCTAAGCCTTTTTTTTGCTATTTGGGGTAGTTCGCGCTTAGGCCCCTGTAACTTTTTGACCACATAAGGTATCCACGCCAAATTTGCGTCCTTTTTTTCTAACATCATGGGGATTGTAAAGGTACCCAGGGTTTGTGGATTCCCCTGGAGGGGACCCAGAAATTAGCCACAATACAGCAAAATTATTTTTTGGGGGGGAAAAATGCGAAAAAAGGGCTACAGATGAAAGCGTCTTGTTTTTTCCCTGCAAATGGCATAAAAAAAAGGGTTGTGGTGCTGAAATAACCATCTTCCCAGCTTTCAGGGACAAGCAGACTTTTGTCAGAAAACCAACTTTTTTTACACAGTTTTGGCATTTTTCTGGGACATAGCCTATTTTTGCTATTTTTTGTGCTTTCAACCTCCTTCCAGTTAATGGTAGAAATGGGTATGAAACCAATAATGGATCCTGGAAAGCCATACATTTCTGAAAAGTAGACAAAATTCTGAATTCAGCAAGGGGTCATTTGTGTAGATCCTTAAAGTTTTCCTTATAAAAACTAACAGTTAAATTAAGGAAAAATTGAAAATTTGTTGAAAAAAACAGCCATTTGTGTCAACGTTTTCACCTGTAACTTCTTCTAATTATGACAGCTATTTGAAAGCAAAATACCGTTATATCCGCTGGACCTTTCTGGTTGTGGGGATATATAGGACTTGTAGGTTCACCAAGAACCCGACGAACCCAGAGCCAATAACTGAGCAGCATCTTGCAATGGTTTTTTATTATGTACCGGGTATATAGCAATTATTTTGGGAAAATGTATACATGGAAAAATTGTTATGAAAGACACCTATGTATTTCTGAAATGGGAACAAAATGTAGATTTTAGAAACAGTAGATATTTGCACATTTCCGAAATTGGGAGTACCCATAATAGCATGAGAATTATAGGTCATTTTTCAAAATGACTTATTTTTTACACATTGTCTTTCATTTGGTAGGCAGAAATGCATAGAAAGTCAATAGGTAATAACAGTTGCTCTACAATTCTGTGTTACCCTAAGTCTCCCGATAAAAATGGTACCTCACTTGTGTGGGTAGGCCTTGTGCCCACAACAGGAAATGGCTCAAAATACAACGTGGACGTACCACATTTTCACAATGAAAAATTACCCTTTTTTTGCAAAGTGCCTAGCGGTAGTTTTTGAACCCTAGCTCTGCGGGCACTTAGGGAAACCTAGCAAACCTATAAATTTTTGAAAACTAGACACCCAGGGGAATTCAGGATGGGGTGACTTGACTGGCTCTCACCAGGTTCTGTTACCCAGAATCCCTTGCAAACCTAAAAAATTGGCCCAAAAAAACACATTTTCCTCACTTTTCTGTGGTGAAAAGTTCTGGAATCTGCGTGGATGCACAAAATTCCACCCACCTCGCGTTCCCCAAGGTCTTCCGAAACAAATGGTACCTCACTTGTGTGGGTAGGCCTAGTGCCCGCAACAGGAAGCAGCGCAAAACGCAACGTGGACGCACCACATTTTCACAGTGAAAAATGACCCTTTTTTGCAAAGTGCCTAGCTGTAGTTTTTGAACCCTAGCTCTGCCGGCACTTAGGGAAACCTAGCAAACCTATACATTTTTGAAAAGTAGACACCCAGGGGAATCCAGGATGGGGTGACTTGACTGGCTCTCACCAGGTTCTGTTACCCAGAATCCCTTGCAAACCTAAAAAATTGGCAAACAAAACATTTTCCTCACTTTTCTGTGGTGGAAAGTTCTGGAATCTGCGTGGATGCACAAAATTCCACCCACCCCGCGTTCCCCAAGGTCTTCCGAAACAAATGGTACCTCACTTGTGTGGGTAGGCCTAGTGCCCGCAACAGGAAGCAGCGCAAAACGCAACGTGGACGCACCACATTTTCACAGTGAAAAATGACCCTTTTTTTGCAAAGTGCCTAGCTGTAGTTTTTGAACCCTAGCTCTGCCGGCACTTAGGGAAACCTAGAAAACCTATACATTTTTGAAAAGTAGACACCCCGGGGAATCCAGGATGGGGTGACTTGACTGGCTCTCACCAGGTTCTGTTACCCAGAATCCCTTGCAAACCTAAAAATTGGCAAAAAAACACATTTTCCTCACTTTTCTGTGGTGGAAAGTTCTGGAATCTGCGTGGATCCACAAAATTCCACCCACCCGCGTTTCCCAAGGTCTTCCGAAAAAAATGGTACCTCACTTGTGTGGGTAGGCCTAGTGCCCGCGACAGGAAGCAGCGCAAAACGCAACGTGGACGCACCACATTTTCACAGTGAAAAATGACCCTTTTTTTGCAAAGTGCCTAGCTGTAGTTTTTGAACCCTAGCTCTGCCGGCACTTAGGGAAACCTAGCAAACCTATACATTTTTTAAAAGTAGACACCCAGGGGAATCCAGGATGGGGTGACTTGACTGGCTCTCACCAGGTTCTGTTACCCAGAATCCCTTGCAAACCTAAAAAATTGGCAAATAAAACACATTTTCCTCACTTTTCTGTGGTGGAAAGTTCTGGAATCTGCGTGGATCCACAAAATTCCACCCACCCGCGTTCCCCAAGGTCTTCCGAAAAAAATGGTACCTCACTTGTGTGGGTAGGCCTAGTGCCCGCGACAGGAAGCAGCGCAAAACGCAACGTGGACGCACCACATTTTCACAGTGAAAAATGACTCTTTTTTTGCAAAGTGCCTTGCTGTAGTTTTTGAACCCTAGCTCTGCCGGCACTTAGGGAAACCTAGCAAACTTATACATTTTTGAAAAGTAGACACCCAGGGGAATCCAGGATGGGGTGACTTGACTGGCTCTCACCAGGTGCTGTTACCCAGAATCCTTTGCAAACCTAAAAAATTGGCAAACAAAACACATTTTCCTCACTTTTCTGTGGTGGAAAGTTCTGGAATCTGCGTGGATCCACAAAATTCCACCCACCCGCGTTCCCCAAGGTCTTCCGAAAAAAATGGTACCTCACTTGTGTGGGTAGGCCTAGTGCCCGCGACAGGAAGCAGCGCAAAACGAAACGTGGACGCACCACATTTTCACAGTGAAAAATGACCCTTTTTTGCAAAGTGCCTAGCTGTAGTTTTTGAACCCTAGCTCTGCCGGCACTTAGGGAAACCTAGCAAACCTATACATTTTTGAAAAGTAGACACCCAGGGGAATCCAGGATGGGGTGACTTGACTGGCTCTCACCAGGTTCTGTTACCCAGAATCCCTTGCAAACCTAAAAATTGGCAAAAAAACACATTTTCCTCACTTTTCTGTGGTGGAAAGTTCTGGAATCTGCGTGGATGCACAAAATTCCACCCACACTGCCTTCTCCAAGGTCTTCTGAAACAAATGGTACCTCACTTGTGTGGGTAGGCCTAGTGCCTGCGACAGGAAGCAGCGCAAAACGCAACGTGGACGCACCACATTTTCACAGTGAAAAATGACCCTTTTTTTGCAAAGTGCCTAGCTGTAGTTTTTGAACCCTAGCTCTACCGGCACTTAGGGAAACCTAGCAAACCTATACATTTTTTAAAAGTAGACACCCAGGGGAATCCAGGATGGGGTGACTTGACTGGCTCTCACCAGGTTCTGTTACCCAGAATCCCTCGCAAATCTAAAAATTGGCAAAAAAAACACATTTTCCTCACTTTTCTGTGGTGGAAAGTTCTGGAATCTGCGTGGATCCACAAAATTCCACCCACCCCGCGTTCCCCAAGGTCTTCCGAAAAAATGGTACCTCACTTGTGTGGGTAGGCCTAGTGCCCGTGACAGGAAGCAGCTCAAAACGCAACGTGGACGCACCACATTTTCACAGTGAAAAATGACCCTTTTTTGCAAAGTGCCTAGCTGTAGTTTTTAACCCTAGCTCTGCCGGCACTTAAGGAAACCTAGCAAACCTATACATTTTTGAAAAGTAGACACCCAGGGGAATCCAGGATGGGGTGACTTGACTGGCTTTCATCAGGTTCTGTTACCCAGAATCCCTTGCAAACCTAAAAAATTGGCAAAAAAAACACATTTTCCTCACTTTTCTGTGGTGGAAAGTTCTGGAATCTGCGTGGATCCACAAAATTCCACCCACCCCGCGTTCTCCAAGGTCTTCTGAAAAAAATGGTACCTCACTTGTGTGGGTAGGCCTAGTGCCCGCGACAGGAAGCAGCGCAAAACGCATTGTGGACGCACCACATTTTCACAGTGAAAAATGACCCTTTTTTTGCAAAGTGCCTAGCTGTAGTTTTTGAACCCTAGCTCTGCCGGCACTTAGGGAAACCTAGCAAACCTATACATTTTTGAACAGTAGAGACCCAGGGGAATGCAGGATGGGGTGTCTTGACTGGTTCTCACCAGGTTCTGTTACCCAGAATCCCTTGCAAACCTAAAAAATTGGCAAATAAAACACATTTTCCTCACTTTTCTGAGGTGGAAAGTTCTGGAATCTGCGTGGATCCACAAAATTACACCCACCCCGCGTTCCCCAAGGTCTTCCAAAAACAATGGTACCTCACTTGTGTGGGTAGGCCTAGTGCCCGCGACAGGAAGCAGTGCAAAACGCAACGTGGACGCACCACATTTTCACAGTGAAAAATGACCCTTTTTTTGCAAAGTGCCTAGCTGTAGTTTTTGAACCCTAGCTCTGCCGGCACCTAGGGAAACCTACCAAACCCACACTTTTCTGAAAAGTAGACACCCGTGGGATTCCAGGGAGGTATGGCTTGCGTGGATCCCCTAACGTTTTCTTACCCAGAATCCCCTGCAAACCTGACATTTTGATGAAAAAATCCCTTTTTTCACACATTTTTGTGTGGTAAAGTTGTGGCATCACGGGGCTGACACAAATTTCCTACCACCCAGCGTTCCCCCAGGTCTCCCGATAAAAATGGTGCCTCACTCGGGTGGGAGGCCCAAGTACCCGCGACAGGCAAGGGCCCACAACGTATTGAGGCGACCTCAAAATGGCCTATCACAAAACGACCTGGTTTTGCAAGGGGGATCCCATGACGTTTTGGCCCGGGGCTCGGCGACCACCTAGGGAAACCTACCAAACCCACACATTTCTCAAAAGTAGACACCCGGGGGATTCCAGGGAGGTATGGCTTGTGTGGATCCCCCAACGTTTTGTTACCCAGAATCCCCTGCAAACCTGAAATTGTGCTGAAAAAAATCACTTTTTTCACACATTTTTGTGTGGTAAAGTTGTGGCATCACGGGGCTGACACAAATTTCCTACCACCCAGCGTTCCCCCAGGTCTCCCGATAAAAATGGTGCCTCACTCGGGTGGGAGGCCCAAGTACCCGCGACAGGCAAGGGCCCACAACGTATTGAGGCGACCTCAAAATGGCCTATCACAAAACGACCTGGTTTTGCAAGGGGGATCCCATGACGTTTTGGCCCGGGGCTCGGCGACCACCTAGGGAAACCTACCAAACCCACACATTTCTCAAAAGTAGACACCCGGGGATTCCAGGGAGGTATGGCTTGTGTGGATCCCCCAACGTTTTGTTACCCAGAATCCCCTGCAAACCTGAAATTGTGCTGAAAAAATCACTTTTTTCACACATTTTTGTGTGGTAAAGTTGTGGCATCACGGGGCTGACACAAATTTCCTACCACCCAGCGTTCCCCCAGGTCTCCCGATAAAAATGGTGCCTCACTCGGGTGGGAGGCCCAACTACCCGCGACAGGCAAGGGCCCACAACGTATTGAGGCGACCTCAAAATGGCCTATCACAAAACAACCTGGTTTTGCAAGGGGGTCCCATGACGTTTTGGCCCGGGGCTCGGCGGCCACCTAGGGAAACCTACCAAACCCACACATTTCTGAAAAGTAGACACCCGGGGATTCCAGGGAGGTATGGCTTGCGTGGATCCCCCAACGTTTTCTTACCCAGAATCCCCTGCAAACCTGATATTTTGCTGAAAAAATCACTTTTTCACACATTTTTGTGTGGTAAAGTCGTGGCAACACCGGGCTGACACAAATTTCCTACCACCCAGCGTTCCCCAGGTCTCCCGATAAAAATGGTGCCTCACTCGGGTGGGAGGCCCAAGTACCCGCGACAGGCAAGGGCCCACAACGTATTGAGGCGACCTCAAAATGGCCTATCACAAAACGACCTGGTTTTGCAAGGGGGTCCCATGACGTTTTGGCCCGGGGCTCGGCGGCCACCTAGGGAAACCTACCAAACCCATACATTTCTGAAAAGTAGACACCCGGTGGATTCCAGGGAGGTATGGCTTGCGTGGATCCCCCAACGTTTTCTTACCCAGAATCTCCTGCAAACCTGATATTTTGCTGAAAAAATCACTTTTTTCACACATTTTTGTGTGGTAAAGTCATGGCATCACCAGGCTGACACAAATTTCCTACCACCCAGCGTTCCCCCAGGTCTCCCGATAAAAATGGTGACTCACTCGGGTGGGAGGCCCAAGTACCCGCGACAGGCAAGGGCCCACAACATATTGAGGCGACCTCAAAATGGCCTATCACAAAACGACCTGGTTTTGCAAGGGGGGTCCCATGATGTTTTGGCCCGGGGCTCGGCGGCCACCTAGGGAAACCTACCAAACCCACACATTTCTGAAAAGTAGACACCCGGGGGATTCCAGGGAGGTATGGCTTGCGTGGATCTACGAACGTTTTCTTACCCAGAATCCCCTGCAAACCTGATATTTTGCTGAAAAAATCACTTTTTTCACACATTTTTGTGTGTAAAGTTGTGGCATCACCAGGCTGACCCAAATTTCCTACCACCCAGCATTCCCTCCGGTCTCCCGATAAAAATGGTGCCTCACTCGGGTGGGAGGCCCAAGTACCCGCGACAGGCAAGGGCCCACAACGTATTGAGGCGACCTCAAAATGGCCTATCACAAAACGACCTGGTTTTGCAAGGGGGGTCCCATGACGTTTTGGCCCGGGGCTCGGCGGCCACCTAGGGAAACCTACCAAACCCACACATTTCTGAAAAGTAGACACCCGGGGGATTCCAGGGAGGTACGGCTTGCGTGGATCCCCCAACGTTTTCTTACCCAGAATCCCCTGCAAACCTGATATTTTGCTGAAAAAAATCACTTTTTTCACACATTTTTGTGTGGTAAAGTCGTGGCAACACCGGGCTGACACAAATTTCCTACCACCCAGCGTTCCCCCAGGTCTCCCGATAAAAATGGTGCCTCACTCGGGTGGGAGGCCCAAGTACCCGCGACAGGCAAGGGCCCACAACGTATTGAGGCGACCTCAAAATGGCCTATCACAAAACGACCTGGTTTTGCAAGGGGGATCCCATGACGTTTTGGCCCGGGGCTCGGCGACCACCTAGGGAAACCTACCAAACCCACACATTTCTCGAAAATTAGACACCCGGGGATTCCAGGGAGGTATGGCTTGTGTGGATCCCCCAACGTTTTGTTACCCAGAATCCCCTGCAAACCTGAAATTGTGCTGAAAAAAATCACTTTTTTCACACATTTTTGTGTGGTAAAGTTGTGGCATCACGGGGCTGACACAAATTTCCTACCACCCAGCGTTCCCCCAGGTCTCCCGATAAAAATGGTGCCTCACTCGGGTGGGAGGCCCAACTACCCGCGACAGGCAAGGGCCCACAACGTATTGAGGCGACCTCAAAATGGCCTATCACAAAACAACCTGGTTTTGCAAGGGGGGTCCCATGACGTTTTGGCCCGGGGCTCGGCGGCCACCTAGGGAAACCTACCAAACCCACACATTTCTGAAAAGTAGACACCCGGGGATTCCAGGGAGGTATGGCTTGCGTGGATCCCCCAACGTTTTCTTACCCAGAATCCCCTGCAAACCTGATATTTTGCTGAAAAAATCACTTTTTCACACATTTTTGTGTGGTAAAGTCGTGGCAACACCGGGCTGACACAAATTTCCTACCACCCAGCGTTCCCCAGGTCTCCCGATAAAAATGGTGCCTCACTCGGGTGGGAGGCCCAAGTACCCGCGACAGGCAAGGGCCCACAACGTATTGAGGCGACCTCAAAATGGCCTATCACAAAACGACCTGGTTTTGCAAGGGGGGTCCCATGACGTTTTGGCCCGGGGCTCGGCGGCCACCTAGGGAAACCTACCAAACCCATACATTTCTGAAAAGTAGACACCCGGTGGATTCCAGGGAGGTATGGCTTGCGTGGATCCCCCAACGTTTTCTTACCCAGAATCCCCTGCAAACCTGATATTTTGCTGAAAAAGTCACTTTTTTCACACATTTTTGTGTGGTAAAGTCATGGCATCACCGGGCTGACACAAATTTCCTACCACCCAGCGTTCCCCCAGGTCTCCCTATAAAAATGGTGACTCACTCGGGTGGGAGGCCCAAGTACCCGCGACAGGCAAGGGCCCACAACATATTGAGGTGACCTCAAAATGGCCTATCACAAAACGACCTGGTTTTGCAAGGGGGGGTCCCATGATGTTTTGGCCCGGGGCTCGGCGGCCACCTAGGGAAACCTACCAAACCCACACATTTCTGAAAAGTAGACACCCGGGGGATTCCAGGGAGGTATGGCTTGCGTGGATCTCCGAACGTTTTCTTACCCAGAATCCCCTGCAAACCTGATATTTTGCTGAAAAAATCACTTTTTTCACACATTTTTGTGTGGTAAAGTTGTGGCATCACCGGGCTGACCCAAATTTCCTACCACCCAGCATTCCCTCCAGGTCTCCCGATAAAAATGGTGCCTCACTCGGGTGGGAGGCCCAAGTACCCGCGACAGGCAAGGGCCCACAACGTATTGAGGCGACCTCAAAATGGCCTATCACAAAACGACCTGGTTTTGCAAGGGGGTCCCATGACGTTTTGGCCCGGGGCTCGGCGGCCACCTAGGGAAACCTACCAAACCCACACATTTCTGAAAAGTAGACACCCGGGGATTCCAGGGAGGTACGGCTTGCGTGGATCCCCCAACGTTTTCTTACCCAGAATCCCCTGCAAACCTGATATTTTGCTGAAAAAATCACTTTTTTCACACATTTTTGTGTGGTAAAGTCGTGGCAACACCGGGCTGACACAAATTTCCTACCACCCAGCGTTCCCCCAGGTCTCCCGATAAAAATGGTGCCTCACTCGGGTGGGAGGCCCAAGTACCCGCGACAGGCAAGGGCCCACAACGTATTGAGGCGACCTCAAAATGGCCTATCACAAAACGACCTGGTTTTGCAAGGGGGTCCCATGACGTTTTGGCCCGGGGCTCGGCGGCCACCTAGAGAAACCTACCAAACCCATACATTTCTGAAAAGTAGACACCCGTTGGATTCCAGGGAGGTATGGCTTGCGTGGATCCCCCAACGTTTTCTTACCCAGAATCCCCTGCAAACCTGATATTTTGCTGAAAAAATCACTTTTTTCACACATTTTTGTGTGGTAAAGTCATGGCATCACCGGGCTGACACAAATTTCCTACCACCCATCGTTCCCCCAGGTCTCCCGATAAAAATGGTGACTCACTCGGGTGGGAGGCCCAAGTACCCGCGACAGGCAAGGGCCCACAACGTATTGAGGCGACCTCAAAATGGCCTATCAGAAAACGACCTGGTTTTGCAAGGGGGGTCCCATGATGTTTTGGCCCGGGGCTCGGCGGCCACCTAGGGAAACCTACCAAACCCACACATTTCTGAAAAGTAGACACCCGGGAGATTCCAGGGAGGTATGGCTTGCGTGGATCTCCCAACGTTTTCTTACCCAGAATCCCCTGCAAACCTGATATTTTGCTGAAAAAATCACTTTTTTCACACATTTTTGTGTGGTAAAGTTGTGGCATCACGGGGCTGACACAAATTTCCTACCACCCAGCGTTCCCCCAGGTCTCCCGATAAAAATGGTGCCTCACTCGGGTGGGAGGCCCAACTACCCGCGACAGGCAAGGGCCCACAACGTATTGAGGCGACCTCAAAATGGCCTATCACAAAACGACCTGGTTTTGCAAGGGGGTCCCATGACGTTTTGGCCCGGGGCTCGGTGGCCACCTAGGGAAACCTACCAAACCCACACATTTCTGAAAAGTAGACACCCGAGGGATTCCAGGGAGGTATGGCTTGCGTGGATCCCCCAACGTTTTCTTACCCAGAATCCCCTGCAAACCTGATATTTTGCTGAAAAAATCACTTTTTTCACACATTTTTGTGTGGTAAAGTCGTGGCAACACCGGGATGACACAAATTTCCTACCACCCAGCGTTCCCCCAGGTCTCCCGATAAAAATGGTGACTCACTCGGGTGGGAGGCCCAAGTACCCGCGACAGGCAAGGGCCCACAACATATTGAGGCGACCTCAAAATGGCCTATCACAAAACGACCTGGTTTTGCAAGGGGGGTCCCATGATGTTTTGGCCCGGGGCTCGGCGGCCACCTAGGGAAACCTACCAAACCCACACATTTCTGAAAAGTAGACACCCGGGGGATTCCAGGGAGGTATGGCTTGCGTGGATCTTCGAACGTTTTCTTACCCAGAAACCCCTGCAAACCTGATATTTTGCTGAAAAAATCACTTTTTTCACACATTTTTGTGTGGTAAAGTTGTGGCATCACCGGGCTGACCCAAATTTCCTACCACCCAGCATTCCCTCCGGTCTCCCGATAAAAATGGTGCCTCACTCGGGTGGGAGGCCCAAGTACCCGCGACAGGCAAGGGCCCACAACGTATTGAGGCGACCTCAAAATGGCCTATCACAAAACGACCTGGTTTTGCAAGGGGGGTCCCATGACGTTTTGGCCCGGGGCTCGGCGGCCACCTAGGGAAACCTACCAAACCCACACATTTCTGAAAAGTAGACACCCGGGGGATTCCAGGGAGGTACGGCTTGCGTGGATCCCCCAACGTTTTCTTACCCAGAATCCCCTGCAAACCTGATATTTTGCTGAAAAAAATCACTTTTTTCACACATTTTTGTGTGGTAAAGTCGTGGCAACACCGGGCTGACACAAATTTCCTACCACCCAGCGTTCCCCCAGGTCTCCCGATAAAAATGGTGCCTCACTCGGGTGGGAGGCCCAAGTACCCGCAACAGGCAAGGGCCCACAACGTATTGAGGAGACCTCAAAATGGCCTATCACAAAACGACCTGGTTTTGCAAGGGGGGTCCCATGACGTTTTGGCCCGGGGCTCGGCGGCCACCTAGAGAAACCTACCAAACCCATACATTTCTGAAAAGTAGACACCCGGTGGATTCCAGGGAGGTATGGCTTGCGTGGATCCCCCAACGTTTTCTTACCCAGAATCCCCTGCAAACCTGATATTTTGCTGAAAAAATCACTTTTTTCACACATTTTTGTGTGGTAAAGTTGTGGCATCACGGGGCTGACACAAATTTCCTACCACCCAGCGTTCCCCCAGGTCTCCCGATAAAAATGGTGCCTCACTCGGGTGGGAGGCCCAACTACCCGCGACAGGCAAGGGCCCACAACGTATTGAGGCGACCTCAAAATGGCCTATCACAAAACGACCTGGTTTTGCAAGGGGGTCCCATGACGTTTTGGCCCGGGGCTCGGTGGCCACCTAGGGAAACCTACCAAACCCACACATTTCTGAAAAGTAGACACCCGGGGATTCCAGGGAGGTATGGCTTGCGTGGATCCCCCAACGTTTTCTTACCCAGAATCCCCTGCAAACCTGATATTTTGCTGAAAAAATCACTTTTTTCACACATTTTTGTGTGGTAAAGTCGTGGCAACACCGGGCTGACACAAATTTCCTACCACCCAGCGTTCCCCCAGGTCTCCCGATAAAAATGGTGCCTCACTCGGGTGGGAGGCCCAAGTACCCGCGACAGGCAAGGGCCCACAACGTATTGAGGCGACCTCAAAATGGCCTATCACAAAACGACCTGGTTTTGCAAGGGGGGTCCCATGACGTTTTGGCCCGGGGCTCGGCGGCCACCTAGGGAAACCTACCAAACCCATACATTTCTGAAAAGTAGACACCCGGTGGATTCCAGGGAGGTATGGCTTGCGTGGATCCCCCAACGTTTTCTTACCCAGAATCCCCTGCAAACCTGATATTTTGCTGAAAAAATCACTTTTTTCACACATTTTTGTGTGGTAAAGTCATGGCATCACCGGGCTGACACAAATTTCCTACCACCCAGCGTTCCCCCAGGTCTCCCGATAAAAATGGTGACTCACTCGGGTGGGAGGCCCAAGTACCCGCGACAGGCAAGGGCCCACAACGTATTGAGGCGACCTCAAAATGGCCTATCACAAAACGACCTGGTTTTGCAAGGGGGGTCCCATGATGTTTTGGCCCGGGGCTCGGCGGCCACCTAGGGAAACCTACCAAACCCACACATTTCTGAAAAGTAGACACCCGGGGGATTCCAGGGAGGTACGGCTTGCGTGGATCCCCCAACGTTTTCTTACCCAGAATCCCCTGCAAACCTGATATTTTGCTGAAAAAAATCACTTTTTTCACACATTTTTGTGTGGTAAAGTCGTGGCAACACCGGGCTGACACAAATTTCCTACCACCCAGCGTTCCCCCAGGTCTCCCGATAAAAATGGTGCCTCACTCGGGTGGGAGGCCCAAGTACCCGCGACAGACAAGGGCCCACAACGTATTGAGGCGACCTCAAAATGGCCTATCACAAAACGACCTGGTTTTGCAAGGGGGGTCCCATGACGTTTTGGCCCGGGGCTTGGCGGCCACCTAGAGAAACCTACCAAACCCATACATTTCTGAAAAGTAGACACCCGGTGGATTCCAGGGAGGTATGGCTTGCATGGATCCCCCAACGTTTTCTTACCCAGAATCCCCTGCAAACCTGATATTTTGCTGAAAAAAATCACTTTATTCACACATTTTTGTGTGGTAAAGTCATGGCATCACCGGGCTGACACAAATTTCCTACCACCCAGCGTTCCCCCAGGTCTCCCGATAAAAATGGTGACTCACTCGGGTGGGAGGCCCAAGTACCCGCGACAGGCAAGGGCCCACAACGTATTGAGGCAACCTCAAAATGGCCTATCACAAAACGACCTGGTTTTGCAAGGGGGTTCCCATGATGTTTTGGCCCGGGGCTCGGCGGCCACCTAGGGAAACCTACCAAACCCACACATTTCTGAAAAGTAGACACCCAGGGGATTCCAGGGAGGTATGGCTTGCGTGGATCTCCCAACGTTTTCTTACCCAGAATCCCCTGCAAACCTGATATTTTGCTGAAAAAATCACTTTTTTCACACATTTTTGTGTGGTAAAGTTGTGGCATCACGGGGCTGACACAAATTTCCTACCACCCAGCGTTCCCCCAGGTCTCCTGATAAAAATGGTGCCTCACTCGGGTGGGAGGCCCAACTACCCGCGACAGGCAAGGGCCCACGACGTATTGAGGCGACCTCAAAATGGCCTATCACAAAACGACCTGGTTTTGCAAGGGGGTCCCATGACGTTTTGGCCCGGGCTCGGCGGCCACCTAGGGAAACCTACCAAACCCACACATTTCTGAAAAGCAGACACCCGGGGGATTCCAGGGAGGTATGGCTTGCGTGGATCCCCCAACGTTTTCTTACCCAGAATCCCCTGCAAACCTGATATTTTGCTGAAAAAATCACTTTTTTCACACATTTTTGTGTGGTAAAGTCGTGGCAACACCGGGCTGACACAAATTTCCTACCACCCAGCGTTCCCCCAGGTCTCCCGATAAAAATGGTGCCTCACTCGGGTGGGAGGCCCAAGTACCCGCGACAGGCAAGGGCCCACAACGTATTGAGGCGACCTCAAAATGGCCTATCACAAAACGACCTGGTTTTGCAAGGGGGGTCCCATGACGTTTTGGCCCGGGGCTCGGCAGCCACCTAGGGAAACCTACCAAACCCATACATTTCTGAAAAGTAGACACCCGGTGGATTCCAGGGAGGTATGGCTTGCGTGGATCCCTCAACGTTTTCTTACCCAGAATCCCCTGCAAACCTGATATTTTGCTGAAAAAATCACTTTTTTCACACATTTTTGTGTGGTAAAGTCATGGCATCACCGGGCTGACACAAATTTCCTACCACCCAGCGTTCCCCAGGTCTCCCGATAAAAATGGTGACTCACTCGGGTGGGAGGCCCAAGTACCCGCGACAGGCAAGGGCCCACAACGTATTGAGGCGACCTCAAAATGGCCTATCACAAAACGACCTGGTTTTGCAAGGGGGTCCCATGATGTTTTGGCCCGGGGCTCGGCGGCCACCTAGGAAACCTACCAAACCCACACATTTCTGAAAAGTAGACACCCGGGGATTCCAGGGAGGTATGGCTTGCGTGGATCTCCCAACGTTTTCTTACCCAGAATCCCCTGCAAACCTGATATTTTGCTGAAAAAATCACTTTTTCACACATTTTTGTGTGGTAAAGTTGTGGCATCACCGGGCTGACCCAAATTTCCTACCACCCAGCATTCCCTCCGGTCTCCCGGTAAAAATGGTGCCTCACTCGGGTGGGAGGCCCAAGTAGCCGCGACAGGCAAGGGCCCACAACGTATTGAGGCGACCTCAAAATGGCCTATCACAAAACGACCTGGTTTTGCAAGGGGGTCCCATGACGTTTTGGCCCGGGGCTCGGCGGCCACCTAGGGAAACCTACCAAACCCACACATTTCTGAAAAGTAGACACCCGGGGATTCCAGGGTGGTATGGCTTGCGTGGATCCCCCAACGTTTTCTTACCCAGAATCCCCTGCAAACCTGATATTTTGCTGAAAAAATCACTTTTTTCACACATTTTTGTGTGGTAAAGTCGTGGCATCATCGGGCTGACACAAATTTCCTACCACCCAGCGTTCCCCCAGGTCTCCCGATAAAAATGGTGCCTCACTCGGGTGGGAGGCCCAAGTACCCGCGACAGGCAAGGGCCCACAACGTATTGAGGCGACCTGAAAATGGCCTATCACAAAACGACCTGGTTTTGCAAGGGGTGTCCCATGACGTTTTGGCCCGGGGCTCGGCGGCCACCTAGAGAAACCTACCAAACCCATACATTTCTGAAAAGTAGACACCCGGTGGATTCCAGGGAGGTATGGCTTGCGTGGATCCCCCAACGTTTTCTTACCCAGAATCCCCTGCAAACCTGATATTTTGCTGAAAAAATCACTTTTTTCACACATTTTTGTGTGGTAAAGTCATGGCATCACCGGGCTGACACAAATTTCCTACCACCCAGCGTTCCCCAGGTCTCCCGATAAAAATGGTGACTCACTCGGGTGGGAGGCCCAAGTACCCGCGACAGGCAAGGGCCCACAACGTATTGAGGCGACCTCAAAATGGCCTATCACAAAACGACCTGGTTTTGCAAGGTGGGTCCCATGACGTTTTGGCCCGGGGCTCGGCGGCCACCTAGGGAAACCTACCAAACCCACACATTTCTGAAAAGTAGACACCCGGGGACTTCCAGGGAGGTATGGCTTGCGTGGATCTCCCAACGTTTTCTTACCCAGAATCCCCTGCAAACCTGATATTTTGCTGAAAAAATCACTTTTTTCACACATTTTTGTGTGGTAAAGTTGTGGCATCACCGGGCTGACACAAATTTCCTACCACCCAGCGTTCCCCCAGGTCTCTCGATAAAAATGGTGCCTCACTCGGGTGGGAGGCCCAAGTACCCGCGACAGGCAAGGGCCCACAACATTTTGTGATAGGCAATTTTGATGTCGCCTCAATACGTTGTGGGCCCTTGCCTGTTGCGGGTACTTGGGCCTCCCACCCGAGTGAGGCACCATTTTTATCGGGAGACCTGAGGGAACGCTGGGTGCAGGAAATTTGTGTCAGCCCAGTGATGCCACAACTTTACCACACAAAATATGTGAAAAAAGTGATTTTTTCAGAAAAATATCAGGTTTGCAGGGATTCTGGTAAGAAAACGTAGGGGATCCACGCAAGCCATACCTCCCTGGAATCCCCGGGTGTCTACTTTTCAGAAATGTGTGGGTTTGGTAGGTTTCCTAGGTGGCCGCCGAACCCCAGGCCAAAACGTCATGGGACTCCCCTGCAAAACAGGTCGCTTTGTGATAGGCAATTTGAGGTCGCTCAATACGTTGTGGGCCCTGCCTGTCGCGGGTACTTGGGCCTCCCACCCGAGTGAGGCACCATTTTATCGGGAGACCTGGGGAACGCTGGATGGTAGGAAATTTTGTCAGCCCCGTGATGCCACAACTTTACCACACAAAAATGTGTGAAAAAGTGATTTGTTCAGCAAAATATCAGGTTTGCAGGGGATTCTGGGTAAGAAAGCGTTGGGGATCCACGCAAGCCATACCTCCTGGAATCCCCGGGTGTCTTCTTTTCAGAAATGTGTGGGTTTGGTAGGTTTCCCTAGGTGGCCGCCGAGCCTCAGGCCAAAACATCATGGGACCCCCTTGCAAAACAGGTCGTTTTGTGATAGGCAATTTTGAGGTCGCCTCAATACGTTGTGGGCCCTTGCCTGTCGCGAGTACTTGGGCCTCCACCCAAGTGAGGCACCATTTTATCAGGAGACCTGGGGGAACACTGGATGGTAGGAAATTTGTGTCAGCCCCGTGATGCCACAACTTTACCACACAAAAATGTGTGAAAAAAGTGATTTTTCAGAAAAATATCAGGTTTGCAGGGATTCTGGGTAAGAAACATTGGGCGATTCACGCAAGCCATACCTCCTGGAATCCCCGGTGTCTACTTTTCAGAAATGTGTGGTTTGGTAGGTTTCCCTAGGTGGCCGCCGAGCCCCAGGCCAAAACGTCATGGGACCCCCTTGCAAACCAGGTCGATTTTGTGATAGGCAATTTTGAGGTCGCCTCAATACGTTTTGGGCCCTTGCCTGTCGCGGGTACTTGGGCCTCCCACACAAGTGAGGCACCGTTTTCATCGGGAGACCTGGGGAACGCTGGGTGCTAGGAAATTTGTGTCAGCCCGGTGATGCCACACTTTCCCACACAAAAATGTGTGAAAAAAGTGATTATTTCAGCTAAAATTGAGGTTTGCAGGGGATTCTGGGTAAGGAAATGTTGGGGGATGCACGCAAGCCATACCTTCCTGGAATCCCCGAGTGTCTAGTTTTCAGAAATGTGTGGGTTTGGTAGGTTTCCCAGCTGGCCGCAGAGCACGGGGCCAAAAACCCAGGTGACACCCTTGTAAGACCAGGTTGTTTTGTGATAGGCAATTTTGATGTCGCCTCACTACGTTTTGGGCCCTTGCCTGTCACGGGTACTTGGGCCTCCCACGCGAGTGAGGCACCATTTTAACAGGAGACCCGGGGAATGCTGGGTGGTAGGAAATTTGTGTCAGCCCGGTGATGCTACAACTTTCCCACACAAAATGTGTGGAAAAGTGATTTTTTCAGCTAAAATTCAGGTTTGCAGGGATTCTGGGTGAGAAACATTGGGGGATTCACGCAAGCCATACCTCCCTGGAATCCCAGGTGTCTAGTTTTCAGAAATGTGTGGTTTTGGTAGGTTTCCCTAGGTGGCCGCCGAGCACCGGGCCAAAGCCCAGGTGACCCCCTTGCAAAACCAGGTCGCTTTGAGATAGGCAATTTTGATGTCGCCTCAATACGTTTTGGGCCCTTGCCTGTCGCGGGTACTTGGACCTCCCACATGAGTGAGGCACCAATTTTATCGGGAGACCTGAGGAATGCTGGGTGGTAGGAAATTTGTGTCAGCCCGTGATGCTACAACTTACCACACAAAAATGTGTGAAAAAGTGATTTTTCAGCTAAATTTGAGGTTTGCAGGGGATTCTGGGTAAGGAAACGTTGGGGTACTACACGCAAGCCATACCTCCCTGGACTCCCCGGGTGTCTAGTTTTCAAAAATGTGTGGGTTTGGTAGGTTTCCCTAGATGGCCGCCAAGCCCGGGGCCAAAAATTCATGGGACCCCCCTTGCAAAACCAGGTTGTTTTGTGATAGGTAATTTTGATGTCTCCTAAATAAGTTTTGGGCCCTTGCCTGTCGCGGGCACTAGGCCTACCCACGCAAGTGAGGTACCATTTTTCTCGGAAGACTTTGGGGAATGCGGGGTGGGTGGAATTTTGTGGACCCAAGCAGATTCCAGAACTTTCCACCACAGAAATGTGAAGGAAATGTGTTTTTTTGGACACATTTTTAGGTTTGCAAGGGATTCTGGGTAACAGAACCTGGTGAGAGCCAGTCAAGTCACCCCATTCTGGATTCCCCTGGGTATCTAGTTTTCAAAAATGTACAGGTTTGCTAGGTTTCCCTACGTGCCAGCTGCGCTAGGGCCCAAAATCCGCAGGTAGGCACATTGCTAAAATAAAGTCGGACCCTAGTGGGCTTTTTGCCACCCCGGGGGGGAATCGGGGGAGGGGTTTTTTCCCGATATGCCCCCAAAGGGGGCGGAAAGACTGTGGCTATTTTTTGTGGGGGTGGGGGCATTGGTATGACCACTTTGGGCAGCCCCCACCCCCACGCATAAAAAAAGCCTGCGTACTCGCTGGCGCCTAGTGGGCTTTCTGCCCCCCCAGGGGGCAGATCAGGGGCCACTGCCACCATCTTCCCTCCCGGGGGGCAGAAAGACTGGAATTTCTCTGGGGGTGGGGTGGAGGTATTGTCATGCCCATTTTGGGCAGCCCCTACCCCTACACTAATAAAAGAAAAAAATCCATGTTTTCTAGTGTGCTTTCTGCGCCCCGGGGGCCAGATTGGGGGCTACAGCTCCCATCTGCCTCCCGGGGGCAGAAAGACTGTCATTTTTGTGGGGGTGGGGGCATTGGAGTGCCCGTTTCGGGCAGCCCACACCCTAAAAACAATTGCGCAAAAAAAATCCCTGGTGGATAGTGGGCTTTCTGCCCCTCTGGGGGGGGCATATTGGGGGCTACTGCCCCCATCTGCCCTCAGGGGGGGCAGAAAGGCTGTAATGGTGGCGGGGGTGGGGGCATTCGGGTGCCCATTTCGGGCAGCCCCCATCCTAAAAACAAATGCGCAAAAAAAATCCCTGGCGTCAAGTGGGCTCTCTGCCCTCCCCCGGGAGCAGATTGGGGGCTACTGTCCCCATCTTCCCCCCAGGAGGGGCAGAAAGGCTGTAATGGTGGCAGGGGGTGGGGGGCATTGGCATGCCAATTTTGGGCAGCCCCCACCCTAAAACAAATTGTGCAAAATAGAATCCCTGGCATTTAGTGGGTTTTCTGCCCCCCAGGGGGGGCAGAAAGGCTGTAATGGTGGCGGGGGGTGGGGGCATTGGCGTGCCCGTTTCGGGCAGCACCCACCCTAAAAAAATGGTGCAATAAAAAATCCCTGGCGTCAAGTGGTCTTTCTGCCCCCCCGGGGGGGCAGAAAGGCTGCAATGGTGGCGGGGGCGTGGGGGCATTGGCGTGCCCGTTTCGGGCAGCCCCCACCCTAAAGAAATGGTGCAATAAAAAATCCCTGGCGCTTAGTGGGCTTTCTGCCCCCCAGGGGGGAAGAAAGGCTGTAATGGTGGCGGGGGGTGGGGGCATTGGTGTGCCCGTTTCGGGCAGCCCCCACCCTAAAAAAAAATGGTGCAATAAAAAATTCCTGGCGTTTAGTGGGCTTTCTGCCCCCCCGGGGGGGCAGAAAGGCTGTAATGGTGGCGGGTGGGTGGAGGCATTGGTGTGCCCGTTTCGGGCAGCCCACACCCTAAAAACAATTGCGCAGAAAAAATCCCTGGTGGATAGTGGGCTTTCTGCCCCTCTGGGGGGGCAGATTGGGGCTACTGCCCCCATCTGCCCTCAGGGGGGCAGAAAGGCTGTAATGGTGGCGGGGGTGGGGGCATTGGGGTGCCCATTTCGGGCAGCCCCCACCCTAAAAACAAATGCGCAAAAAAATCCCTGGCGTCAAGTGGGCTTTCTGCCCTCCCCCGGGAGCAGATTGGGGGCTACTGTCCCCATCCGCCCCCAGAGGGGCAGAAAGGCTGTAATGGTGGCGGGAGGGTGGGGGCATTGGCATGCCCATTTTGGGCAGCCCCCACCCTAAAACAAATTGTGTAAAATAAAATCCCTGGCATTTAGTGGGTTTTCTGCCCCCCCGGGGGGGCAGAAAGGCTGTAATGGTGGTGGGGGGGAGGGGGCATTGGTGTGCCCGTTTTGGGCAAGCCCCCACCCTAAAAAAATGGTGCGAAAAAAAAACCCTGGCGTCAAGTGGGCTTTCTGCCCCCCCCGGGGGCAGAAAGGCTGTAATGGTGGCGGGGGTGTGGGGGCATTGGCATGCCCGTTTTGGGCAGCCCCACCCTAAAAAAATGGTGCAATAAAAAATCCCTGGTGTTTAGTGGGCTCTCTGCCCCCCCCCCAAGTGGCAGATTGGGGGCTACTGCCCTCATCTGCCCCAAAGGCTGTAATGGTGGCGGGGGTGGGGGCATTGGCGTGCCCATTTCGGGCAGCCCCCACCCTAAAACAAATTGTGCAAAATAAAATTCCTGGCATTTAGTGGGTTTTCTACCCCCCGGGGGGGCAGATTGGGGGCTACTGCCCCATCTGCCCCCCAGGGGGGGCAGAAAGGCTGTAATTGTGGCAGGGGGGAGGAGGCATTGGTGTGCCCATTTTTGGAAATGGTGCGAAAAAAAATCCCTGGCGTCAAGTGGGCTTTCTGCCCCCCCGGGGGGTCAGATTGGGGGCTGCTGCCCCCATCTGCCCCCCAGGGGGGGCAGAAAGGCTGTAATGGTGGCGGGGGCGTGGGGGCATTGGCATGCCCGTTTTGGGCAGCCCCCACCCTAAAAAAGTGGTGCAATAAAAAATCCCTGGTGTTTAGTGGGCTTTCTGCCCCCCCCCCCAAGGGGCAGATTGGGGGCTACTGCCCCCATCTGCCCCCCAGGGGGGGCAGAAAGGCTGTAATGATGGCGGGGGTGGGGGCATTGGCGTGCCCATTTCGGGCAGCCCCCACCCTAAAAAAAATGGTGCAATAAAAAAATCCCTGGCGTTTAGTGGGCTTTCTGCCCCCCAGGGGGGGCAGAAAGGCTGTAATGGTGGCGGGTGGGTGGGGGAAACCAGGGGGGGGCCTCGGGAGCTGGGGAAGCTCTTCCCCAGCTCCCGAGGCTCTTGTGGCATAAGGGGAATCCCTCTGGTGCCCGCACCAGAGGAATTTCCCAGGCGATGTTTCATGACGAGCTGGACTCGTCATGAGCACACGACCACTGTGTGCCATGACGAGTCCAGCTCGTCATGAGCATGGAAGGGGTTAAAGACCTCAGGTTCTTTGAATTGGCCGGAGGAGACTGAAGACGGCTGGTATCTCTGCTGGACATTCAAGGGCAGGGATAGGGCCAGTGGACGATGGGCTGTAAGTTGGGGATCCATTGGCGGGTGAGGGGTGGTACCTCCTGTTGGGGTCAGCCTGCTCTGCCTGCTGCGACAGATACTTCACTGTTTTTGAGGTATAGGGTGGGGGGAGGGGACTGGTTGGGCTGTTCTGGGGAGTTGTTGGTTTTAATCGCACTATTCTATAATATGTCGGAGCCTTGCTGCGCTCCTTTCCTTGTGCCACTGGTGTCTTTCGTGTTCACAAGGCCCCTAAATGGCTGCTATGTTGGGTAGACCGTCAGATTCTGCGGGGTCCCTGCGGATACTGAGCTGGAACGTAAGGGGGGCACTGGACAAGATCAAACGTGGAGCAATCCTCAAGCAAGCCAAGCGCGCCGGTGCCGAGATCTTAATGCTGCAGGAGACACACATCATGAGGACGAAGGCACTGTGCTTTCAACGCTTTGGCTACATACATGTGTTCCACTCGGGTTTTATACGAGGGTCCCGGGGAGTCGCTGTTTTGATACACCGCCGAGTCCCCTACACTCACATCAAGACGTGGGGCGACACGCAGGGCAGGTACCTTTTCCTTCAGGGCACGGTGGGTGGCGAGACTGTGATATTGGGAAGTGTTTATGCCCCACCGCCATTGTCCTGGGGGTTGGTGGAGAGGCTTGTGACCTTATGGGCGGACGTTCCAGAGGGCCTGGCGGTGGTGGGTGGGGATTGGAATGATGTGGTAAGTGTAGTCCAAGACCGGTGGAGTCCTGGCGGGGCCCCTGAGGCTCGTCACCCCACCAAGCTCTATTCCCTGGTGATGGGCCTAGACTGGGTTGATCCCTGGCGCAGGCTGCGTGGTACGACTCAGGGCTACACATATCTCTCGGCGGTTCACGACTCCTTTTCCAGCATTGACTGTATCTTTGTTTCTCAGGGGGTCGCCAGCAGGGTGGAGGTGGCGGATATTCTACCTCGTGGGCTCTCGGACCACTCGCCGGTGGCTATTACCCTGCACGCCGGTTAGGCACGCGGGCCGTTTCGGTGGCGCCTCTCGACCTGGCACCTCCAAAAAGAAGACTACAGGGAAAACATGGAGGAGGCCATTGTTCAATATTTATCATGTAATGTTGGATCGGTGCGTGCGGCAGAATCTCTTTGGGAGGCAATGAAGCCCACCCTCCGCGGGGTGGACATCTCCTTCTGTGCCGCGGCCCGCAGGGTGTGTAGGGAGTCTCTTCTTCGGGCTGAAGCTGCGATTCTGGATCTGGAGGGGCGTAGCAGGGAGGAGGGGGGGCGTCTGTTCTGCCGCCAACTGCTGCTCGCGCAACAGGGCTACTCATCCCTTTTACTAGATGAAGCCCGCCAGGCTTGGTTGGCAACCCAGAGCAGGATCTACCAGTGGGGAGACAAGTCGAGCAAGCTACTGCATAGTTTGTGTCAGGGATCGTCGGGCTCCCTGGTTCTCCTGGGTATTATGGGACCGGATGGGTCACCTATTTTGGACCCTTCGGCCATTGCAGAGAATTTTGCGGCATATTATGCGGACCTGTACGCTCCTAAGGAATGCCTACCGGCAGACGTGATAGGCCGTTTCCTGGACGACCTCCCGCCTAGGGCCCTGTCGGACGATGTCAGTGCGGAGCTGGACCGCCCACTTACGGAGGACGAGTTGGGTGCCGCCCTTGGGGAGTTACATCCTGGGAGGGCCCCGGGTCCCAATTGTTTCCCAAACTAATTCTTTTAACGATATTTCCTGCAGCTCGGCCCCCATTACCGTAAGGTGGTGGAGGAAGCCAGAGAGTGGGGTCGCCTGCCCAGTGATTGGAGGCATGCAGAGGTGGTAGTCTTTCACAAGCCTGGTAGACCTCCCGAACATCACGCGCCCTATCGCCCTATTTCCCTCCTCAATGCCGAAGCTAAGGTCCTGGCCAAGGCATTGGCCAACCGCCTCCGGCCTCACATTTCCTCCCTAGTCCATCCGGATCAAGCCGGGTTCATGCCCCAGCGGGCGACCCGTCATAATATTCGCAGGGCACACATAGCCTGCAGCACTATAGCCCGTGCCGTAGTCTGAGGTCATCCGCCAAGTCACTGATCATCACACCCAGAATTCGGCTTTCTCAGAGAGGAGGTAGATCCTTTCAAGTGGTGGCTTCTCGCCTCTGGAACAGCCTGCCCCTTGCGCTGAGGCAATCCCAGGATCTCCTCACATTCAGTAGGGAAACTTAAAACTTGGCTTTTTCAACAGCAGCCTTAGGCCGAGGTACTTGAGCTCAGCATTGCGGGTCGTTTTTTGTTAGTGCCGGGACACTCCTGGGAGTAGCCGTGCGCTTAATAAATACCTGCTAACATAACGTAACATAGCTGTTGCGACGGTCAGGACCCAAAACCGGTCCTAGGATGTTTGTTTTCCAGTCCAGGGAGGACCTGGCCTGGCAGTTCGGGCTGGACTGTTCCCATTGGGCGCAGGGTCAAGACTGATTTGTATATGGCTGGGTTCAAACTGGAATGGCATGGGGAGCAAAAATACGATGGATTTAGGCCCAGATCTCTGTACTCGGGTGAATGTATGACATTGTTCTGCATTCCGTCCATCAATTGCTTTTTTTGCATTTGTCACCTCGAGTGGGACAGGTCTGGCCAGACGTGGGTCCTGTGCTCTCCATGCCATTGGAGTCAAGTTATCCTGGCTGATGAGGGGTGAAACCCCGAAACCGGTCCTAGGATGCTTGTTTCCAGTGCAGGGAGGACCTGGGCTGGGAGTTCGGGCTGGACTGTTCCCATTGGGCACAGGGTCAAGACTGATTTGCATATGGCTGGGTTGAAACTAGAATGGCATGGGGAGCAAAAAAACGATGGATTTAGGCCCAGATCTCTGTACTGGGGTGAATGTATGACATTGTTCTGTATTCTGTCCATCAATTGTTCTTTTTGCATTTGTCATCTCGAGTGGGACGGGTATGCTCAGACGTGGGTCCCGTGCTCTCCATGCCACTGGAGTCAAGCTATCCTGGCTGATGAGCGGTGAAACCCCGAAACCGGTCCTAGGATGCTTGTTTCCAGTCCAGGGAGGACCTAGCCTGGTAGTACAGGCTGGACGGTTCCCATTGGGCGCAAAGCAAGACTGATTTGCGTATGGCTGGGTTCAAACTGGAATGGCATGGGCAGCACAAAAATGATGGATTTAGGTCCAGATCTCTGTACTGGGGTGAATGTATGACATTGTTCTGCATTCTGTCCATCAATTGTTCTTTTTGCATGTTAGAAAAACTCATAGAAAAAAGTGTAAATGCATAATGTTTAGACTCCTAGTAAATAGACGGTGAAAATACATTAGTTAATCACATGTAGGATTGATAACGTTCTTAGAATGTTTGTAAATCCAATGCATGTTTAAAATATATTTGCACCAGGCAATTAACTTGAATATTAACAAGGCCTAAAATTCTTTTCACTCGACTCTTGCCCACAGTTACACAAATGAGATATTTAGCAAAACTGCTTAGCCGTTAGTGACATCTGTGCTGACTATAACATCGTGTTCATCCAGCTCCTCACCCCATGTTAGATCATGTTTTACAATACAAAGAGCTTATTAAAACTGCTTACGTTAAATGACTTAGAGACTTTGATGAATTCTGTTTCTGAATTACATTGATAGATGTTTTCATATTACTGACTCACTGTTGTTCACACATCAAGCTCATAGTGCATCCTTTAGCTTAGGTAAGAGGGTTTTCATGAGAACTTTTCCTCATGCAACAAATGCTGCAACAATTGTATCGATCATGGCCACAAGGGTACGGACTGTGGTATTTGGAAAAAGCATCAAATGACTGATGGCACCACCTCGTGAACTATTCTCATTGGATATCGATAGAGGATGTCTACAGAATTGTTATGAAAATATGAATCTATATTAATTAATATTTCTAGCTAGTTTAGGTAGAAGAACCTTTTCACACTTTCTCATTCTTTATCTCATCCTCGTTGTCTGAGACTTACCCTTACTCATCATTTCATTCATTTGACTTTCCGGTGGTCCTATCCCTAGAAACTTTCTTCGTCCTGAGAATCTTATTTATGGAGAGTTGATTTCCTTGGCTATTTCCATGAGGTGACAACTTTCGGCCTAATAATGAGCAATGCAGCTGCAAAGATCGCACTTTTATTTACAGTTGGTACTGCAGCTGTAGGGAACTCAGCTGGGTTTCCAGAACTACTCTTTATGAGAAGTTTATTTCATACTCGTTCTTCTCCAGAGGAACTCTTTATGGGTTCTAATTTAGAACAGGTCTTTTAGTTAGTTTCCAGGGCTTCTTTATGGAACACTGTGTAGTCAAGTCAAGTCAAGCAAGCTAGCTTTATTCGGTTAATTAAAACACAACCATAAAAGCATCCTAAAAATTATGCACATCTTCGTATCTCAAAATGTACAGTAAAATACATAAAAACAAAAGAATAAAAAATCCCAACGGCGGTCCCTGGTGAACCATATACATAAAGTGCTATATGCAGGATATCCAATTCAAAGCAAAGCTATAACTAGCTATGCCTTCGCTATTCATCACAGGATATAAAGATAAAGGGGCATATGTATCAAATACCGTTATTGCGATTCTCAAATAGCGATTTTTAGAGAATCGCTATTTGAGAATCGCAAAACAGGATGTAATAAATAATTTGCAAATATTTTGCGATTCCTTGGCATTCCTTAATTGCGACTCGCAAGTTGCGAATCGCAATTAAGGAATACCTTCCCATTCATTCCTATGGGCTAGAGGCCCATAGAAATGAATAGGAAGACATTCGCAATTTGCGAGTACCCATTAGGTACTCGCAAATTGCGAATGCAATTTCAAGGGTGCAAGGGTGTCATAAGGACACCCTGTTGCTCCCCTGAAATGAGCATGTGTGCACATGTGGCGCACATACATGCCCTAAGGGCATGTATGCGTGCCACATGGCACTTTGAAAAATGCCAAAAGTGCATTTTTCAAAGAACATGAAATTACCACCAACTTGAAGTTGGTGGTAATTTCTGATTTCTAAGGAGAAATCGCACAACTTGGGTGCTTTCTATAACGCATTTAAGGAATCGCAATTTGCGATTCCTTAAATGTATTCGCAAAATAGGGAATCGCAAATTTTGCGATTCCCTATTTTGTGAGGGCCTTTTGGGATGATACATCCCAAAAGGCTTTTTCCCGTTCGCAAACGGGCCGATTCTGACTTATGAAGTATTTGGGAGGGATTTTTAAAATCAATATTTGTGGCACATTCATTTAAAAGATTTTTAATATACATCAGCCATGGGATTTTTGTTCCATGGTCGAGGGCAACGCAATCCTTAATAACATCCTGTGTAAACTTTGTGCCTTCCTTACTCCAAATGCCATACCAGACATTTAAATTTACTGTACTTATAAAATCATTAATACAAGAGGCTTCCAACTGTTTATGCACACTATATACAGGAGTAGAGTTGGGTACAGCTAACAACCGTCGTAAAAAGATGTTTTCTTGAGTCTAAAGGATTGCACAATTTGCCGCTCCCCATAGTGCTGCACCATAGCAAATTCCAGTGAGACACTTGCTCTTATATAGTGTCATGATTTCCCTAATAGGTTTATTACCCTTTATTTTTGAGAATCTGAAAATTGACTCGGTTATCCTCATAAATGTTCATTTACAGTGTTCAATGTGGGCTTCCCAGTTTCCCTTTGCTGTAAATACTAGCCCTAAATATACAAAAGAATTTGTTACTGCAATAGGGGCACTATTTACGTGGTGGTTCCTGGTTTTTACTTTTCCTTGCCCACACACCATCGTAAATGTCTTTTTCAAATTAAGTACTAAGGGCCATATGTATCAAAGTTTGTGTTTGCGATTCTCAAATAGCGAATTTTTGAGAATCGCTATTTGAGAATCGCAAACGAGATGTATGTAGGATTCGCAAGAAAATTTGCGAATCCTACATATTCTTAATTGCGATTCGCAAATTGCGAATCGCAGTTAAGGAAACCCTCCTCAATCATTCCTATGGGCCTAGAGGCCCATAGGAATGAATGGGAGGACATTCTCAATTTGCGATTAGCAATTAGAGAATCGCAAATTGAGAATGCAATTTCAAGGCTGCAAGGGTGTCCAAAGGACACCCTGTTGCATCCCTGAAATGAGCATGGGTGCACATGTGGCGGACATACATGCCCTAAGGGCATGTATGTGCGCCACATGCCACTTTGAAAAATGCAAAAAATGCATTTCTCAAAGAAATCGCAAGTTACCACCAACCTGTAGTTGGTGGTAATTTGCGATTCCTTAAGCCATAATCGCACAACTTAGGTGCTTCATACATTTCATTTAAGGAATCGCAATTTGCGATTCCTTAAATGCGATTCGCAAAATAGAGAATCGCAATTTTTGCGATTCTCTACTTTGCGAATGCCTTTTGGGATGATACATCCCAAAAGGCTTAGTTCCAGTCGCAAACGGGCCGATTCTGAGAATCGGGCCGTTTGCGAACGGGATTTGGGCTTGATACATATGGCCCTAAATCCTTTTCCTGCATAAATTCTGCAAATTTTTCAGTGAGGGTCTGGAGCCCATTCGCAGTTCTCGATAAAAGAACTACGTCGTCCGCATAGAGTAAAGTCGGGACAGCACGTTTGCCTACTCTAGAGACATCAGCGTTTAACTGTTGCAGTTCCTCATCTACACCATTTATATATAAGGAAAAGAGGAGTGGGGCGAGCACGCACCCCTGCCTAATTCCCCGTGTTACCCTGAAACTAGTGATGCACTCTCCCTCTAGCCCATACCGAACTCTGGTGCTCAAACGGCTATATATTTGTGAGAGGTATATGATAATATCATTTGGTGCACCCATATGAATCAAAGTTTGCCATAATTTTGCATGATTTACTAGGTCAAAAGCACTAGTAAGGTCAACAAAACAGAGATGTAAGTGGCCCTTTTTTACAGTTGTATATTTACTAATCAACAAATGCAAGTTGATACATTGTTCAATTGTCCCTATCTCCCTTCTGAAACCATATTGTGAATCAGTGAGGATTTTGGTTTCATCTGCCCATATTTCCAACCTCTCCAACAATATTCTACCCATCAGTTTTGAGGTTGTGTCAAGGAGGGAAATAGGGCGATAACATTTGGCATCATTTCTGTTGCCCTTTTTAAAAATCGGGACAATTATACTTTCAGTCCATGTTCTTGGTATCAAGCCCCCGCAATGATGTTAAACAGTTTTTGTAAAAGAGGGGCCCAAAATCCCATGTCATATTTAAAAATATCTATTGGAACCCCATCAACACCAGGTGCCTTTCCATTTGCACTTCTTTCTAGTGCCAATGTGACTTCATCCAGGGTAATAGGGACCAAATTTGGGGGTTCAAGAGTTATGAAGGTTTTGTTATCTAATGGTTCTAAAGTACCATAGGGGTCACTGTTTTCTGCTGGTACGGGGATTCCATTTTCTGAATTAAAAACCTGGCCAAAGTGACGTATCCACTCTTGGGGCTGCACCAGACTCTCAATTTTAATCGCACAATTATCTTTAAAATATGAGTGATTTATCGTCTTCCAAAATAGGGATGAATCCTTTGTATTGGCAGCCATGGAGAGTTTTTCCCATGCATTATCTTGAATTTCTCTCTTCCTTTTTGCTACTGACTGTTTCTATAATAACCTCTGTTTTTTAATAAGTTCGCTATCTCTAGGCCTAATTTTTAAGGCATTTTTTAATGACTGGTTAACCTTTGTACATTGAGAATCAAACCAACCAACTTTTTCTTAGCTTCCTTCTTACTCTTAATTTTTAATCCCCTAGAGATTTCGTCGGTGATGTTACAAAATGCCCCAACAATCTGGTTGTCTATAGAATCACCCCTATTACAAATTTCTATATCATGTTTACAATTACTCATTAAACTATCCATAAATTCATTTGGGTTTATTCCAGACCATTTAATAGAGATACCGTTTTCTCCCTGGGTAGATATGAAGGGTACTAAACGGGGCCCAGCCTGGGGGTATCATTTAATCTGACTGTTAAAAAGAGTGGATGATGATCACTTACACAGCTTGTTTTCACCTCCATTTTTACTATTTGGTCTTTACCATGTGTCGAGATTAATATGTGATCAATAATTGAACACTGTACGTGCCCCTCAAAGGTCGGTAGCTGGGGTTGTCCTTCTGATATAGACTGATCCAGTAATTCTAAATTATATTTATACATTGCCCCATTGATGGATTCTCCATAGAGATTATGCAGGAAATGAGAATAACTTTCCCCATGCTCATTCCCATATCCACAATGTTTTCCTTCTAGAATACCACATTTTTTACTGTTAAAATCTCCAACCCAGATCAGAAAATAATCACTTCTGATCTGTTTTAAAAATAAATCAGGCTCCCTCTCAAGTGCCAGTATGACTTGGTTTCTGGTGTTATCAAAGACATTGTATTATAAGCTTTCTTCAGAATCAATGAGCATGTGACTGAAAGTAGAACTGCCCTTCCGTTTCGAGAGGGGGTCGCTTGAGTGTCAACTATTGAGAAACCATCTATGTGAAGGGGTTCCGTGTGCCAGGTCTCTTGCATGCAGATAATTTCACAGTTGTTTAAAAAGTCAGACCATGCATCGTCATTCAGTTTCTTATTGATACCCGCGATATTCCATGTTACTAAGTTCAGGTTTTTAGATTTCAGGTTTTGAGTTGCAGATAGTGTCTCATCAATTGGGCAAAGATCTTGTGCAACATCCTGGTGTAGTCAGTCCACATCACTACATCTTCTAAGTGGTAGAAATCTATTAGACAAAGCAAGTGGTCTGTACTTTTCCAATATTGTTGGACCATTTCCAGACTGGCTAGAATAATCCATACCTGGCTTGTAAAAAAACTCTAATGGTACCCCAGTGATGATCTTATTCTGGTATTTTGATGGCATCTCCCATCTGTTACATATCTCTTCTAGCAAAGTTCTAACCATCTCTGGGTGTCGAAAGGAAACGACGACACAATCCCCTTTCGCAAACTTTTAGTGATTTCCCACCCAAGGTACTCTTCTTACCATAGTGATGTTTTGGGCCAGGATATTTGAATTATGATGGCAGTGATTAGTGAACCAAAACACGACCTTATTTTTCAATTCTACCCAGTCCTCATTTACACCATCCTTTAATTCTGGCACATCTTTCAGAACGATCTTGTAAGGTGTAGCCTCGGGAGGTAAGTGTAGGGGTCTCTGGGGCCTTGTGGGTGGCAGTTTATGCTCGTATTTATCCGCATTTTTAGTGTTAGGTCTTATCATTTTTGTCACATGGTGGACTAACGGCATGGGATGTGACCCAATGTTGGTCTCTTCCTTATCCATGGGCCCCAGGGTGTTCTTCCCTTCACACAATACTACTGATCTCCGTGAACCACGTAAAGTATCATTTTTAACAATTCGATGATTATTGGTCATTGCTGTTGTGTCAGTTAAATATTTTCATTTTGACGTTTTCCTAGCGGTAACGAATCCTCAATTAGTTTGGAAATATGGGCTACATCGCTCTTGATATTTGAGATTTCAGATAACAGGTTTTTATCAATTGAATCAATCTTTCCATGTAACTTTTTAAAAAGTAAGTCCAAGTTATGGGGACAGTCATGACTTACGGTAGGCAATGGCTGTGGTTGTTTAGTAGATTCTTTAATTTTTCCTTCGGTAACTGTTTACCTTTAGTTATAAGGGGGTAATTGAGTCTGTATCTTCTGTTAAGGCTGATATTTCCAGTGGTATCATTGATACACAGGGCACTGCAATGGTATTGTGTATTAAGGCTGTTATACTCTATTGTTGAGGTTTGTTATTTGAAACTGTTTCTAATGCAGTTGCGTCCAGTATAGTATCGTCAACCACATTAGTTAGTGCAATCTTTGTGGCCGCTATACGCTCCTCGACATTGACAATCTCACTATTAATTAATCCCATCGCGGTATTTAAGTAATTCGTAATTGGTGCACTCAATCATGCATTCTTATTTTTACTGCCTGATGCAACACCCACAAGCTTACGTTTTCCCATGATTGCGAACAACAGCGGAGACCAATAAAAGGGGCACAAAAGGATAGATAGGTTGGATATGTTCGTATAAAGTGGTTTCAACCACTCTTACCGAAAATCGGGGAGTCTAATTAACAGACTTTAGGGACGTGGCTCAGCCCAGCCTCTTCCGGCCGCTGTCGGGCGCAGACGGGCCCGGGCTTCGCCCAGGTGTGGCCCCGGGCACGCCCACCTGCGTCCCGCGCTGCAGTAGCCCGCAATAGTTTTTAAGGCGCCTCCTGGCGCCGCTGGCCACGTGGGCGGCTGAGGGCCGCGTTGAGACCTGGATCCTGTGGCCAATCCTGACCCCGGTAAGGCAGAGGTAGTGGCAGGCAACAAGAACAAGCGGGCTACCCGCGCCGCGGGAGCCCGTGATGGTTTGTAAGGCGCCTCCTGGCGCCGCTGGTCACGTGGGCGGCTGCGGGCCGCGTTGGGACCTGGATCCTGTGGTCCAATCCTGACCCCGGTAAGGCAGAGGCAGTGGCAGGCAACAAGAACAAACAGGCTTCACTGTGTTTTTTTCTGATGCTGACTTCAAACCAAATCTATTTTATATTTCTGTAAACCTACTAAATGGAATAAAGATACTTAGAGATTCTAACCTTATGATAAATAAAGGCTTTGAAACTTTCACCACCGTCTCATCATTGACTGATGCCAATTCTAAATGTCATTGATGTTTTTATTAATCTGAAAGAGCCCTAATTCATATACAGGGGAAAAGGTCAGTCAACATCTCCGGAGCCGCAAGGATTCTCCTCTGTAAGATTTGAAAGTGGGTGTATATTATGATTGAACCATCTTGGTGAGTCCTTGGGCTCTCGCAGTAGCAAAGTGTCATCCAGTGGGTAGACAAGATCACTTCATGCTGTGAATATGAGGTGGGCTTGGCCCACTGGTCTGATTCTGTTTGCATACCTTATGATGGATTAATGTTGTTGATATTCACAGCACAATACGAATGCGCTCTTTTCCTTCTACATGGACCTGCTCAAGGAAAACCGAGGTTTCCAGACCAACAACGCATGCCCGGTCAACAGTAGCAGAACTTGGACAATTAATACTTTTGTAGTTTTGGAGTGAGCATTGAAGCGTATACTGGATCGACGTACTCTAATGAGGTTTTGAATAGATGATATTCACGTCCATGAAAAGGAATATTGCCTGATAGATTTCACTCTATTCAGTGCCAATAAGTCTTTATGCAGTCATGGGGCAATACCCCCAAGCGACGAAACATGTGTTGGCAGAGGGCAGAGAAGCAATAAAGTTTGGAAGTGTGACTACAGAACCTCAGACTTGTAGAATAATTTTCAGTGGACTCTCTGTGCCATGTGTGCTCAAGGACTGTTGTTGTTGTGCTAAAACCTTTGGTTGGATTAAGGGTGTGGGGGGGATCACCCTTCCTTTGGAGCACTGTGATTGTGTTATACATTTGTGCAAGCCTTCATTTTGAGGGATAGTAAATGAGCGGCAGCTTTCTGAAGTCACCCTCGGCTTTGTTTCAATATTTTCAACTACTTGGAACGGTAAAAGCTCCAATCCAATTGGAGACCAGAAGATGGTGACAGAACTAAAGGATTACTTAAGAAAAAAATATAGAGTCAAGCTTTAGGGACATAATAGATCTTGTCAGGCTTAAAATAGGTCCGACATTGTGAGAGCATGATACATTTATGACACCTCAGGATTATTGCAGCTTGAACCAGTTGTACACAGATCTAACAAGAAAATTCCATCCAGGAATTATGTTTATTTACACTTGTCAGTTCTTTAACAAACTTTCTTCTGGCTTTCGGTTGTGTCCCTTTGTCAATGAGCCATTGGCATATATCGTGCCGCTATGTCCAGGTCTTTTACACCTAGTGAAGCAGTATTTACTTAGCTTATTTCATGAATATAATATTTGCTTTTATGTAGAGGGTGGGGGTGGAGAGGCCCTTTGAGATAGTGAATCGTGTGATTAAATTTCTGCTGGAGTGTTTACAAGTAATGAATTTCTCTCATTGAGAAAATATTGCTGGCCTCTTTCAGAATGATTCTAAAGTTAGCCTGTTAGAAATGGGATTTCTGGTTGGCTAAGGCTTGCGCCAAAGCCAGGCAGAAACCACCACTCTAGTCAGGGGAAGGGAGTTACACGCTGAAGATAACCCCTGCTCACCCCCTTGGTAGCTTGGCACGAGCAGTCAGGCTTATCCCAGAGGCAATGTGTAAAGCGTTTGCGCGACACACACACACAGCAGCAACACACTAGGCACACTACAAAAGAAACTACACACAAGGTTATATAAAAAATAGCCTTTGTATTATCCAAAACACATTAGATCATAATCACACAATATACACTGTGCCAACTGGCACTGGGCAATATTCACAGGGGATTATATACAGGTGAGAGGGCCAATCGGGCCACTGTCAGAATCATCACAAGCACACAAGTAATAAATGTAAAAACACCAGCAGTAACTACTGGCAGAATACTGTACTCAGCATTAGCATGGGGGACATAAACGCATTATGTCTGCATCACCTTAGGCCTAAAACATATTAGGAATAAACCACATTAGGCAATAAATCGCCAGCATACACATTATCCTAAACACCAGAAGCATAAACACCCTGGGCATAAATCACATTAGCCTAAAAGATAGTATGCCACCATCATATTAGGCATAAAACACATTATGCATAAGTCAGCAGTGCACCACAGTACACTGACCCGGTGCATACATCACCTTAGGGCCTTGAGCCCTATCAGTACACCCATAAAGTGCACACAGCACCTTAGCGTAATCACTGAACTGACCCCAGGCCAACTGGCCTTTTACTGGTGCTCAAATGCCCTATGTCCCGCAAAGTCAGGGCTCGAAATGAGGCCTCTCGAATGGCCCCCTGGCTGCCTCGGCAGCGAAAACACAGTGCGCAGATGCGCTGGGGCGTGGGGGTGCAACTCACCCTTTCCTTAATAAAAGAAATGGCCCCGAAACGTAGCAGCTGCCTGCGCTCTTGCAGGGCAGCTGGGATTGGTAAAACAGGCACTGGCACCGTTGTGCCTCGTGAGCCTCAGGCACCGACAATGTGCCTCGCAAAAACGGCTCTGGGGCGGGAAGTGACTCAAGGCAGCTGCCCACTACCATCCGGGGCAGCTGCTACTGTGGGGAAAATAGAGCCACACTTCCCCCCACCTCTCCCACGGCCTCTCACCTGGGACAGGCACCGGCAATGTGCCTCGGCTGGTCCCGCTCTCGGCCTCTCCAGGCTTCGCCCGGTCCCTCTCCTGGGACACGGGACTTCTCTGTGGAGCCCGCGAGGCTCCGGACGGTCTGGGCTGCACGCGGGGCTCTCCTCACTAACACGGGAGCCTCGCCTCAATGCTGGCAGCTGTTTCCTGCGTCCCGCTCAGCCACGGCTCCTCTCTGTATCTGCGGGGCTCCCACCAGCTCATGGGAGCCCTGCTCAGGCCTGAGTTCCTCTCGGCCGGCCGTCAGCTTCCGGGTCTTGGCTCCGCCCCCAACCAGGCGGCACTTTGCCTGACTTCCGGACCGCGGCGGTGCCTTTCGGCGGCTCTCTCTTCTCTGCGGCAAGTGCGGGGTGGGCTCCCGCTCTTCACTCAAAACAAGGGGTGGGCACCCACTCCATAAGTGCACCATAATGCGGGGTGGGCTCCCGCTCGATTCCTGCGATGTGCAGGGGAATCCCATAGGTTGCTCTGGCAGCACAGCGCTGCTGAGCACGCACGCTCCGCTTTCTCCAGGCAATCGATATAGCGCTCACGAGGCTCTAGAGTCCTCCAGGTTCCAGGGACAAAGCTGGGCCCAGGCAGGCCAGCACACAGGGCCCTCCAGCAGGGAGGCAGTCCCTTGTGGCAGTTCCTCCTGGGGCCCAGCAGCAACAGGTCTCAAGAAAGCACAAAGCACAACACTTTCATGGGGTCAGAGCCCCAGTACTTATACACCATTTCCCCTTTGTCTGCCCTTGCCACAGGGCTTGGGGGAACCAGCCTGAGCTGGTTCTGGTTTTTTTTTGAGCACTCTGTTTACAGGGCTCCTCTTCCCTATTGTCAAGTGGGGGCTCGTCATCAGACACACCACAGGGGGGCGGAGCCAGCATTCACCTAGGCAGGCACAGACCTATTCAGGGTCAGGGGACTACTCCTCCCACTACTCCAAATGCAGATGTCCCATTCAGCCTAGTGCTGACTCATCCTGCCCTCCCTGGAGCCACACATACCTCACCAGCCCCTGTCACTCCAAAGCCAGACATGCAATCCACATCAGGCAGGCAGACACATAGCACACAGAAATGCCAACTTCTAGAAGTGGCATTTCTAAAATAGTGATAATAAATCTGCGCACACCATTGCGTAGTATTTATTATCACTATTCCGAACATACCAAACTTGACCACGCTGCTCCTCTCATATCAGGAATTACCACTGAAACACTTATCAGAGAATCCCCAATGCATTCCTATGGGAGGGCAGCCTCACAGCAGTGAGAAACCAAAATGGCTGTTTGTCACTACCAGGACATGTCACACACTTAAGGTACATGTCCTACCTTTTACCTACAATGCACCCTGCCCATAGGGCTAGCTAGGGCCTACCTTAGGGGTGACTGACATGCAGTAAAAGGGGGGTCACAGACATGGCACACACTTTAGGTGCCACGTCACAGCAGCAGTGACACTACGCGCACAGGCCCTGCAATGGCAGAGGCCTGAAGCAGGTTTGAAAGGCTACTTTGGTGGGTGGCGCAATCGCGCTGCAAGCCCACCAGTAGCATTTACTTTACTGGCCCCGGATATATGAGATACCACTTTACAAGGGACTGACAGGTAAATTAAATATGCCAAACAGGTGTAGACCAATCTTTACCATATTTACCACAGAGAGCACACGCACTTTACACTGGACAGCAGTGCTAAAGTGCCCAGAGTCCTAGAACCACCAACACCATGTCAGAAAAAAGGCTAGGAGGAAGGCAAAAAGTTCAGGGATGACCCTGCAAAAAGGGCCAAGTCCAACATAGCCTATGTACATAAAACATTTAGGTATGAAGACACTGCATGTAAGAGATATTTATTTGTGATGGTGAGTAATCTGCTGTTTGCACTTTCTGTACAAGAGTGCCCATCACCTTTTTTTAAGTCTTTTTGTATGTGGACAGGCATGTTAATGTGATTGAGATTATTCACGATGGTGACTAATCAATGTGTTTTTCCCTTTGTGTATAAAAGGGCCAACTGCACCACTGAAATAGTGAGCCAGTATCAGAATATTTTGTAAATGTACAATTTTAGTTAGGGTTTATATGAATGATTAAATCTTGCATTTTTACTGAATCTTTTTATGGCGTTGTTTTGCATATCAGGAGCTGTATTTCTTATTTGGAAATACATTGTCTTACCTCACTCATCACCACGAGGCAACAGGTGGATGCGGGTGCTTAGAGACAGTGTGTCCAGTAGCATGCCCATGTCACTCTGCGCTCAGTTACAGATATTTATCTGGCTCTTTGGAGCTTTTGTCTACAATATAATGTGTCTGGCTTTAGTGCACCCAAACCCAGCTGAGTACGTTTCGCGAAGGGGAGGAGACGGTGCCAGGCGGTCTCTTGGGTGAAGGGGGGACTTCTGACCCTGATTCTGGATTATGTGCCCTGCAGACCAAGGGTTTCAGAACCGGCAGGGCTGAATAAGCCGTTCATTGTTCCAGAGTGGATACACTTGATTCACTGAGATTGGTGCAAATAGCACCAAGAGGTAGATGTAAGTAAGTGACATGGCTACCAGTGAGCTAGGTCTCCCGAGAGAAGACATAGGGGCACATGCATCAAAGCTTTTTGCGATCGGAAACGGTGTGATTCGCAAAAATCGGCCGTTTGCGATCGCAAAATGGGCTTTTGCAAAGCATCAAACAATTTGGCATGCGCAATTTCGGTAATCGCAATATTTTGCGTTTTCCCAAATTGCGATTGCATTTAAGGAATCGCAATTTGCGATTCCTTAAATGCAATGCAAGAAGCACTTTCACATAGCGATTTCGCTATTTGGGGCCGCAATTTACCGTGAAATAAAACAAAACGGTATTTTGCAAAAACTTTGAAAAATGCACTTAAGTGCATTTTTCAAAGTTTCATGTCACACACACACATGCCCTTGGGGCATGTGTGTGCGCAACTTGGGTGCACAGTATAATTTCAGGGGTGCAACAGGGTATAACACCCTTGCACCCTTGAAATTGCATGCGCAATTTGCGAGTACCAATTGGGACTTGCAATTTGCGCATGCAATTTCCCATTCCTTCCTATGGGCCTCTAGGCCCATAGGAAGGAATGGGAAGCCATTCCTTAATTGCGACTCGCAATTTGCGAGTTGCAATTAAGGAATGTATAGGAATCGCTATTTTTATAGCGATTCCTACATGCATAGGCGTTTGCGAGTCCTTAATTGCGATTCCTTAATAATCGCAATTAGGGACACGCAAAATCCTACCTTGATGCATGTGCCTGATAGTCATGATGTACCAGATATTCTTAGGAATCGGTAAATGCCACAAAAGATCTCGAGGACACGGAAGATGTGAACATTTACAGGGTGCACATTAGACCGTAGAAGCAGGATGCTTCATACTGGCAGTACCCCGGAAGTAAACCGAAAACTAGTTGAGTAGTTCGAAATGCAATACACTTTTTAAAGCCAAAATAATAATATCTTATGGAGTTTACAATTTCAAGAACTGGATTTATATTATTTTCCTTTTGGTCTACCTTTATATGAAAAAACCCGGAGATAAATGTGAATGTGCATGCATTGTTTATTTATTTACTTATGGTAGAATGTCTGAGCTGTACTGCACAGCCTTTCAGCATTTTGGATATCACTTACAACTGCGCAAGTGAAAGTTTATTTCCAACAGAGGGCAGCATTTCACAGAAATATTTCAAATAAAGGCTACAAGATTCGAAAAAGAAAAATGGCCCGAAGAGGCATTTCTATTTCAGGAGTCCTATACATCAGAGCTCTCTATAATAACTACCAGAGTCTCTCACGCAGCGAGGCCATTCGATATGCACTGTATAAGGGAATAATTTCAGAAATTTATAATCCTATCTAGCGTTTTCACGCTCTGTGTTTTTGTGATGAGGTGTTGCTGAGTCGTACATGGCAGAGACTGAGCGGCCAAAGCACTGTGCACGGCAGAGCAGCAGGAAACGGTCCACAGACCGCATCATCACTCCTTTTATTGGGCCGGTGCAGAAGGGGTCTGTGCCTGCTTCTTGGCGTCTTGAGCGCATCCAATAACTCGAGCAGATCACGATAATGCCCCACGATGTGTGTTCAGGGGGTCCCTGAGGCAGGTCAATAAAACTCCTGCTTTCCTTTTAGAGGGACGAGTATGGACTGCTCAGTACATTTTTGGCACCTATGGCTTTATTATCATTATTATTTTTTGTTTTATAAATGCTTGTGTAATTCAGATGGCCGTCCTGGAGGTCCTTGTGAACTTCATGAGGCACAGGGTCAAGACTGATTAGCATATGGCCAGGTCTAAACTGGGGTGGCATAGTGAGCAAAAGAATGATGGATTTAACCCAGATCTCTTGACTGGGGGTGAATGTTTAGACTTGTTCTGCATTCCGTCCATCAATTGTGTGCCTTTTGCCTTTTGGATAATAGCGGCCAAGATTCGTATTCGCTTTTCTACAGATTACCACCTAGGTAAGTACCATGCATTGTTTGTCTCTGACCACATTGAACATGATGTGTGTCCCTTATGAGTATGAACTGCTGCCCTGATGTGCCTCTCACCGAGAAAGGGAGCTGCTGAGGAGGCAGCAAGCGGAGTCCCCATGATTGACTGCTGAGCTCCGAGAGCGCAATCCCACCCACCGGCTGATGTCAGACACCACCTGTAACGCGACGCTGATGCAGCGCGGTTCACGGATCTCGGCTGCAGGACCTGAAAACACTGATCTTCCGTGTACTGATTTTTTTGCATTTTTTCTTTGTCTGATTTTGCTGATTTTGTTGGGGAACCCCCTAGAAATGAGCTGTGGTCCCGAGAGGGGGTGCAAGGTCCGAAAATACGGACCTGCTGGACTTTTCCCGTATTTATGTAATATGTCGAGCTTAGGGCCGCGTGAGGTCTGGCGCGCTATGCAGACGCGCCGCAGCAATAAAAGATACTCAGCTCGTGTTTGCGGCGGACTGCCTAATGCGGTCACGCCCCCCTTTATTTATCTACACGCTCCGCCTTCCGGCGCGAGCGCTGGGGCCGGACATTTCCGGCGCGTGCGCCAGCACTAGGAGCTGGTACGCTAACTCACCACATCCCATCTCAACTCAGTCCTTGACTGGATCCCAAGTGTCTCATAGCTCACTTACTTGGCAGGCAAAGTCCTTCAGGCGAGTGCTCGGCTGGGGGTTGCTCCTCAGCGCATACCTGTGCTGGCCACAGCTGGACCTGGGTTCCGTGGCTGATTCACTGGGCTGGGGTAGTGTCTCTGGGGGCCCTTGGGTCGCTTCTGGGGCTCTCGGTGGGGACAGGCTCTGGATTGTAGTCCTCTGCATCTCCTGGCTCCTCTTGGGTCGTCCTCGGCTCTCCAGGATCGCTGGTTGCTCCAGCACAGTGTTCGGGGTTGACCACCTGTTTGAACCGAGATGTTGCGGGTTACGACTTCTCCTTCCTTGTCGACTGTCACCATGGTTCCTTTCACGTCGGTCACAACCCAGTATCCATGTCCATAGCGGGTTCGGAACTTCCCTCCGGGCCTCCGGTCCCTCATGATGACGGTGTCCCCTCGTTGCAGCTGACGAGACACGGCTCTTCGGGTTTGGCTGGCCGTGATGTTGCGTTGTTTCCTCCTCTGGAGGATGCCTTCTTCATCAAAGGGAGGGGGTGTCCACCCTGGGGCGATAGGGAGGCCATCACGGTGGGACCCATTGAACATTAGCGCCCATGGTGCCTGACGCGTGGAGCTTTGAGGGGTGCTCCGGTATTCCCGCAGGAATTTCTGTAGGTGCTGTTCCGGATCGGCATGCTCAGCCACGGCGATGCGTAGGGCTTTGTTGATTGTCCTCATAAATCGTTCAATTTCGCCGTTGGCTTGGGGCCATTGCGGGGTGATGTGCCTGTGCCATGGCGTTGCATGAACTCCTGGAACTCATGCCCTTGGAACGGGGGTCCGTTGTCACTGCGGAGTTCTTCTGGGCATCCGAACATGGCGAATATCTTTTCCAGAACTGGGCCGACGTGCGAGAAGGCCTTTGAGGGGACAACTTCCACGAGGGGGTACTTCGAGTAGCTGTCGATCAGAGCCAGAGTAACTCTGCCATCCGGGAAGCTCCCGAAGTCCACGCTCAGCTTCTCCCATGGATTCTTCCTGTGCTCTTCGGTGTGGATGGGCGCGGGTCTTTCGGGGCCACTTGTCACCTGACAGGAGGGGCACCTCCAGACTGTCTCGTCGACACGGGCGTCCATACCCGGGAACCAGACTTTCTCCCGCATGCGGGCCTTCATCTTCTCTACCCATTGGTGTCCTCCGTGGGCGAGTTGCGTCGCTCGCGACTGGAGTGACGCTGGGATCACAATCCGAGAGCCTTTCAGCAGGATTCCCTGTTGGGTAACGCTCAGTTCATTCCTGACCCTCCACATGTGTATTAGATTCTGCTTCTCCGGGCCCGCCCATGAGTTGGCTGATTGTAGGAACTGATGGCAGTGCCCTCCTTGGACGGCTGCTCGGACCTTGGCAATAACTGGGTCTGCTTCCGCTGCAGCGGCCACCTCCTCAAGGGTCAGTGCTCGAGGGCACGTGAGTGCCGAGATCATGTTCAGGTGGGCCTTCGTGGGGTCAGCACCCTGTTCTTCACATCCGTCTTCCGCTGGCCCCGGGTGTCTCGAGAGGAAATCGGCAGGGTTTTTGGTGCCCGGCCGGTATGCCACGTCCATCTCGTACTGCTGGAGCCTAATGGCCCATCGTTCGATGCGTGGCGGTGGGTGAGGCGGCGAGCCTTTAAATAAGGTACTAGGGGTTGATGGTCCGTAATGATCTTGAATGGGTGCCCACATATGTACAAGTGAAAATGCCGGCACGCCCAGCGGATGGCTAGGGCTTCCCTCTCAATATGGGCATATCGTTTCTCGGTCTGGGAGAACGCTTTGCTGGCGTATGCCAGGGCAGCCCACCGTCCCGGCTCTTGCTCCTGGGTAAGGACGGCCCCATGGCCTACGGGGCTGGCGTCTACTAGTATTTCAGTCCGTTTGGTGGGGTTGAAATACACCAGCGTGGTGTGGTCAAGGAGAGCACTCCTGACTGCTTGAAATGCTGCTTCTTCAGCTGGGCCCCATTGCCACATGGCATCGGCCCAAGTGAGATTTCGGAGTGGCTCCGCGATGGTGGCTAGGTCCGGGACGAAGCGGTCACAGTATGTGGCCATCCCAAGGAAACTGCGAACTTCAGCTACTGTGAGGGGTGCAGGCGTGCTTTTGATGGCCTGGGAATTCCGGGGGTCGACCTGGATTCCATCTTGCGTGAACGTGTAGCCGAAGAATTCTATTAGTTGTTGGAACAGCAGACACTTCTCCCGATGTAAGGTGAACCCATGGTCCTGGAGCCTTTGCAGCGTGGCTCTCAGGTGCCGGTAGTGTTCCTCGGCTGTCTGTGAGTGGATGAGGATGTCGTCACTCACGTTTAGTACACCAGGCAGCCCGACCAGGAACTCTTTGACTGCATTCTGGAAGATTTCGGCGGCTGAAGATATGCCGAAATTCAGGCGCTTGTACCTTCTGAGGCCTAGGTGCATGCTGAATGTGGTTATGTACTGGCTTTCTTTCGCAAGCGCCAGCTGGTGATAGCCTGCATTCAGGTCTAATTTCGAAAACCACCTGGACCCATTCAGGTCGGCCACAATGTCGTCCATGGTTGGCGTAATGTGGCGTTCGCGCCGAATGGCCTTGTTGGGGAGGCGCATATCAATGCAGAGTCTTATTTTTCCTGGTTGGCGAGGCTTTTCAGCGATCACCATGGGGGACACCCATGGTGTGGGCCCTGAGACCTTCTCTATGACCCCTTGATCTTCTAGCTTCTGCAGCTCTTCTTCCACTAGCGGTCGAAGGGGGAAGGGAATCCTCCTGTGCCTCAGTGCCGTCGGCATGACGGTTGGGTCTATGTGCAGTTTAATTGTAGCTCTTTTTATCCGTCCTAGCCCCTTGAACAGATCCTTAAATTGGCTGAGCAGTTCTTTGGTCTGGTCATCTTGCACGTTTCTGGCGAACTTCACTAGTCCCAGGTCTTCTGCTGCGTGGCTGCTCAGCAGTGTGTCTGCCTCTTGGTTTATGACATGGATGTCAACCATAATTTCGGTGTCTTCTGACCGCACAGGCACGGTCATTTTGCCTCGGAGGGGTAATGGTGAATCACTCCCATAGGCGAAGATCTTTGTCTTTGAGGGTCGCAGCTCTGGCTTGGGCTTCAATTTCTTGTATTGTTGGATTCCCATGACGGTGACGGACGCTCCCGTGTCTATCCCTGCATTGACTTCTGACCCTGCTATCTGCACCGTGCACCGGTGTTGGGGACGTCTCCGTCTTTTCAGGGCTTGGGTGAAAGAGACTAGGTACGTCTCCCCTTCCTCATCTGACGAGGTGTCGTCTGCTTGGTAGACAGTTGTGCCCGTTGTCTTTCTTCCTGGCGAGGACGATAGCGAGACGCTCGATAGTTGACGGACCAGTCTCCGCATTTGCTTGGGTCGTTTGCCTTCTTTTCGTGGTGCTTTCTTTCTGCACACCGAGGCGAAATGGTTTGCAATTCCGCAGTTGGTGCATGTCTTCCCTTGTGCTGGGCATGACTGCGGGGATGTTCCTCATAACCACAGTACCCACATTGGCCTTTCGGGGTTGGCGGTGGGCGATCTCTTGGTTTGTTGGTCTTGTCCCGCATCCTGACGGCATCGGCACGTTCAGTCTTGACGGCGACTTCCTTTTCTGTATTGCGCATGAGCGCAAGGTCCATTTCTTTTGCACGCGCGGCTGAAAGATCATGGGACCGTGCCAGCACCAGTATGTCGTTCATTGGTATGTTCGGCTGCCTTAGGATGAGGCCTCGCAGGACTTTACTGCAGATCCCCAGAATCAGTTGCACCCTGATTTCTTCTGCAGCTCTGTCCCCTACGAGGTGAGTGCTAGCAAGCTCCCTCAGCCTTGCGTGAAAAGAATCCACTGATTCTCCTTCCCTTTGCCTCGCTTGCCTCAACTTAAAATGCTCAAAGTCTGGATTTAGTTGCGGGTCAAAGTGTGCGTTTAAAGCAGCCACCGCTGCTGCAAAGTCCTCGGGGGGGTCCGGTGGCGGGGAGGTGTTTGAAGTGCAGATATATTTCCTCTCCCGCGTAGTGGAGAAGTAGTGAGCGTTTTACGGCACCCTCCGTCTCCCTGGTGGCGATGAAATAATTCTCCAGGCGGCCGAGCCAGACTTGCCACCTCGGGGAGGCTGTAGAGGGGTCTGCCGATTCACTAAAAGGAGGCAGAACTCCTGAGGGAAGGTGTTGTGTTGTTGCTCTTACTGGGGGTTGCTCCCCTTCTCCCTGATCTCCCATGATGCCGGCTAATGCGGTGCCTGTACGTCCCAGTGAGGGTGCAGTGCCCAAAGGAATGGATCCGACGTATTGGCCAGTGGGACCGGCACTACTGGGGGTCTTGGGCGGTCTGCGCCCGTGAACGCGGCCTTGTGGCACGTGGGTACTCTCTGCCGAGCGGGAAAATGCCTGGGCGCCTCCACTGCGTGTCGTGCGCAACTCACCAGTGTTGGTGTGGGCGTGTCCTGCTGTGCCACTGTCCGGTACTGGTGGGCGTATTCTGCCCAATTACACGGCTACCTGGTACTCCCTGAGGACAGGCAAGAGGCCTCCTGCCTCGTGGTGCCGTTTGTGATGTTCGGCTTGCTTCAAAGGCGGTCCTCTGTGTTGACTGTACACTGTGGGGGCGTGTTGCAGCTACCCCCTGCTGGGCGCCCTGGAGCGTGGGCAATTCCGCTCCTCGTCACCAGTGTAATATGTCGAGCTTAGGGCTGCGTGAGGTCTGGCGCGCTATGCAGACGTGCCGCAGCAATAAAAGAGACACTCACACTCAGCTCGTGTTTGCGGCGGACTGCCTAATGCGGTCACGCCCCCCTTTATTTATCTACGTGCTCCGCCTTCCGGCGCGAGCGCTGGGGCCGGACATTTCCGGCGCGTGTGCCAGCACTAGGAGCTGGTACGCTAACTCACCACAATTTACACAGCAAAGCCCCCCCCCCCGCCTCCCCCAGGAGAGTGAAATCTTGGACTTGAGAGGGGGTTTGAAAAGCTTGTAGTTTGTGGGGCCAGAGGAGTGCGGATTTGCAGCTCTATTAAAGCAACCATAGGGGAGCTGAGAGCTGGAGTAGAGCTGTGAGTTGAGTACGGCCGTATTTATCCAAGGAGAAGTCGTGAGAGAATAACGCTTGCTGAAGAGGGCTGAAATCCCTGTGGCGGTGGACGGGCACGGGACGACCAACTGACCCAAGGTAGGTGGGCCCAGCGTGCAAGGAGTCGAGGGGTGGGCTTAACTAAGGGTCGGTGAGGAACCCATGCGCCCCTAACATAATGCGACAACAACGCACTAAGCAGCCTGGTAATCCTACAACAACCCTGGTTATACCAAAGCAGCGGTAAAAGAAGTCTCAGTGCCGGGTAGCAGGCTGGAGAGAGAAGAAGATCCTAGCTAGCGTGGAGATTCCATCCACCATGAAAGTACAGCGGGTCGGTATGGCAGAGTCAGCCCACTTATCTTGCTCTACAGGGGAAGAAACCTTTTTAGAGGAAGACGGAGTGGAGGCAGGTAATGAGTTATTTCAAAAGAGATCTCCTTCAGAATTTATTCCATCCACCTCCTCCCCGACCGTGGCAGCTTCGTATGTAGTTAGTACCACCTCAGGGAGGGCTAAAGATTACCCTTTGTTTATAAAAAGTCTGCCCAAAATAGATAGGTTACAGACAGAGACCATCCTGACTCCGCTAGAACTGCCTCAGACTCAAGATAACATGATTTCAGCTATACCTGAACCAGAAGGGTTACCAAATGCCACTGAATTAGCTGGCGTCCTTTAGTTAGTAAGTTCAGGTCTAAAGCCAGCCCAAGACAAATATGAAACTGTACTGAGATTAGGGGTCTTAAAGTACAGCAAGCTCTTGATACAAGTAAATCAAAGAGTGTCTTCAACTGAGGAAAACCTTATGCAACTACCCAAACGCCTCGCTGAAGCTGAACAAAGAATTTCTGATCTTGAGGATCATTGTCAAAAAATGGATAAGATCATTTTGCCGGAGCTAAAGAAATTGCAACAGCTGGAAGTTAAAACAGAGATGTTGGAAAACCATTCACAATGTAGCAAGCTGAGGTTTATCGGGGTCCCAGAAGGAAGTGAGGCGCAGGGGGATATTCAGAATGTCCCCCATTTGATGAACTCCCTTATTAAGAAATATATACTACCAAATATCCCGAGTGATTTAACCACCATGAGAGCACACAGGATCCCCGGCAAGCGCTCTGCTGACGCCAAGTTTTCACAGACAATATTGGTTAATTTTGCGGACTATCGCATCAGAGAACAGATTTTAACTACCGCAATTCGTCAAAAATCATTTCTCATTGTGAAAAATGTTCAAATAGGGTGTTCCCGGATTTAGCGGCTGCAAAGGCCAGACGTCGTAAGGCTTTCCTGGAGCTGGCTCAAGAATTTAAACCCATAGGGGGGCAATCTTCAATTGTGCAACAGGCAAAACTAAAAGTGCTGTTGAAGGGGCGATTTCATGTTTTCTCCTCTATTGAAGATGCGAACCTTTTGTAAGCAGAGTTATCTCAAGATAAGGCTTGACTGTAGAATAGGAGGCATAACCTTTGAATGTGGAGGCGGGAGTGTATCTCTAATTCTTGTTTTTTTTTGTTTCTTCTTTCCAGTGGGAGGGAAGCGTTTTTGGGGGGTCAGGTGCAATACCATGGCACCTATTGGTGAGGGGAGGGCCCAGGGCTGGCGAGTCGGGAAATCCTCAGCGCTGAGAAGGGTGAGGGGGAGGGTGGAAGAAGGTTGAGGGGGTGTGGGGAGTTTCGCAGTCAAAAAATGAGCAAGGCAAGAGCTAATGTGCAACAATGCTTCTCCGGTGGTATAAGAGAGGAGAATGAGATGGAGGCCTCTGTATTGTTTGTAAAATTGGTACAGTTTTACATTTCTGAAAATAGAAAAAATGCTGCAACAGATTAAGATAATTTCTTGCAATACGACTGGGATTTTAAATCCACGTAAGAGGGGTGCTTTGTTGAATTGGTTAGACACATTTGCTCCAGAAATAATCTTTTTACAAGAAACTCATTTTAGTACTAATACTTCCAGGACATACCTTCCAAAGAAATATCTGTGAAAAAGTGCCCTGTTTCTGCATGGTTGCCCCCACTTTTTGCTGATGTGCTTTGCCTGAGTGTGCCCTGGGATCCTGCCAATCAGGTACCCAGGGCCTATGTTTTTTCCCTAAAACTGCATTGAAAACAAAACCCAATTGGCATCTCTGGCCACAGGTCAGCCCCTGGTAAATGATACCACAGGTACCCAGGGCACTGTGACCAGGGAAGGCCTCTAAGGGCTGCAACACTTATTGTGCCACCCTTAGAGGTCCTGTGCCTTTACACTCACACACTGCATTTGCAGGCTGCATGTCTTGGTGCAGAACAAAGTGAAGAGTCGACATGGCACACATCCCTGTGTGCCATGCCTACAACCCACTGCCCTGGCATAGATCAGTCACCCTTCCAGCTGGGTGCACTATACCAGTGGTGAGGGTACAGGTGCATGAGCCCTGTACCCCTACAGTATCTAAGTCCATTCTTAGACATTGTAAGTGCAGTGCTGTCATTAAGAGTATATGGTGCTGGGAGTTTGTCATTATGAACTCCACAGCACCATAATGGCTACACTGAAAACTGAGAAGTTTGGAATCAAACTTCTCAGCACATTAAACCCACACTGATGCCAGTGTGGGATTTAATGAAAAATGCACACAGAGGGCAACTTAGAGATGCCCCCTGAAAAACAACCTACCACTAGTGTCCAGGCTGAGACGCTGCTTTCAGCTGCCACCACCAAACATGTTTCTGGACCCCTTGGTCGAGAGCCTGCTGCTCTCGGGGGCCTGAAACAAAGCACATCGTGGGATGAGGTGCCAAGCCTCCTTCATCAGGATGGGCAGGGTCCACAAAGGGGAAGCTTCAAAGGCTTGCCGCCTTTGTGAGCTTCCCCAGGCCACTTGCTGCTTTCAGCAACTGGTCTCCACTGGTTCTGACCCCCACTTTGGGTGGGAGAACCGGTGGGAAAAACAAGTGAGGAAGAGAGGTGTGCCCACCTCTGCCAACTCCACCCCTCAGGTGGGGGAGGCGAGGTGAAGCACAACTCTCAGTCCCCGCCATCTTGCAGATGGGGGGACCCAGCCAACCAGAGTGAGGTATATGCCCCCCTCCCACTGGAGGGTGGCATAATAAGGGGTGTACCCACCCCAAGGTAGGGACCTATTGGTCCCAACCTTTACTTACCTGTAACGCCCCTAAATCTAGTATTTAGCGGGCACCCCGAACCTTGCTTCCTAAGACAAGAAACCATAAGAAGAAAAGAAGAAGAAGGACCGAACAGCCGTGCCAAAGCTAACAAGAGGAAGACGCCCACTGACTTGGCCCCAGCCCTACCAGCCTGTCCCCACCTCGAACCTGCAGCAGCGAAACTCCGGTGTGTCCTGCAGCCAGCAGCCTCAAGAACCCCGAGGTCCTGCCCTGCCTTCAAAAGAAAAGAGTCTGTCTCCTGTGAACACCGGATTTGTTCCCCAACAGACTACAGGTCCGCCAAAGTCCACGAGTCTGCACCACTCTGCACCCGACGACCACGGCCCGAGTTCGAGTGGCCCAACACCAAGAGGAGGTCTCCCCGGTGATCCTGACCCGAGACCTGGTGACCCCTTACCTGTCTCAAGCCTCCAGCCGACACCTGCAGCCTCAAACTGGAAGGTCCCCCCAACCGCGACCAGGAGCTGGTAAGAAGATCCCACCCTAAAAGGCACCCCTGCATCCGACACCCCACGGCCTAGGGTGGGCCAACCTACAGTGCCTAACCAACCCCAAGCATCCCAACTTACTTCTCCAAGTGGTGGTCGCACCCAGAAGACCTTCGTCCCCAAGCCTGCAGTGTGTTTGCAAACCGGAGACTGCCATTGAAAGCTACAGGGCACCAGACGCCAAAACAGCACTCTGCACCCGGCTGCCCCAGTGCCACTGAGGGTGCACCTTTTGTGCTGGCTTGAACCCCAATTTGCCCTGAGCTTAAGTCCAGGAGCTTTGCTCCCACAACCCAGTGGCCTGCTCGTCAGCAGCCACCAACCAGAGGCCCCCTATCCCCCACTGGATAAAATTGGGCCTCAGCACTCTGAACCCGGCCGCCCTAGTGCTGCTGAGGGTGTAACAAGAGTGCATTCTTGACCCTGGGGGACCCCTGAGTCTACCCCTAGAATACCAACTCCCACAACTGAATACTTACCTTTTAACCGATAACCCTATTTTCCTTCTTAGGATAACATTGCCTGTTTTTCTGTGAAAAGTTTCTAAGTGTGGAGTTGGAAAATCTAAGAAACCCTTTAAAACTGTAACTAAATAACAAAAAACACTTTTACTTACCTGTTTACAGGAAATCTCCCAGTGCAGTATCCAGGTATTCTGCACTGTGTAAAAAAAGTAAACTGTAAAGTAATCTACTTAACATTCTACTAAAAAGCCAATACAAAGTATGTGTACAGTATATCAAAAGCATTGAATTACTAGTAGCTCTACTGTAATCAAATCAAAGTGCATATACAATTGCAATTCAAACTGTTTACAAACTGCATTACTACTGTAAAGTATTTATTGCTTACCTGTGCCAGGCTTCCTTGGTTCTAGAAAATAAAATAACTAAAAGAATATTTTTATACAAAACCAATTGGTCTGAAGTTCAGTCTTGGAGTGTGTGATATTATTTGCTGATTGAGTGTGTACAACAAATGCTTAACACTACCCTCTGATACAGCCTTACTGCTCGACCACACTACCACAAATAGAGTAAGGTGCTATCTACTTTTACCTCTGCCTACCTTTGGGGTTCCACTGGACTCTGTGCACACTATACCTCACTTTGGTATAGTATATACAGAGCCAGCTTCCTACAATATCCTTATGCATATTTTTCTTCCGCCACTGCAGCAGTTCGAGGCGTTGGGATTTTACTAACAAATTCAATTGATTGGTAGGTTTTGGAAGCAATTCGGGACAAGAGGGGGAGATGGCTTTGGGTTAAAGTGAAAATTGAGGAAATAGGGCTAGATTTGGTGAATTATTATGGCCCCATTGAGGATGATACTGCAGCACTAGATACAACAATACAATCAGAAGGCGCATTGATTATTGGGGACAATTTAAATGTTATTCAAAATATTAAACTTGACACCTCTAATAAAACTAAGCGCCAACTGAAAAGTAAAACGGCAAGGTTAATAAATATGATAAAAACAGATTTAGCGCTTGTAGATCCTTGGAGGGCGGGGCGCCCGGGCTTCCCCCAATCCACCTGTTACTCTTCCAGATATGGAACAGCAACAAGACTGGATTTTTTTCTGGTAGACAAATTGATGGCTAATGGTAGGACTGAGATTCTTGCAAAATCCTTTTCAGATCATTCGGTAGTCTCCTTTATATTCTCACTTCAGTTTATCCCTAAGAAGAAAGTAAGATGGCAGTTTGACAAATCATTGCTGGAGAATCCTACTTGGTTAAAGGAGACAAAAGCTTTTAAGAAGGAATTCTTCGCATTTAATTTAAATACTGCCTCTATTTTTACGGTTTGGGAGGCTTTTAAAGCCGTTTTCAAAGGACAAGTTATCTCCTATAAAGCACGGATTGCTAAACAGAGTAACCAAAAGGTGGATGGGCTGCAAACATCTGTGGACAAAGCCAGACAAAAAGTAAATGCAGCCTCAATTGAGGAACAATAGATAAAAATATGGCAGCTGGAATTATTTAAAACTAAGGAGGCGCTATGGGACTTTTTTTTGGTAGAAGAAATCATAGGGAGTAAAGTGTATCAACAAAAACTTTATGAGGAAAACCAGCAGATTGGAAAATTTTTAGCATGGTCTTTCAAAAGTCAGAAGAGCTCCCAAATAATAAATCAGTTGAGGGATCCACTATCTAATCAATTAGTGGAGGATATTCAGAAGATTGCGGATATCTTTCTCTCGCATTTAAAAAAAATGGATACAGAAACGCAGATAATAGCAGAGCGTGATCAAAGCGTGTATTTTGATTCTCTAGAGCTGCCACAGGTATCAGGGGAACATTTCCGGCAGTTGAACTCTACTATAGTATCATTAGAAATTGAAGAAGCACTGAAAAATATGCCCAATGCTAAAGCTTGTGGTTGTGATGGGATCCCGGTAGAAGTGTATAAGAGGTTCCAAGATGAATTACTTCCAGTTTTATTAAATCTTCTTAATCAAATAAAAGAGGGAGCAACTGTTTCTAATGGATTCAAGGAGTAGGTAGAGATTATTTTTCCTAAAAAAATAAAGAGCCTTGTGATCCGAACTCATAAACTCCTTACACAAAAGAACACAGCAGAAATGCCATTTTCCACATGCACATCTACACCCTATATTCGTCGGAAAGTAGTTTAACCGGATTTTGGTAAATTGTGGTGCTCTCCAAGCAAAAAACCTCCCTCTGTCGACAGGAGGCTAAATCAACTCTCAAGGTGGAGCCACGTCCCACCTGAGGTTTATGTACAAAAAGCACAAAATGCCGAGGCACACCAAGAAGTCCAAATACTGTACAACTGGTTTCGATCAACCAAATGTGCAAAAAAGGAAGTCCATAAAGCAGTCTCTATTTTCCTTGGTAAATCCTTTATTTCATATCCAAATCAATTTTTGAAAAGGCAGCCGACACGTGTTTCGTCCGAAAGGACTTTCTCAAGGCTGCAAATAATATTAAATCTACAGTTAAAAAACAGTGTGTCATAGAGCAATATCCATATATTCACATTAAAAACAAATTAAAATCTGTATTGTGAGCCGGTGACTGTTAGACCTGGCACCATTGGCGTGGGTCTCCCTTCCATTTTTCGCTGTTGTCTCCTCTGTTTTACTGGTGTTAGATGCTATGGGCGCTGTGCCACTGCCATTCAGTGTCACAGCGCGAATGCTCCCTGTATAAATATGTCTATGTGAATTGGTATATCCCTGATTGGCTTATTTGGTTTACCTGTTAGTCCCTAGTAGTGTGGCCTATGTGTGCCCAGGGCTGGTAAACCAAATGCTGCTGGTGGGCCTGCAGCACTGATGTGTGCCACCCACAGAAGCAGCCTGTAAAGTGTGTCTCAGACCTGCCACTGCAGTGTCTGTGTGCAGTCCAGAACTGCCATCTTGGCTGTGAAGTGCACTCACTTCCCAGCCCCTGAACCTTCCCTTGGCATCCTGTAAGTCACCCCTATGGTAGGGTGCCATGTATGTGTAAGGCAGGACATGCCTTGGTGTGTGTAGCATGTCCTGGTAGTGAATTATGCCCCATTTCGTTTTTCACTACTGTAAGGCTACCTGTTCCTCATAGGCTAGAATGGGCAGTTTGACTATTACATTCTATAGTCCTAACTGACCCCAGGAACATGGTAGAAAAACGAATTTAGTATGCCTGAGCTCAGAATATTAAAATACATCTTTTAGTGAAGTTGATTTTTATATTCTGTGTTTGAAAATACCACTTTTAGAAAATAGGTATTTTCTTGCCTCAGCCTTCCAGTGTGCTCTGCCGTTATGTGTATTGGCTGTCTGGTTTTAGAGGGGCAGGACAGGCTGAGTCAGACCTAGGTTGAATAGAGAGATCTGCATTTAGAGTGTGGGGAGGGGTGGCTCCTTGACCTGAATAGGGCTGTGCCTGGCAAGGTGAATGCTGGCTCCACCTCCCACTGTGTGTCTGCTAGCAGACCCCCTCTTTCTGAAAGGAAGGATGCAGCCTGGTAAACAAAGTGCTCCAGGCCTGAGCAGAACTGGTTCTGGCTAGGTTCAGTGACTGGTAGCTTCAAGGATCAAAGGCTTTTGGGGTATAAATATCTGTGCTCAAGCCCTTACATTTTCTATTGCTTTTGGATCTGGAGAGGAAACTCTGTCGGTGCCACTGGAGGAATCTGCAGGAAGTGACTGTCCCTGTGCTGTGTGTTGTTTCTTGCACTGGCCTGCAGCAGTGACCACTGGACTTTGAAGAAGAGGAAAAGGAACTCTTGAGAGAACTTTTATTTGTGTTACAGCAATTACCCAAGGGCTAGGAAAAGTGCTAGCCTTCTGCTGGAGTCTCAGGCACATCAGACTCCACCACCAACCTCCTGCTTCCTCCCTGCGAGGACTGCTATCTGCTGAGGAGGCTCCTGTGAGTTCCAGGGCCTCTAGTTTGCATCAGAGAAAAGAGGGTGAGAAATCGACGCTAACGCATCTTTGCGGGCCGCTGCAGTTGAGAGCGCTGGGAAAATCATCGCGCTACTGCCGCCGAGGGCCCGCAACCCGAAACCATCGCTGACGCCCCTTTGCGAGCCGCTGCAGCCGAGACGCGCTGGAAAGATCATCGCGCTGCTGTCGCCGCGCACTCGCAACCCTTAAAGAAATCATCGCTTCGAGACATCGCAGTGCAGACGCCGTGCGTCCGCCACTTTGATCGCATCGCACCGAATTTCGTCGCTCCCTCGCGGAGCGTCTTGTCTTCGCATCGCAACACGATCGCACAGCGCAACAGGATCACCGCATCGACTTCTCCCACGTGGCAAGAAAGTAATCGCATCGGCGGTCCAGCGTGCAGAAGTTTGTCGCATCGTCTCCGCACGCATCCCGCAGATCGGCGCATCATCCTCCCTTGCGGCAAGGATTTCAACGCATCGCCGGCCTCGCGTGCCGAGAATCATCGCTACAGCTTATTTGCGACACTTTGTTGTTTTTGCTACTAAACCCAGGTACTTTGTGAAAGAAAGGGTCGCAGAGACCACTGCTTTGAACTTGAACCTTATTTTTGCAACCTTTGAACTATTTTTGACAGCCCTTCAACAGCTATCCTATTTTTGACAGTATTGTGGCTTTCACAGTTATTGGTCTTGTGATAAATCTGCCTTTATATAAAGATACTTATTTTTTATAATAACTACTTGTGTGGTGTCCCTTTGTAGTGTTCCTCACTGTGTTACTGTGTATGATCATAAATGCTTCACACCCTGCCTCTGAGATAAGCCTACCTGCTCGTGCTACGTTACCACAGGGTTGAGCAGGGGTATTAAAGAGGGTAGCCCTCTCACTCTGACTTAGGAAAAAGGGTCCCTACTTGGACAGTGGCCAACCATTGCCAACTAGAGACCCCCATTTCTAACATTGGTGGTCAGCGGTGAGGATCTGGACTTGCATTTATGATCGCATACAGTAATTATAGTGTACACTACTAGTGAGTGCAGACCATAACGTACCGCATACATTTTTTGAGAATTTTTTTGCTCCTATATTGTGATTGATATTGCCGGTGATTTTTCACCCGCGCACATTTTCTGAGAGTTTTTGGGATCCTATATTGTGATTGATATTGCCGGTGATTCTTCACCCGCGCCCATTTATTGAAAGTTTTTGATCCCCTATTGTAATTGATATTGCCGGTGATTTTTCACCCGCGCACATTTCTGAGAGTTTTTGGGATCCTATATTGTGATTGATATTGCCGGTGATTTTTCACCCGCGCCCATTTATTGAAAGTTTTTGATCCTCTATTGTGATTGATATTGCTGGTGATTTTTCACCCACGCACATTTCTGAGAGTTTTTAGGATCCTATATTGTGATTGATATTGCCGGTAATTTTTCACCCGCTTACATTTTTTGAGAAGTTTTCTTCTGTCCTTTATTGATATTGCCAGTTATTTCTACAATGGGCAAGCCCAGATCCAATGCCTCAGAGGATCTCTCCTGGGAAGAAGAGAAAATAGAAACCTACAATGCCAAGCAGCTCAAATATTTTTGCAAGCAATTCACAGTCCCTATCACAGGTCTCACTAGAAGGGAGGAGTATTACAAGGCGCTGAAGGCCTGGCTAGAAGCCAGGGATGCCCCTAAGGATCTAGGAGAGCTTGTGGAGGGCAGAGAGCAGCAGGGCGATGTAGTAGACTTAGTAGGAGATCCAGCCCTTTCCAACCCAGGCTCTAGTGTGTCCGCTAAGGGTCTGTCCCCAGAAGAGCTGGAGGACAGGGAGAGAGATAGGCGGCATAATATGGAGATGGCTAAGCTTAAAATGGATGGTCACCGGGACCTAGAGAACAAGAAGTTAGAAATTGAGATTATGAGGATGAAGCTTGAGCATGAGAGAGTATTGAGGGAGTTGGAGATTAAAGCTAAAAGCATGGAAATCTCCCCCTCTGGTGGCAGCGTACCTGTAGTGCACCCTGAGAGTAGGGTGTATATACCCAAGGAGGTTATTAAAGATTTCCACAAAAGTGAAGATATTGGGCAATGGTTTGCCGCTTATGAATTAGCCATGGTGTCCCACCGGGTCCCTGAGAAGGATTGGGGAGCGGGGTTGTGGGGACGCTTTGTGAGTGAGGGGAGGGATACCTTGTTGGACCTGCCCCCAGAAAGTAGGATGGTTTATGCCCACATGAAGGAAGCGTTGATGACCCGCTATGGTTTGACCCCTGAGATGTATAGGCAGAGGTTTAGGGTCTGTAAGAAGCTAGAGGGTACCACGTGGGTTGAATATGTGTCTTTTTTTGCAGAGCCATGGAACGCTGGGTAAAAGGTAGCAAAGTAGAAACTTTTGCACAGTTTTATGATTTGATTGCATGGGAGCATTTATCTAGTAATTGTTTTCCTGAGCTACGCCAGCACCTAATTGATTGCAAGCTGACTAACCCTAGAAAGCTTGCTGAGGAGGCGGACCGCTGGGTGAGCACCCGGGTCCGCAAGGGTCCAGTGGGAGACGGCGCCAAAGGTGGGCAGGGTCCCCAGCAGAGGAGTGGGGGGACAAGGGTCAACAGAGGGAGTTCCACCGAGGGCCCCAAAGTAATCCCCCAGGGAACCAGGCAGTGGTGTCCCAGCCCCCCAAGAAAGGAGGACGGGCCCCCAACAGGTAGGCCTGTTCCCAGGGGGCCCCCACGTGTTACAACTGTGGTCAAGTGGGCCACAGATATTTTGATCCCCAGTGCCCCCAAAGGGGGCCAGTGCACCCCGTGCACCACCCCGCCAGATTGCTAGTGTAGCCCTGGGAGAGGAGGAGATGGGTGCCCAAGACGGGTGGGATCCCGTAGAATTGACCCTTGTCTCATTAGGGGACTTTGAGATGGTCCCCAAACCTGCACTGCCTGCTAACACTAAAAAATACAGGCAGTGGGTGACCATAAATGGCCATAGGGTGGAGGCTCTAAGAGACACAGGGGCCAGTGTAACTGCTGTCAGCTCCCGGTTGGTGTCCAAAGAGCAGGTTGTCCCCCATGCATTCTACCCAGTAGTGTCCGCAGACAACTCAGAGAGCCAATGTGAGGTGGCTCAGGTTCCCTTTGAGTGGGGGGGTCTCAGGAACTCTTCAGGTAGCTGTGAGGCCCGCCATGCCTGTAGACTGTCTGCTGGGCAATGATTTAGAGGACTCCCCGTGGGCTACGGTGGAGAGGAAGGCTCACTTAGAGATGTTGGGCCTGCCTGAGTGGGCGTGTGCTACCACTCGGTCCATGGCAGCCAAGGAGGGTGTTGAAAAGGATCTGGAGCCTGAGAGTAGGGCCCGGATCCCTGCCTTAGAGAGAAGGGGCAGGGGGCGCGGGAAGCCAGCCCCCTTGGTTCCCACGGCCCAGGAAGGAGCAGACCCTGAGGGGGATGCCCTGGAGCCTACCGGGGAGCAGATCACCGAACTGGGGGACCTGCCTGAGCTGACCCATTGGCAGCAGGAAGGGGGACCCACCAGGGAGGAATTTTGTGTGCAGCAGAGAGTTTGCCCCTCTCTTGAGGGTATGCGGCGACAGGCTGCAGCCCAGGCAGAAGGTGACATGTCTGGTTCACATCTGATTTATTGGGAGAACAGTCTCCTGTATAGTGAGCCTAAGGTTGCTGAGCCAGGGTCAGCCCGTGTGCTGGTGGTACCCGAGTGCTTCAGAACCTTCCTACTGGGGTTGGCTCATGACATTCCATTGGCAGGACATCTGGGGCAGACCAAGACCTTTGAGAGGCTGGCCGCCCACTTTTATTGGCCCCAGATGCACAAGAGTTCAGACTCTCATTGCAGGACCTGTGAGACTTGCCAGGCAAGTGGGAAGAGTGGGGGAAGATCAAGGCCCCACTCCAGCCCTTTCCAGTTGTGAGTACCCCATTCGAGCGAGTGGGCATTGACATTGTGGGGCCTCGGGACCCCAAGACAGCCCTGGGCAAAAGGTTCATCCTGGTCTTGGTGGACCATGCCACCCGGTACCCTGAAGCCATCCCGCTCAGGACAGTGACGGCCCCCGTGGTGGGACGGGCACTGATGGGGATATTCTCCCGTATGGGATTCCCCAGAGAGGTGGTGTCTGACAGGGGGACCAACTTCATCTCCCAGTACATGAAGTCTCTGTGGAAGGAGTGTGGGGTAACGTATAAGTTCACCACTCCTTACCACCCCCAAGGTATGGTCTGGTTGAAAGGTTCAACCGGACCTTGAAGGGCATGATCATGGGCCTAGAAGAGCCCCTGAGGCGTAAGTGGAACGTCCTCTTGCCATGCCTGTTGTTTGCCTACCGTGAGGTGCCACAGAAGTCCTTAGGGTTCAGTCCCTTTGAACTCCTCTATGGCCACCCGGTTAGAGGACCTCTGAGTCTGGTCAAGGAAGGCTGGGAGCAATCTCCCAGGAAACCTCCCCAAGATGTATTTAGCTACATGTTGGCCTTCAGGAACCAGACTCGGCGTTTCAGAAAAATTGCTGAGGCAAATCTGGAAGCCAGCCAGGAAGAAATGAAACGTTGGCACGACCAGAATGCCACTCTGGTCGAATTTCAACCTGGTCAGAAGGTTTGGGTACTGGCCCCAGTGGAGCCTTGTGCGCTCCAAGATAAGTGGACCGGTTCATTTGAGGTGGTGGAGCGCAAAAGTCCAGTTACCTACTTGGTGGACTTTCAGTCTCCCAGGAACCCCTTGCGGGTCCTGCATGTGAACCGCCTAAAGCCCCAGTTTGAGAGGTCTGAAGTGGGCATGCTTCTTGCCACAGATGATGGGGTTGAGGAGGAGAGTGAGCCTCTCCCTGACCTCCTGTGTGCAGAAGAGAAGGATGGGTCAGTGGAGGGTGTGATCCTCTCCACCACACTGACCCCTGAACAGCAGAGAGATTGTCACCACCTGTTGGGGCAATTTTCTGATTTGTTCTCCCTGGTACCTGGTGTCACTGATTGGTGCGTCCATGAGGTGGATACCGGGGACAGTTCTCCTGTCAAGCACAAGGCTTACAGGGTAACTGACAGGGTCAGGGCTTGCATTAAGGAGGAGGTCTCCAAAATGTTCGCCCTAGGGGTGGTTGAGTCCTCTAGCAGCCCCTGGTCCAGCCCCGTGGTCTTGGTACCAAAAGCTGCGATGCCTGGTGCCACTCCTGAACTGAGGTTCTGTGTGGACTACCGAGGTCTCAATTCGGTCACCAAGACCGACGCGCACCCCATCCCCAGAGCTGATGAGCTCATAGACCGGTTAGGGGCTGCCCGGTACCTCAGCACGTTTGATCTGACGTCTGGGTACTGGCAGATCGCCTTAACTGATGGGGCAAAGGAGAGGTCAGCATTCTCCACACCAGATGGGCACTACCAGTTCCGGGTGATGCCCTTTGGGATGAAGAATGCCCCTGCCACCTTCCAGAGATTGGTCAACCAGGTGTTGGTTCGGCTGGAGGCTTTCAGTGCCGCCTACCTGGATGACATTGCAGTGTTTAGTTCCTCCTGGGAGGACCACTTGCGCCACCTCTGGGAAGTGTTGATGGCGCTGCGCAGAGCAGGCCTCACAATCAAGGCCAGTAAGTGCCAGATTGGGCAGGGTTCTGTGGTGTACTTGGGACACCAGGTGGGGAGCGGCCAGGTGGCGCCCCTGCAGCCCAAGATTGAAACCATCCTGGCTTGGGAGCCCCCAAGGACCAAGACCCAGGTGAGGGCCTTCTTAGGACTCACGGGTTATTACAGGAGGTTTGTCAAGGGGTATGGCAACATTGTTGCACCCTTGACTGAGCTGACTTCCAAGAAGCGGCCAAAGATTGTGAACTGGACTGACACCTGTCAGAAAGCCTTTGATGGCCTCAAAACTGCTATGTGTACAGCACCCGTACTCCAGGCGCCCAATTTTGCTAAGGAATTTGTTGTCCAGACAGACGCTTCAGAGCATGGGGTGGGGGCCGTTCTGTCACAGATAAATGGAGGGCCTAGACCAACCTGTAGCCTTCATCAGTAGGAGGTTACTTCCACGGGAACAGAGGTGGAGTGCAATTGAGCGTGAGGCATTTGCTGTGGTCTGGGCACTGAAGAAGCTGAGACCATACCTGTTTGGGACTCACTTCCGGGTTCAGACAGACCACAGGCCCCTCAGATGGTTGATGCAGATGAGGGGTGAGAATCCCAAGTTGTTGAGGTGGTCCATTTTCCTACAGGGTATGGACTTCACGGTGGAACACCGCCCTGGTACAGAACACGCCAATGCTGATGGTCTGTCCAGATTTTTCCGCCTTAGCGATGAGAACTTCCAAGGGGATGGGTAGTTCTCCCCACATTTCAGCTGGAGGGGACGTGTGTTAGACCTGGCACCATTGGCGTGGGTCTCCCTTCCATTTTTCGCTGTTGTCTCCTCTGTTTTACTGGTATTAGATGCTCTGGGCGCTGTGCCACTGCCATTCAGTGTCACAGCGCGAATGCTCCCTGTATAAATATGTCTATGTGAATTGGTATATCCCTGATTGGCTTATTTGGTTTACCTGTTAGTCCCTAGTAGTGTGGCCTATGTGTGCCCAGGGCTGGTAAACCAAATGCTGCTGGTGGGCCTGCAGCACTGATGTGTGCCACCCACAGAAGCAGCCTGTAAAGTGTGTCTCAGACCTGCCAATGCAGTGTCTGTGTGCAGTCCAGAACTGCCATCTTGGCTGTGAAGTGCACTCACTTCCCAGCCCCTGAACCTTCCCTTGGCATCCTGTAAGTCACCCCTATGGTAGGGTGCCGTGTATGTGTAAGGCAGGACATGCCTTGGTGTGTGTAGCATGTCCTGGTAGTGAATTATGCCCCATTTCGTTTTTCACTACTGTAAGGCTACCTGTTCCTCATAGGCTGGAATGGGCAGTTTGACTATTACATTCTATAGTCCTAACTGACCCCAGGAACATGGTAGAAAAACGAATTTAGTATGCCTGAGCTCAGAATATTAAAATACATCTTTTAGTGAAGTTGATTTTTATATTCTGTGTTTGAAAATACCACTTTTAGAAAATAGGTATTTTCTTGCCTCAGCCTTCCAGTGTGCTCTGCCGTTATGTGTATTGGCTGTCTGGTTTTAGAGGGGCAGGACAGGCTGAGTCAGACCTAGGTTGAATAGAGAGATCTGCATTTAGAGTGTGGGGAGGGGTGGCTCCTTGACCTGAATAGGGCTGTGCCTGGCAAGGTGAATGCTGGCTCCACCTCCCACTGTGTGTCTGCTAGCAGACCCCCTCTTTCTTTTTTTTTTTTTTTAAGTTTGATTTATTAAAAGACAACAAACGAAACAAATATTCATAAAGATGAGCAATCTTCCTATTGAACAATAAAATGATTAGATAAAATTAGAAGACAATATAGGAATTAAATTTATACTATATATATATAAATACGAAAACAAATATACGTTGAAAGGAACTAAAAAGGGGATGGGGAAGGGAGGGATAAGAGAAAATAGAAACATAAGTCATCAATATAAGACAATCAAAGATATTGTCTAAATATACATAGTGAATAACATTGTAAGCATATTATTAAGTGAAACAGTGAAAAGAAATCTGTAACAAACTTTCATTAACTAAGAGATATCATTAAACATATGAGCATAAAAAGGCGGAACGGGCAAAATCAAGGTGGTTTCCGAACTTCGTCAGGTACATTTTTAAGAGCAGCAGAAGAGGAGGCAGAATGAGATAAATAAGTAGTTAAGGGAAGCCACATAAGATCTCTTTTAATAGCTAAGGATATGGGGGAGACATAATTAGTGTCTAATCTATGATGGAAACAGATAGCGTTCCACCATGCTCGAAAAGTGACTTTATCAGCTTGTTTCCAGTTGGAAGTTATTAAGTGGAAAGCAACAGCTATTAATAAATCTAAAAGTTTGAAACTTAGAGGTGATTGAGGCCATTGGGGAGACAGAGTACCCAAAAATATATTAATAAAGGAAAATGGGATTTGGACTTTAAAAATTACTAGAATTTGAGACCAAACTGATTTCCAAAACTGATAGATTGAGGGGCATTCAAATAACATATGTTTTAAATCTGCAGTGGGACAGGGACAGGACCAGCAAACAGAGGGTGAATCAGATGAAAAAGAAGCTAAGGACATAGGGAGAATAATAATCTATGATAAATGAAAAAAAGGGTTTGTGTGGTGTTTGCAGCTCGAGAGGTTTTATGGAGTTTAGACCAAATGTTATCCCAGGTAGTAATTGACCATTCTTGAGCAAAGTCTTTTCCCAACTTTTTTCAGTTTTCGATTTAAGTCTTTCTGTGGAAAAAAGTAAAAGTTTGTAAATTTTTGACGCTGATGGAGAACCTTCTAGACTTGAAAGAAGAGGCTCAGATGATATAGGAGAGTTGGTAGACTTTTGGTAATGCATATAAACATGGTGCAGTAGGTGTGGGATTGAAAAGATACCTACATTCAGCTTCAGAGATCATGCCTTGTTTATTCCAAAATGACAGTTTTTTCTCAATAAGAGAAGTAACCTCTCCTACCAGGTTGTATGACACGGTCTCATATGCCAAGTGGTCTGCCAATTGACGGTCGATCTCCATAATATAGACCACTCTGATCATGATGACTATATTGCCGCCCTTGTCGGCTTCCTTAATCACTAGTTCTTGATTCTTAGATAAAGTGAATAGTGCCTCTCTTTCTTCCTTGCTGATATTATGTTTGACATACTTGTGTTTATTCTGGTAGTCATCTTCCAGTTTGTAAAGTTCCCTAGTAACTTTCTGATAGAAAACATGAATGACATTATCAGAAGATAGATTAGGGGTGAGTTTGGACCGAACTCTAAGGCCACTGTTGATGTCAATGTCTGTGTCAATGTTAAGATCCCGTAGGATCTGTGTAATGGTTGAAGCATCCGTATCACTTCCTTCCAGTGACAGGAGAAGTTGAACCTCCCTTGCATCTTTTACAGTCATGGAACACTCAGGTGCAGTCCTATTGGTAGTGGGCTCATTTTCATTTCTATTGGCAACATTTTTTTTACATTTTAGATTGCGAATAAATCTAAACAATCCAATATGCAAATCGGAAAAGTTTGGCAATGAAGCTGGACAGAAACCAAGGCCCTTGCTCAAAATGTTTATTTCATTATTGCTCAAAACATAATCCGACAAATTTATAACATTCACATTGTCATCAGATGAATCTGGTACTCCTACCGCCCCCACAGTGACTACTTCCGTGTTGTCTTGGAGACAGATCTCGTGGTCATCCTTTCTTTTCCTTTTTGACCCCCTGCTGCCTCTTGTTTTGCCTCTTCTAGTTTTCTTTGGTTTCCCTCCTGGTTTTTTGCCCTTTGTCTGGTTCCCTTCCTGAACCTTTCCATCTCCAATAAAAAAGAATTGGATTGGCCCATGTTAGTACTGGTAGAAGGTCCCGCTGATGCACTAGATTCCTCACTAGTATAACTAGTGATACTTGAGAGATCTGTCTCACTTGATGCTGCTAAAGTCCCTGGTTCACCCCCTAATGTTGTTCCATCTTCAGGTTTCTTGCCAGTGTTAATGTTGTCAAACTTGCTCGCATAGGTAAAACACTGCCATTTCTATAATCATTATCATCACGTCTTAGTTTACGCATTTTTTTATCCTTTATATAGAGTTGATGGTTATGTAAGACTTCTTTTAGTATTTTATACATTTTTTCCGCAACTTCAGGTAGATTCATCTGTTTAATTTCTTCCTCTAAATTTTTGATCTCTAATAGCAGTTTTTCTCTCTTAGTGTTGGCATCTCTAATAATAATAATAATAATAATACAGACACTTGTAAAGCGCGACAGCTACCTCAAACAGAGGTGTCCCGGCGCTAAGCGGAAAGTAATACAGCATTGGACCGCTCAGGACCAAGTCATGGGCCCTCAGACAATCAGGATATCTATCATGCCAAAGGATGAGGACGTGATCAAATGTTCCCACTCTTTCAATAAATCCTGACCCAAATCATCAAATGAAGGAAAAATTACCACCCTCAGGCCTCTAGGGATTTGTTTATTATCCAAGTATCTCTGTAAAATGGTAGCATCCCACCATCGTGAGAGTTCCTGTTTTCTCAGGCGTTCTAACCTAATGAATTTCATTTTGAGCCCTTCCTGTTTGGGTCCTAGGCTCGTTGCTTGTTTGGCACTAGCATTTGCCTGGAACAGTTCTTCCAACAAATTATCTCTATTATCATCAAAAGTAGACATCTTATGTGTTTAAATCTATACACACCGTCACCAAGTTACAATTGAACACTTCACAAATTTCTTATACAGAGCAATATAGCCGACTATTTCTTCGGGATAGAGTGCAATTTTTAGCATACACATAAACTCCTTACACAAAAGAACACAGCAGAAATGCCATTTTCCACATGCACATCTACACCCTATATTCGTCGGAAAGTAGTTTAACCGGATTTTGGTAAGTTGTGGTGCTCTCCAAGCAAAAAACCTCCCTCTGCCGACAGGAGGCTAAATCAACTCTCAAGGTGGAGCCATGTCCCACCTGAGGTTTATGTACAAAAACCACAAAATGCTGAGGCACACCAAGAAGTCCAAATACTGTACAACTGGTTTCGATCAACCAAATGTGCAAAAAAGGAAGTCCATAAAGCACCTACTGCACAATGTTTATATGCATTACCAAAAGTACATAAGGGCCTGAAATTTCCACCAGGAGACCTATTATCTCCGGAATTGGGGCCCCAACAGAGAAATTGTCTGAGTATATCGACCTGTTTCTCCAACCTTTGGTTCTCAACTTACCGTCGTATCTTAAAGATACGAAGGACCTACTTAGTAAGGTTGAGGACTTGGAATGGTCAGAAGGCAATCTGTTGGTCACACTGGACGTTAGTTCATTATATACGTGTATTCCCAGAGATAAAGGCTTGGAAGCAGTCCAATATTTCCTGGACACAAGAAATGCAACCCTATGTGAACACAATGTCATACTCATGGATTTGATAACCTTTGTTTTGGACAATAACTTCTTTGTACATGATGGAAAATGGTTTAGACAGACAAGGGGTGTGGCTATGGGCGCAAAATTTTCTCCGTCATTCGCGAACATCTACCTGGGTCTCTATGAGAAGGTACATGTCTGAACCCGATGCCCAGCCATTTACACTGAGCACATCATTCTATGGACCAGGTACATAGATGATGTGCTCATGTTTTGGTCAGGCACACTCAGATCTTTGGAAAACGTTGTTGATTTCCTCAATGACAATGATTTCAATGTACATTTTACTTATCAGTCCAGTGACAAAAGTATTGACTATCTTGACACCACGTTATATGTGGCAGAAAACCAGATCAGGTCTAAACTATTCCGTAAGGGGACGACATGCAATGCAGTACTGCATGCGTCTAGTGCCCATCCACAAATACAGATCAGAGCCATCCCGTATGGGGAGATGATCAGGGTGAGTCGCAATTGCAGTACAGACATGGATTTTGAAACAGAATTGGGCAATCTGGAAAAGAGATTTATAAATAGGGGCTATTCCAGGCAGACCATATCTAAGGTAAAACATAGGATCTACAAAGTAAAACGTAAAGATCTTTTACAAAACAGGCAAAACCCAGGGAGGAACAGCAAGGAAAAAAGAAAAACAAAACCTGCTCATGTCGTTCCTTTCAGTGCGGCTAGTCCTGACTTACATAAGATTCTACATAGGCATTGGCATATTTTAAGAATGGACGAGACACTAAGCAAGACCATCACGGAAAAACCAAACATTGTACACAGTCGACGGAGGACACTTAGACAAACCCTCTGTCATAGTTACTTGAAACCGATACCAACAATGACCTGGCTGCCAGCATTGCCGTCTGGTTTTTACAAGTGTGGTCAATGCAATATGTGCTGCCTTGCTAAGAATAAATTGACAGAGTTTCAGTATAACACACAAAAAACTATTTCATCAACTGCAATTCTAAATATGTGGTTTATTGCATTGTATGTTACTGCGGTTTGATTTACGTGGGTAGTACCATCCGACCCTTAAAGGAACGGATTCAGGAACATGTACGGGCCATTAAAAATAAGAACACAGAATACCCCCTGGCAGTACATTATAACAACATGCACACAGCTGAGGGCCAGATGAAAATCACATTTCATGGGATTGAAATACTAACAAATGTCGGAAGAGGTGGGGATAAAACCCTACACCTAAGACAACTAGAAAGTAGGTGGCTTATAAGACTCAGGGCAGTGGACATGGGACTTAATTTAGATCGGGAATTACATACTTTCCTGTAATAGAGTCTAACTGAATTTGGATAAAAGATGTTTTCATGTCAATATGCCGTGGTTTTGTATTACGATCCCAAAGTTCTGGTTAACATGTATGTCTACAGTGCTAATATAGGGACCTGATTACATGTATAATGACCAGACGGAAATGTCTATGGGCCGAAATGTTATGTGAATTTGCATATGACCGTATGCTACGTGTGACAATTAATGAAACATCTTTCGTTCTTCTTTATCCTCTCCTTTTGGATGTTTGTCTCCAAGACATTTATGTTGAAATGTGTGGAGACCAATGTATGAAAAACAGCATGGTGCTATTTCTTTCTTCCTCCTATCTACTTTACTGATCATGATTTTGTACCAAAAAGTTTCTCGGGATTGGTAGATACTATTGTGTTTATGTCTGCATTATAAGTGATTTTTGTGTTTATGCAGGCATGCATTTGGAGGTCGAAATGAAAAATGCACGTTAACTGGGTCCTCCTCACATTGGGTGTCTCCTCTTTTTCTTTTTTCCATTACGTACTATACAATTTTGATGCATTGTATATTTAGCCAAAAAGCTTTTCCTCACCTCTTAAAAATGGCGACTGTGCCAGGCAGTAGAAGCCCTTTCTTCCTCCTCTTTTTATCTCTATTATCTTGCGTATTGAACTTTAACGCGGTTTTGTTGACATTGCAGGAATATTGTCGGGACGTTTGTATTTGCCATTTTTCTTTTATATTTTTATACACAGATAGAACGTATGGTACAGATAGCCTCTCAATTCCTCTCACCACTCAGTAATGACGACCGTGCCTGGTAGCGGAAATGCTTTCATCCTCCTCTTTTTATTTCCATTACCTCGTGTTTTGGATTTAAACGCGGGCTTCCGGACAGCGCTTGACTACCGTCGGGACTATTTTTTTGGCAGACTGGCTTTGAGCACAGGTAATTTTTTAATGGAATGAGTGTTTACTATACATATTAATTTTCGCTTTTGAGACAGTAAGATGGATTCGTTATAGTGATGCTAAGTATTTCTGTTTTTTATGCAGGTGCATCAAGACCTGTTTGTACATATATGAAATATATTGGAAGTGATTGCCATTGATTTTTTCTGCTAAAGGTAATTGTTAGCCATATTTTGAGCGTGCTGTGGTCAATGTATTTCCTTGTGTTTTGTATTTCAAGTCTTATATGGATAAGGTCCTCTTGTTTGCAGACATGAAAGGTATACACAATATACAAGCTGATCTTTTACATCTTATGGCTACGGATATATGTAACAAACGTGGCCAGATAGAGAGGACGTGTTTTATGTTCTTAAAATACATTGGCAACGCATACAAAATGCCTCCGCACGCCTGATCCTCGATGTACCACGCCACAGCCACATCACCCCCCACCTGAGAAACCTGCACTGGCTCCCCGTCGACAGGAGAATCTGCTTCAAACTCCTCATCCACGCACACAAGGCACTCCACAAGACTGGCCCAGCCTACCTCAACAGACGACTCCTCTTCTACGTCCCCAACCGCCAACTCCGCTCCGCCGACCTCTCCCTCGCCACCGTCCCTCGCATTCGAAGAACCACCACCGGCGGCAGATCCTTCTACCACCTCGCCGCCAAGACCTGGAACACCCTTCCACTAAGCCTACGACAGACCCAAGACCTGCTGACCTTCAGGAGGCTACTCAAGACCTGGTTGTTCGACCAGTAGCAGCACCCCCCCCCCCTTTTTTCCCCCAGTGCCTTGAGACCCTCGCGGGTAAGTAGTGCGCTTTACAAATTCTGTGATTGATTGATTGATTGATTGGTAGCAGTTTACGGAATGTTTCTTAAACATGATCAGTACATGTTTTGCCGGTCACCACGGTGGGCAGACAAAGCTTTCAGTTCACAGGTTTTTCACTACCCCGATACGGATACCATCTCGGCTTCAGATTGGGGAAAAAAATAGAGAGAGGATCTGTGTTTTTATTAAATTGTTTTAGTAATACTTACTGCATGTTAATTTTTGTGGTGAGGTGGCTCGTTTGAATAGGATCTAGGGAGTCAGAAGTTACATATATTATATCGTGACTGTACACAGTCTTTACTTTCACGTTAATTTTATTTGGCATCTTGCTTTTTACACCCATTATGTGTTACACCCACAATATGGGTGTGGTATATTATATACTGAAGAAAAACTTGAAGTATTGAAAAATCTATTTTACGATTGAGCTTAGGTAAGATATAGCGTATGCCTCATGTTTACACTGATCTGGCCAGTTGATTGTCTATACCTTTTATATATCGATTTCTTACATGGTAGTGGTTTCCATCTTCTGCTATTCTATGATGACACATACAATGCTCTTTGTTTTGTTACACAAATGGGTGTGATACCACTATGCTGCGTATGTACATCCTTCCATGTAATGCTTTTAATGTAAGAATGAGGATTACCATTGTTGGAGGTGGTTTTCCTTTTTTCCTTTCACCTATCTTACATATGGACGGACAAAATGAAGGTTTTATCTCCTGCTCTTTTTGCTTCTGTTACACATCACGTGGTTTTCTGTTTTCCCACGGTGCTGGTCTGGGGTGCTTTTCTTCTTTCTCTGATCCGAACTCGTATCGACCAATTAGTCTGTTAAATACAGATTATAAGATTTTTACAAAAATCAGGGCAAGGAGAATTACACCCTCAGCCCAACAGGTGGTGCGCGCAGATCAGAATGGATTCTTGTCGGGGAGATTACTGGCAAAAATACCTATCTTTTAATACAGCAATCGACTACTTCTTGGGGAATCAGATTAAGGCAGCAATACTGATGATGGACGCCGAGAAGGCTTTTGACTTGGTAGATTGGCAGGCCTTATTTTTGATATTAGAGAAGTTTGGTTTTCCTAACCAGGTGATAGGTATGTTAAAAGAACTATATAGCCAAGCCGAAGCCAAGATTATTGTTAATAGAACAGAAGCAGGGAGGGTAAATATTAATAGAGGTACTCGGCAGGGATGTCCATTATCTCCCCTGCTGTTTGATCTTTTTATTGAGCTACTGGCAGTTAAAATTTGGTCTAATGCACAGATCATACCCCCTATGGTAGGGATGCCAAAATTAAAATTATACGCAGATGACATAATTTTATATCTTAAAGCAGAGGGCTCAAATATAAATAATGTGTTGGATGAAATTGACAATTTTACAAGAATTGGGGGATATAAGGTGAACCAAACAAAGACAGAAATTCTTACATTTAATTTGATTCCCGCAGAGACTCCAGCATGCTTACCACGTGTATCGCCCGGCCCTATTAGATATCTTGGAATTTTAGTCACAGATCAATATGCAGAGCTGTTCTCATTAAATTACGGAAGGATGTTGGCAAAAGGTGCAGAGACTATTAGGTAAATGGACGTTACTGAATCTGTCATTAGTTGGACGGATATCTATGGTCAAAATGTCAATTCTTCCTCTGTTCTTATTTCTATTCATTAACCTCCCTTTGAAAGTTCCTAATTCTTTTTATAAAGAACCGGATGGTTTGATTTGGAAATTTGTATGGAATAATAAGCAGCCTCGCGTGAAATTAGCCAAACTTCAACTTAATACATTATACAGGGGCTTAGCACTACCCCATTTTGCAAGATATTATCAGGCATCTCTGGTCAATTTGATAAGTCAAATCAGGAGAGTTAAACTCAGTTTATGATAACTTCCCCTTGAACCATATGATAAATGAAAGTGCAGCTAAATTGCCAACTTTCCTATGAGTAGCAAAACTCCCCCAAGAAAACAAGATATAAGGTGCTACTGGCATTGTCCGGGAGAATCCAGGTGTTTTTTAATTCTTTAAATACTTTGGCTTACCATGCCTATACCCCTAATCAGGATTGCACAGCTGGTGGTTTATTTCTGTCTAAAAGACTTCTGCAAGCCTGGCAAAAACTGGGATTTGTTCGACTTAGAATTTTTTAAACTTTTGATAGACTAATTACATGGGATACTGTTCAGATGCAAGCTGGTAATCAAAGTACGGCTTTATGTTTAAGTTTTTTCCAGACTTCAAGTTTTTTTTAAAGTAATTATAGTATTCTGAATGAGTCCGCACATCCGATTGCTAGACAGATGGCGATCAAGACATTGGGGATAGGGACATGGTACCGTCTGTCACACCACCGCAAAAAAGGGGAAAAATATATTTTGGATAAATTGCAGAAAATGTTTTCCGAGACAGAATGTAAATTTAATTTAAAAGAATGGGCATCACTCTGTGAGCTGAGTTATAAAGGTTTACGGGGAGCCAATTTTAAAATAATTTTAAAAAAATTCAAGATGGTTGCTGTATTATACGCCGTCTAAATAATATAAGATATATCCCACTATGAGTATCCACTGTTTTAGATGTAACAAGCAGGATGCAGGTGGTAGAGTACATATATTTTTTGAATGTAGCCATCTACAGCAATTTTGAACCTAAGTTTTTATAACTATTTATCGTTGTGTGTCAACTGCAATTGACCCATCATGTATGTTGGTTCTATTTGGTTCCTCTGGGGAGGTTAAATGCCTTAGGAAACACCAGCAGTATTTTATATCAATATCAATAACTGTGGCAAGATCACTTATCTTACAGAATTGGCGAACAACTGAGCAGCCAACCATGGGTCATTGGATTAGTAAAATGTGTAGGACAAATAGATTTGACGAAGATTACGTGAAAGAGAGTGAGTGCCACTTGAAGATTTAGGTAAATATGGGCAAAGTTTTCTCTCCTTTTTATAAATTAGTCAATGGGAATATGGTGGGAATGGTATTGGGTTTTATGCGCTCTATTTGCACTTTCGACACTGTATGCTATATGGTTCAAATTATGAGGTGGTTATTTATTATTGGATGAAATTTTGTATTTTTATGATATACTAAGTACTACTTTGTTATAATTGCGCTTTGCGCTGTTGCACTTTATTTTTTTCTGATGTTATTTAGGTCAATTAATGTAAAAGCTGTGAAATGTATGTAAGAAAATTTAGCAACCAGATTGCTGCTATGCACATATGCACTTTATCGGGCTCTCTCTCGTTGTATGTTGTCGGGGCCATGTAGTGACATGGATTTGCCTTTTATAGATGTGCTCTTGATTACTTTTGTAATACTGCTCTTGCACTGCTCTAATAAAAAAATACCAATTAAACAACAAGAGAGAGAGGGAAAGGAGCGGGTATAAAACACTTAGCCCCCCGAAGTCAGTAATCTAAACAACAAAAGAGTGTATCCCCTAAATAAGAGAGCAGGGAAAAAGAATCAGAATTTGATTCTATAAAAAGCCCTCACTCACCAACCTGGTTGATGACATGCTTCATCATAGGGCCCCACCCGGAAGGTCGAATACCTCCCAGGTGTGCTTCAACGCCAGAGTTACTGCGGAGCTGGTAAAAAAATGTTTGTGACGTGATAGTGAAAGTGAATGTTAAAAAATGCCTTGGTTGTAACCAATAACTTTATTCGCCGGTCAACCAGGCACAGATAAAAACAAAGTAAGTGGTGAAAAAGCTGAAATAGTATGCTCAGCTGAATCACACTACTAGTGAATGGTCAACATGTTTCTGCCACTATCAAGCAAGTAGCTGGGCATTCGTCAGGACCAGGGTGCGTGGACCCCGGTGGTATGAGCACGCTAAGGCTCACCCAACCATGAGTCAAATGTGAAAAAAGAGGAACAGGGTGTGTAATTACGACCTGCTGTCAAATGGGGATCCAACCTTGTTTTCAGAGGACCCCGCCTATATCTGCAAAGAGAAAAAGAAAAAGAGGGAGAAAGACACAAACAAACACATAAATAATTGACTCGTGTCCGTTTTGTAGTCTGTAATCCCATACAACCATCATGCTCTCATAATAGTGCACTATCACACAACTCCTATCAGTTACCGTGCTGATACCAGAAAATAAATAAATGCACTCCTTTGATTCACATTACTCAGGTGACACAATCCACCGGTAATGTGATGGTACCTTGGTTTATGAAAGAAGTATAGTGCACTATTTCACCTGCACGCCCTTTATGGCGTCTAGCAATATCCGTGAGTCAATCTGACATAAAAAATATGTGTACAAAATGCAAAGGTGTCGTGATAGCACACAATCGTGCGGTCCCACACACACGATCGCAAAGAACCATAGCTCTTACACAGTAATAAAAAAATATAAACAAAAAAAAAGAGAAAGGGAGCTGCTCGTGTGGCCCTCCCAGGCAATCTTTTTTACAGTACAGCATTTTTGCTGTACTACATGCACCTCTGAATGCATGTACCTTACTCACTGTTCTTTAAGACTTTAATTGGGTAATAGAAGCAATCACAGGCATGTACAAATGCTGTTTGTATGTTTTAGAACTTTAAAGTCAAACCTATTGGCTTTGCCTATGTTGGTTAAAAAGAAACTATGTTTTTACAGTCATAAACAGTCCAAGTTGCTGTTTACAACACAATTTTTTTTCCAATGTACGAAAGGGATTTTAGCAGTTATTACATTTTTAACGACTCTGAAAACTGCTCTGTGTCACCATACTAAATCAGTGTTTGGCAGGGGCATGGTGTAGCTGTCCCTTCCTACCAGCGATTCGGTACGAGATGCATCCATGTTTTGTGACTGAAATCAAGTGGCAACATGTTGAAAAATTAATGACTGGAGATGGGGTGGTAATGCATTTGCAAAAGGAAAGGGAGGCCCTTGGGACCCCTTCCCCATTCAGAATGTTAAAAAATATTGAGGTGTAGGCAGTGGGCAAGGGAACCCCGGTCAACTGTCAAACAAACTTTTAAGAATTAGTAAACTTTTAGTTTAAATAGAGAACATTTTTCTTTAAGGGAAAAAGGTCTGCATTTGAGAAAAAAAAATCTTACTTTAATAAAAGGTGATCACAGGCATGGTGGTCTGATCACCCTAGCAGGTCACCATCTGTGTGCTGGTCTTTAATTGGAAGGAGTTTCAATTTACAACCTACCTCATTGATATTTATGAGGTAGGCGGATTGACAGCCACTCCGATTCGGAATTTTACAAACTGACCTATTAGTACATTGGTCGGTTTTTAATATTCTTCACTGGTCGCAACAATACTGGTCGTGAGTTGTGGCTAGTTTTTGGCAAACTTTTTCAAATCAGGCTTTGATAGTTTGGAAACAGAAGTGCTTGCTAAGAAGAAGAACCCCTGAATCTTTCCAAGTGAAATTTTAAAAAGAAAAGTCTCACAAGTTTTTTGAAGTAAAATATTTTAGAAAACAATTGCAGCAGTCTTGGTGCTGAAAGAGGACAGTTTACAATCTTCGTAACAAGACATCTGGAGAAACACATCTAACTCGGCAAGACATTTTAGAAAACGCGTAGTTCACTCATCTCCACAAAATCGAACACAATGCTCAGTACAGCTGTCAGAGTTAAGAAAAATGATGGGGTACTGCAGTGTGTTTTGGAAGCAGAGTCCTGACAGGTTGGAAAGTTATGATATTCTACTGCAGAGCCTCTTCGAAGCAGCATAACCCTGAAAGTCTTTGGGGCTTAGAAAACAAGGACGCCTCGTTCCAGTAGCTGTTAAAGACAGTAGCCTGCTGTTCAAACACTGATATTGAACGCACAAAATATTGCACTTGATATATAAGCCCAGAAATGCTTAATTTAGAAAAATGTGAGCTTATTAAAATATTCTCACAAAAATATGTCTTCGTGAACTTTGGACAGAGGTTCAAAGAACATAGTATGAAGATTCACACAGATCAAGGATTTTAGGAACTGGGTGTAACGTCATGACATTATGTCACATCGTATGTCAAATGTGTTTGGTTAGTGGCGAGGTACTGGATAATCAGACACAGCAAATACACCCACCAGCTATCTTGAAAATAAGATTGCCCACAGTTTGGAAAAAATACTCTATATGATGTCCTAGTCCAGTATTCCTTCATTCTAAAGACAATAAAATGTATATTTTTAACTATTCCTGCCTGGGCAGCTGAGCATTGAGTATTACCAGATGGTTTCTGTGAGGGAGGTAGAAACCAAGCTGAAACAAGTTGGGAAAATGTCCTTTCAAGTTATAAATCCAGGGGGCGTGGCTTTGGAGCCGAAGAAGATGGCCGCTCTTGCGCGGAGCTCCGTGACGATGTGAGGGGTCGGATCTCCTCCGGGCGTGTCTTCCGCCTATTTGGACCCTACAAACGCTGGAATTCCTACATGAAGCCCAGCGCTACAATTTAACCTGCCTTTAAAAGCCCAGGGTGAGCGCTTTCTCCATTTTTCTCCTTATTTTCGGACGCGCTCGTTTTCATGCGGCCGCCATTTTGTTTTTCTCCTTGGCGCCGCCAGGGCTTCTCTCCTCACCTTTTTTTCCGCTTCAGTCTTAACTTCATGCTGCCTGAATAATTTTCAATGCCTTTAATAAATCTTAACCCTTTTCATGCCATTTGGGAAGTGTTCATATGTAATTATTTTCCTATGATGTAAATCTTCCTCTATTTTGGCTCCTTTTACGTTTTTGAAGAAACTTAAAGACAGCACTATTTTTCTTGACTCTCTGACCTCCTGGGGCAAAGGTGAATTACTCATTTCACTGATTTCACACAGAAACTGCTGATATCATTGTTCTATGGCAAAAGCGCGCTCTACACGCAATTGTGCTAATTCTATGGACAGTAATTCAGTGGAAGACTATAACCCTTTCAGTGTCTTACAAGAAAGCATGGAAGATACAGATTCTAATCTTCCTCACACAGGTAGTGCGAAGCCTACTATGCCTCGTAACATTTCTAAGCAGTCATCTAAGATTCCCTCTGCCTCAGCCGCTGTTTCAACTAAACGTGTCAAGAAGGATCCACCTTCACCTTCTATTTCTTCCACGTCATTATCTATGGAATTACTTCTTGAAGAAATACGTGCTCTCAAGCCTCACATGGAAGAAACAAATATCCGTCTCCAAGGTCTTGAGGATAAATGGTCCCACACGGAACAAAAAATTATACACCTCGAACAACGTGTTGACTCTGTTCAAGCTGTGACTAGTCAAATTCCTCCTTTGCATTTGGAGATTTCACACCTTAAACAACAAGTGGAAAATTTGGGAAACCGCAATAGGCGTAATAATTTACGCATTTATGGTCTTGTGGAGGGATTTGAAGGTTCAGATCCTCTTTCCTTTTTTCAATCCTTTCTCCCGACTCTTCTGGGTCTTCCTGAATCTCCAAAATTGAACATCCAAAGAGCTCGCCGCTTGGGGCAAATCCCAAAATCGGCATCTTCCACCACTAAACCAAGAGGCGTTATTCTATACTTTTTAGATATACAGATTTTCTTAAAGTTCTACACGCTGCCAGAAGTAAAGGGAAAATCTCTTGGCAAGGTTCCAACCTCTTCTTCGCTCAGGACTATGCCAAAGTGACTGCAGACCGACGGAAAAAGTTTTTGGACATGAGACCAGCTCTCCGCAGTTTGAATGCTAGATATCGGTTGTTCCACCCTTGTCTTATGAAGGTGACTTTTAACAACAAAACCACTGCCTATGAAGATCCGGCTCGTCTACAACATTTCTTGGATGCCTGCAAAGAAGAAAGCATGGAAATTCCTCGTTCATCGTTGTCTTGAATGTCTTCTTGTTGTTTCTGTTATGATTCTGTATTCTATTTATCTTGATATCTTTTATTGTCATTTATTATATTTCCTGTAACCATTTTTCTTTTCTACTGTCAGGTGCGGTTTACTGTGGTCCTCGGTTATGTGATCCCATTTTCTCGCCTGGATGATGTCTCCCTTTCCTGTTTTTCATCTTGGAGTTTTCCCGCTTGACCGTGCTGTTTTCCTTATGTGGTTCCACCATCCCTGTGTTTCCGTGTATTTTTGTGGTATGTTCTTTTAATATTTGATCATTTCTTCTTTTTGCTCTATGCTTTTTTAACTCATGTTTCCTCTATTACCTTTTCTACTTGCTTTATCTTTTCCTCTCTCTTCATATTCCTACTTTCCTTTCTTATTCCATTTGCTGGTCTCTTTTCTTTCTCTTCAGCATATCTCAATTTTTGATTCCCTATAACTTTTCTTCCTACTTTATAACCTTCCCTTTCTATTTTTATCATTTCTCTACAGAATTCCTTCTAGTTAATAATCTGACATATGATGTGTCATTATATTTACATACTTGTAACTGTTCATATCAGAGTTTAGTATTTATTCTATATATTTAGATGTCGTTAAAAATTATATCTTGGAATGTTAAGGGTTTAGGTTCTCCCATCAAACGTCAACGAGTTTTATCGCATATTGCGGGTTTAAAGGGTGATATTGTTTTATTGCAGGAGATTCATGTGACAAATATTGAGATAGCCAAATTACACCGCCAATGGGTAGGTCATGTTTTTGCATCCCCAGGTTCAGGGAAGCGAAATGGTGTAGCTATTCTTTGCCATAAACGTTTAGATATTCAACTTATACGTCAAGATAATGATTCTGAAGGTAGATGGGTTTCAGTGTCTCTACTAATTAACAAAATTCCTTTAACCACTTTTAATGTATACGCACCCACTAACCATGATAAACTTTTCTGGCCTCAAATTCTATCTACATTGATGACTTATACTGGTGATTATTTAATCTTTGCTGGTGATTGTAACATGGTTGTGGACCCTTTCATAAATAGATGTTCCAATTCTAAATTTTCTCCTTCCTACACACACAACCAATTTACTTCTACTATAATTCAAAGATCTCTTGTTGATTCTTGGAGACTATGTCATCCTACTCTTCAAGAATACACTTATTTCTCACCAGTACACTCCTCTCAATCCCGGATAGACTATATTTTTATTTCCAAAGCCCTTACTCAACACATTTCCCATTAATGGCTTTAATGGCATAATGGCCAATGCCATTAATGGCATAATAGGCTCTGCGCATTGGAATAATATATCCTATAGGTTTGACATAGGTCTAAGGTCAGTATGTCCCTATCGAGTATATTAAACTTAATTACTTGTGCCAGCTAGCTCAGAGGCCACTAGAAACTTCTTGACAACAAGAAGGGAGTAGTTTCTGGCAGCCGCAAAACATGACCACTGTGTTTCCCTTTAGAATCAGAACGTGTCCCAGAGTCGTGGAAACAATAGATAACTATTTCACTCAGCTCAGTCGTGCATGCTTAGTTTTCTCCAAGTTACACAGAAAGAAATAGACAGGCGTTTCAATAAAGGATTTATTGAACAGTCTTGTTTCTGGTGTAAGTAAAATGTGCTGTTACGATCACAAGACAGTATGCGAGATAAATAATGTACAGGGTCTGCAGTAGAAATATATAATACTGCAATAGCATTATCTTTTAGTACATATGCATTTACATAAATAACACAGACTAAAAATGCAAGTACTCATACGATGCGTTGCTAAGCTAGTTCTACCCCAATGTACCTAACCTGACCTAGGTGTAGGAAGAGGGAAGAAGTAGGTGAAGTATTCCTTACTACGGTATACTAAGAGTATGGTAAGTCTAGTAAACCTAGTATGCCAAGAGTCCCTCTAGGTTCTAGTCAGCTCCATACCTGAAGAATGAGAGAGGTAGGAATCTCTTTGCCAGACTCGAACTCCAACACCCCGCAAGGGAAGTCAGATCACTGGAAGCTGGGCTCTCTGCGTGCAGGGAAGGCAGCGTCCTCTCAGTGCGTCAGGCCGGGAAACGGGCTCCTCTGAAGTCGAGGTCTCCTCTGGTTTACAGGGGCTAGGGAAGGTATATTTATACCTGAGAGCACCTAAGAATGTTAGTATTGACGTGAGTTGGACAGCGAAAGACGTCATGAATGAACCCCCTAAGGAATAATGGTTCATGCATAATATAGGAGTCCTTGAAGAAATCAATAGTCCTGGACTAGGGAAACTCCCGCAGCCTAAGGGTCTGTTCTTCATGAACTCGTTGTAGACGTTAGGGTGGACGGATGTCAGAGACCATGCCTGTATTTGGAGTGCATGGTTTAATGCCTAAATAAGGGCTGGGATTTTATGCCTATATAAGGGCAGGGCGAATTGTGCCTATATAAGGACATGATACTGGAAAGCCCGTTTATGGATACCCTAAGAGGAATACAACAATAGGGTCTATTTTAATTTCTGACCATGCCCCTGTCTCCTTGGGTTTGGATTTACTCCCTCCCATCGAAGGAACTAGGAGATGGAGATTTAATAATTCCCTTCTATTAGACTCAAAATTTACACCCGCTTTTCAAGATTTTGCAACCACGTTCTTTACAGAAAATGAATCTCCTCACACATCTCCTCAACTTATTTGGGATACTTTTAAAGCTGCCTCTAGAGACTTCATTATTTCTTTTGCAGCCCAAAAACGGAGAACATCCTCTCAAGCCATACAATTACTTGATGCTCAAATTAAACAACTAGAACATTCATACTATTCTACAAAAACTCAGTCTGATTTGAATAAACTTATCAAAGCCAAACTTACCTTTAATAAACTTTCAACTGAATCCGCAAATTTATACTTACTTAAATCTAGTGCTCAGTATTATAGTGCACAAAATAAATCTGGTAACCTTCTTGCTAATTATCTCAAGATTAAAAAAAGGGCACACCAAAATTGAATCTATCTTAACCTCATCTAACACTACAGTTCATAAAAATGAAGATATTCTTCTAGAATTTGCTAACTTTTATCAAAATCTTTATACCCCTGAATCCCCTTCTCAGCCGACCGCTATTTCACAATATTTATCTTCCATTCCTCCACCCTCTTCTCATGAGGTCGATTTTTCTTCCTTAGAAGAAGATATACAAATTAAAGACATCCTTAATGCCATTCACTCTCTTAAAAAAGGGAAAGCACCCGGGCCCGATGGCTTTACAATTGAATTTTACACACATTTTTCTCATCTTCTTCTTCCCAAATTACATCAGTTATTTTTATTTTTATATCAACCCAGTAATCAGAAGGTTCTTTTCAGGAAGCTTTGATCCGTCTTCTCCCTAAGGAAAACAAAGATCACACATTGTGTAAAAATTATAGACCCATTTCTTTAATCAATTTGGATTATAAGACATTTGCGAAAATTCTTGCCCTTCGTCTAGATGGTATCCTACCACAATTATTTGGAAAACAGCAATGTGGTTTCATTAAGGGACGACACCTATCTGACAATACTCGCCTCTTTTTTAATGTCCTTAGCAAATCTAAGTCACATAGTCAATCATTGGCAGCTGTTGCGTTGGATGCTGAAAAAGCGTTCGTTAGGGTCAATTGGCAGTTTATTTTGTCAGCACTTGTTTGGTTTGGTTTTGGTCCCAAATTTATTGCTTATGTTTCCTTACTCTATTCTTCTCCCAGGTCTTTTATTTTAGCTAATGGTCTTGAATCTCCCTCTTTTCCTCTTCACAGAGGAGTTCGACAAGGTTGTCCACTTTCTCCACCTTTATTTATTCTTGCCCTGGAACCCTTTTTAATAAAAATTTGTTTGAATAATGATATTACAGGTTTCCCATATGGCGACAAACATTTAAAACTCTCTGTATATGCAGACGACATTCTCTTATTTATTTCCAATACACAAAATTCCTTACCGGCATTTTTATCAGAAGTATCAGATTTTGCGTTAGATTCAGGTTACAAACTCAATGTTGACAAATGTGAAATCCTTCCTTTAAACAAACATTGCTTTCATGCTGATTTCTTAGCTTCTTCTTTCCATTGGAATCCAACTAAGATCAAATATCTGGGATTATGGTTCACCCTTCTATTAAAGAAACGGTTGCATTGAATTTGAAAAACTTACAATTAATCTTAACTACTTCCACAACACGTTGGCATCCCTTATTTTTATCCTGGTGGGGTAGATTAGACTCTATAAAAATGATGCTAGTTCCAATAATTTTATTTTATTTATCCAATATTCCAATCAATATTCCTAAATCCTGTTATAAGAATATTTATAGTATTCTCTCAAAATTGTTATGGCAGAACAAAACAGCTAGGATGTCTCTTTGCAAACTTAAAAAACCTACGCATATGGGTGGAGTTAATTTTCCCGACTTCTCTTCTTATCATACCTCATTTTTTCTTAAACATTCTTCTTTTTTGATATCTGATAATGTGAATGACTCTAATCTTCAACCTTTGTGGGTAGAGGCTCGAAAATTCCTTTTTTCACCCCTTTTACTTTGAAGAATACATTTCTTTATCCCATGTTCCAGTAGCATTATCTCTCCCTATTCTTAAAAATGCCCGTAAAATTTTTCAACCTCTCTTTTGGGTGGTTTAGACGAACGTACTTGTTTTCTAAAATCGCCAATCTGGTATAATAAACATATTAAACTTAAAAACAGGACTCTTGTGTGGAAAGATTGGTTAGATTTTGGACTTAAATGGACTCATCAACTCTTTCAAGATGGTATCTGTATCCCCTTTTCCGTAATTCAATCCAGTTTTTCTCTTCCTCCCTCTTACTACTCCAAATATATGTCTTTGATTACAGCTGCTCAAGCTTCTTATAATGCTTTTGTACCCTCTCACACACTTACTGTTTCCTCCCCTATCTCAACATCATTTTTACACGCCCTCCCTTCGGCATCTCAAATATATAAGAACTTAATGGATATCCCTATCACTCGTGATAAATCTACGGTAGAATGTAGTTGGGAATCTGACTTGGGTGAATCTTTTCCTATTCTAATATGGTACAAAATCTGGAATAAAATAAGGAAGTCTTCTAGAGCAGCAAACACTACCCAAACTTTATTTTTCATATATAATAGACTTCTGATTACTCTGGCTAAATTACATAGTATAGATCCTACCATCCCCTCTACCTGTTGGTCTTGTCCTGCCCTATCAGCGGATCTTAAATATATGCTGTTTGATTTCCCATCTATTCACAATTTCTGGATCAGAGTATGGCAACAAATTAATACTATTTTCCATACTCATATCCCTTTTTCCCTTTCACATATTTTTCTAAGCAGTATCCCAGAGGAGTGGACCTATCATGATACTAATGTTTGCATTATTGATTTACATATAGCCGTAGCATTTCACCAAATTACCAAGTCATGGAAAAATACTTCAAATGTTTCATTTCAAGCATGGTGGTATGGAATTTGCTACAATCAGACTGGACAGGGCTTATGTTCACCCAATCTCACTTGCTATTAAACGAGACATACTGTGGTTACCTATCACTAATTTCCTAAATGTGTCAGCTCAAGCCTTACCCTTGCATAATCCTCGCAATGAAGAAATATCCAAACCTCCTTGATTTAATAGTTATCAATATTTTTCTAACATATTTTATCTTATGGTCAAAGACTAAGTTATTACAGTAGGAATTATTGTTACATAATTGTTATGTTTCATTTATAAGACCCAATATAGAGTTTGATACCCCCTTTTCCTCCTTACTATCCCCCTTTCTTTTCCTCTCTTTCATTTTTTCCTTTTCCCATTCCTATATGAATTAACTGCATTATTCTATATCTTTAAATATTGTACTATGTTTTATCTTTTCATCAAATAAAATCTCTTTTTAAAACTTAAAACAAAAGTTATAAATCCAGACTCTGTTTGGGTAATAACATGGTCTGCATTATAAAGAGTGCAACCGTGCTAATGTGCTTCGGATAAATAGTGAAAACTTGAAGCAGACAATCGAATAACGACTGTGTGCCATGCTCTTGGGTGTAGAGACACAATCTTTGAGGTTGTGCCTTGGCCAAAGAATGTCTGGGCACCTGGTGCATTCTCAGAGGGTGGTGGATCCACCCGTCACACATTTCAAGGTGACGTGAGCTGGGATTGTTGGCGACCACAATAGAACGGGGTGCTTGACGGTGAAGACAACAGAGAGGGTATTCTTTGATTACACTATCATATGAACCTTCAGGTCCACCTCACAGGCCAGAGGCCATGCTGAAATAGTGTACACCATGACTGCACAGAGTTAGGCGGGACATGGATAAGTCAGACTTCCTCTCCCTCCACTGGCAGTGGTCCAGGGACTCTTCTTGGGGTGGCACTCCTTAAAGCATCCTATGGTGCATATTACCATATTAACATGCATATGGAAAAACACATCTCTGCTCATTTGCATGTCTCCCAATAGAAATGCAACTCATGTACGCCATCAATAAAGATCCTAGCAGATGATTTTAAGCCAGGACAGGCACATGCTATATAAGACAGAACTACTAAAAAGTGTGTATATCATTCATTTCGAAGTTCTGGTTCTACTTGTGTTTCCAGTAAACTTTATGTAATACAGCTCATGAACGTCACCAGATACTAATAGTAGTACAATCTAAAACATACGACCCACATTTAGCTGCTAGCTAACTTCAGTAAAAATTCATCTACAGTAGACTCCTACAAATATCTTTATCTGCTTAGAAATGTTACCATATCAATTTCATTAAAAAGCTGGTGGACATGGCAGAGAAACAAAATTGTCCGCACCCAGGTTCTGTTTCTTTGTTGAAGTTGGAACTGGGAATATTATGAGCTCCTGGCACGAATAACAAATAGCATCCAGTTTATTACAGGTGTGCGGTCGGGCCTCTGTAGTTCAGCTTGTCACATCTTTCTACAGGAAAGTTGACTTTTTTATTTTCAATAACTTTTACACCAGTGACTGATCTGCGCCAGGCCTGGAGGTAAAAATTGATAGGTGGGCATCTAAGACACTGCCAAATGTGGAATTGATCGGTGACATGGTACATAAGTTATACGAAAGGTCTGAAGTTTCAAAAGACTTAAAACCTTTAGGAAATAATGTTAACGTACATGGAATTGATTTAAATAGGTAAACGTATGAATAAATATAATGTTATGTTAAAAAATTGTAAATATTTGTAAACATAATTCTAAAATACTGCGTATAAACTGCTTACTGTCATTATCAAACCGTCTGAATTACGGTATACCCATCTGATACCATACTGAATGAATCAATATGAAAAACACATGAAGGACATAGCTATTATTTTTTTCACAAGACCAACAATTATAAATAGTAGAACGTTTGAACATGCTGGGAGGTAGGGGCAAAATACAATCTATAGTAGATAAAGAATAATTTTTCTCTAATACTAGATGAACGTGAAGTAAAGTGTATTTTAGATCAAATGTGGTTCCATGTTTGAAAGGAAAAGGTTTTTTGGAGGTCTTGTTTTTAGTCTTCAGCCTGACAGTGTGGTGATGGCCCAAGGTGTTATAAATATAGGAGGCAGACACTTCCGAAGAAAAGCTAAGAATAGGAGGAGTTGTGGGACTATCAGAAGTGAAAAGAGAAAAAGAGGAAATGTGTGAAATAAGCTCCATGAGGTTTTCATAATGAGTGTCATGACTAAAGGGATATCTGTATTTGGATTGTAGTCTTGGAAGGGGAGAGGAGTCCCATCAAGGAACAGCTGACCTATGGTTATCATCCCTTTGTTGTGTAGGTGGATATGCGTATTGTTACAAATGAGAGAGCATCAAAATTCAATAACTTGGAGGACTAGTTGGTAAGCATGGGTTGAGTCATTCTAATAGAATGAGTCAATATGGGTGTGCAAAAACATTTTGGAGGTTGTGAAGTGAAGACCAAATCTTGAAAGGAGTACGGGGTGATTAGAGAATGTTTGAATAGATGCCAAATGGTAGGGTTGGGATGTGACGTTGGTGCAAGGGATAACCAGATTTATTTGAGTGTAAATGCAGAGTGGTATTTCTTAAAATTCAGGAAATGTACCCCGCCATTGTCTTTAGACTGTTGTAACAGATAGTGAAATACAGGGTTTCCGTTTATTCCATAGAAATGGTGTTAATAAAGTAATAAGAGGTTTCAAAAATAACTGTGTGAGATTAACAGGGAGCATGGATAAATAACAATTAACAATGGGTAATGTTAGAACTGGGGGTCTCTAGTTGGCAGAGGTAGGTACCTTTGCCCAAGTAGGGACCCTTGCTTCTAGTCAGGGTAAGGGGGATACACACTCTAGATAACTCCTGCTCACCCCCTTGGTAGCTTGGCACGAGCTGACAGGCTTATCCCAAAGGCAATGTGTAAAGTATTTGTACTCAAAACACACAGTAATACAGTGAAAACACCACAAATGGACACCACACCAGTTTAGCAAAATGAAGACCAAAACATCAAAAATCCACCAAACATGTTGTAAAATACGACTTTAGAACAGTTATTTCAAAAATTGAACTTGTAGAAAATAAATAGCTCCACCTGGGGCTATTTCCACATCTTGACAGCAATAAATCTAAAGTATGGTGCATTTCGCGAGGTGCACGATCTCAGTCACGTAGTTACACGGACCCCCAAATAGTACCTTGGAAAGTGAAGTCTATGACTATGCACGGCGTCATGGAGGTTAGGCGTCGGTGCCAAGGTCGAGGCCGGCTCCCTGGCTACCACGGGGGAGGTGAGGCGTTGTGTCCGCGAGGAGGCGACGTGTCGAATCCAGGACAGGGGAAGTTGGCGGTGAGGCATTGGTTCTGGTGAAGCGAAGCGAAGTCAACAAGTTTGTGGAGTCACGCTCTGCGGTTATCGGTGCCACGATAACTGGATGCAGGTGCTGGCGGTGACTGAGTCGGTGTGAGCGCTGGCGTCGGGAAGGCCCATAACTGCAGGCGTTGGCAAATGCAGGCAGGGCGGTGCACCGTGCACTTCATGAGCAGTGCCCTTGGCATTGGTGCAGGTCGCGGCATCACGGCAGCACCGCTGACGGCATCAGAGATTATTTTTCTTGCTTCTCTTGGGTTTCTTCCAGCTTCCAACAGCAGGAACTACCTCCAGAGACCCCAAACTGGAACAGGCAACGCCTAGCAGGTCAGAACTCTCAGCAGAAAGAGTTCAGGGGAGCTGGGGGTAAAGTCTTTTTGTTCCGGAGACTTCAGAACAGGAGGCCAGCACACACAAGCCCTTGGAGTTTCTTCTTCAAGCAGGTTTCTCAACAAAGTTCCAGTCTTTCTACTTTCCTTGGCAGAAGCAGCAACTGTAGGCCAACCCCACACACAGCACAGAGCAAAGGGGCAGTACTTCTCCTCACAGCTCTTCTCCTTGGCAAAGGTTCCTCTTGAGTCAAGAAGTGATCTAAAGTACTGGGGTTTAAGGTCCACTGCTTAACCCCGTTTTGTCTTTTTCTTCTTTGTGGCAGGGTCCCTAAGCACAGTCCAAACCATTTCTGTCCTCACTGGTGAAGTATGACCACAGGGGGTGGAAACAGCATTGTGCAAAGAGTCAGGCCCTATTCAGGTGCAAGGAAAACCCCTCCCTCTACTCTAAATGCAGCCACGGTCTATTCAGCTCAGCACTGAGTGATCCAGGAAGGGCCAGGCACACCTCTACCCCCCACACCCCTCAGTGGCTGTCTACAACGAATGTACATCCCCAGCCCCTGTCACTCCAAAACTAGACAGTCATTCCACAACAGGCAGAGGCACACAGAATAGTTAAACAAGAAAATGCCTACTTTCTAAAATTGGTATTTTCAAACACACAATTTAAAAACCATCTGTGCTAAAAGATGTGTTATTAAATTCTGAGTTCAGAGAGCCTAAACTTTATTCCTCTATCATGTCCCAATGGGAAGTTATACTTGTAAGATGTTACAAAATATCTCCCATTCTATCCTATGGAACAGATAGCCTTTCAATAGTGAAAAACAAAACTGACTGTATTTTACTATCAGGACATGTCACACACACCAGTACATGTCCTGTCTTTCACACAGTGGCGTAACACAGGTCCCCACAGCCCCCGCCATGCGGGGGGGCAAGCTCCAGGGGGCCCCCTCAGTGCAGCATTCTGACCGGAGGGTCATGATTGAGTCCGGAGGGGGCCCCTCTATGTGCCTTGCAGGGGGGCCCCCTCAAGTTTCGTTGCCCCAGTGCTTTCACATACACTGCACCTTGACCATGGGCGTACCTTGGGCCTACCGGAGGGGTGTCTTACATGTAAGAAAAGGGAAGGTTTGGGCCTGGCAAGTGGGTGCACTTGCCAGGTCGACATGGCAGTTCAAAATTGTGCACAGACACTGCAGTGGCAGGTCTGAGAAACATTTACAGGGCTACTCATGTGGGTGGCACACTCAGTGCTGCAGGCCCACTAGTAGCATTTGATTTACAGGCCCTGGCACACTTAGTGTACTTTACTAGGGGCTTACCAGTAATTCAAATATGCCAATCAGAGATAGCCAATCATAATAACAATTTACACAGGGAGCACTTGCACTTTGACACTGATCAGCAGTGGCCAAAGAAACAATTGATGGACGGAATGCTGGACAATGCAAACATTCACCCCAGTCACAAGGATCTGGGTTAAATCCATCGGTTTTTTGCTCACCATGCCATTCCAGTTTGGACCCAGCCATATGCAAATCAGTCTTGACTCTGCGCCCAATGGGAACAGTCCAGCCCGAACTGCCAGGCCAGGTCCTCCCCGGACTGGAATCAAGCATCCTAGGACCGGTTTCGGGCTTTCAGCCCTCATCAGCCAGGATAGCTTGACTCCAGTGGCATGGAGATCACGGGACCCACGTCTGGGCATACCCGTCCCACTTGGGGTGACAAATGCAAAAAGAACAACTGATGGACAGAATGCAGAACAATATCATACATTCACCCCAGTACAGAGATCTGGGCCTAAATCCATCGTTTTTTTGCTCACCATGCCATTCCAGTTTGGACCCAGCCATATGCAAATCAGTCTTGACCCTGCGCCCAATGGAAACAGTCTAGCCCGAACTGCCTGGCTGGGTCCAAACTGGGGTGATGGGGTGAGCAAAAGAATGATGGATTTAGGCCCAGAACTCTGTACTGGGGTGAATGTATGAAATTGTTCTGCATTCTGTCCATCAATTGTTCTTTTTGCAAAGCATCTAAGCCAGCAAAAATGATATCCAGCACAGCATCACAAATAGAGGAGCTAGAGGCACAAAGTCAGGGGAAGCCACACCAAAATGCCAAGTCTAATGGGTAACATCATCATTTTGATGTTGGCTAGCCTGCCCCATCAGGAGAGAAATAGAGAAGACCAACGGTAAGACATGGCCGCTATTTTTGTTTTGACTGCATTAGGATGTCTTAGATAGTATCTTTAATAGAAGTAGAGTAAAGAATACCTAAGCATTTAATATATTTGGAATTTCATGAGAAACCTGAGTCTGAGTACATTTCCGGAAAACAGTATTTGTTTAAAGGCATAACTTCTGATTTGGGTATGTTTAATTAATAACCCAAAACATCAGAATAAGCATGCAGAATGTGAGATAATTCAGGGATGCTAAGTAAAGGTTCTGAAACAAAGCAGAATATTGTCTGCATAAGTGGTAAATTTGATTTCTACACCGTTTCGGTTTTGTTTGTTACCAGATAAGGCAGAAGACTGTTGGATCTTTTCCAAAAAAGATGATAGATTAAAAAAAAGAAGAGGGAATAAGGGGCAGCCCTGTTGAGTGCCCTTGTGTAGTTGAAAATATTGTGATTGCTTACCATTCACATAGATAGAGGTAGAGGGGGCAGAATATAATAAACTGATGAATTTAAATATACAAGGACTAAAGCCATGCCACCGTAATGCTCCAAACATAAAATCCCAATTAACACAATCTCATTTTTTCTGCCTTTCGGCCTTAGGGGAGATAGATTTGGGTGTGTGATGGATAATATTTAGAAAGGTTCTGGAGTTATCTGATATATACCTGACCTTAACAAAACCTGACTGTTCCCTACCAGTAAGGTCTAGGATAGCTTGGTTAATACATAAGGCAAATACTTTTGCAAACATTTTACAGTCAGTATTTATTAAGGTAATAGGTTTATAGTTCCTGCAAAAAGGACAAGTATTTATCTTTTTTTGGAAGCAGGCAGAGCATGGACTGGAGAAATGTACCTTAAGCCCTATTATGGGAGAGAAAGTATTGAAGGAGAAGCAATAACTTTGGTATTAAGATAAGGAAAAATTGAGAAAACAACTCTACAGAAAAACCATCTGTAGAAACATCAGCATCTAGAGAGGCGAGGTCCACTTGAAGGTCAGGGTGTTTGGGTATTGAATCAAAAAAATCATTGAGAACTTAGTGGGAGATGAGTCTGGTGTATATAGTGAGTACAATATTCTGTAAAACACTCCAACATCTGAGAATCTGTAGTATGTCTATTGCCTTGGGTTTCATCAATGACTGTTAACTTTGATTTTTGCTTCCGTATTTTAATATAATTAGTGAGTTGCCTTCCAGCTTTATTGTGCCTGCCATAGTATTTGGTGTTTATTTTTAGTAAAGAGCTACGAGCATTATGTTATGTTTGCTTATAAAGCACACATCACCCCAGCACGTGTCACCCCAAATGTTTTGTTATACTGTAATTTGCACTGAATTAATTGTGTAAGAGCTTCAGATCAGGAAAAAATACTTGAACATTTACAAATTCAAATGGCCCAGCGCCACAATTCAAATACCATGTAACAAACTTCATGACAATTCAGCACTGATGTTAAATATTTCAACCCAGATGTTGTATATAGTTCACAGACTCTGTTAAGTTTGTTTAGAAGGGACCTCTTTATCCACATTCTTCTTCCTTTATAATTGGTTTAAAAAAATAATTCTCTTCTTTACTTCAAATGTAGTCATCACGTTTTCTTCACTACAGACCTCTTCAGGGCTTGAGGTATGGATCCTTATTAAAATAATAATGTGACAATATCATGAAATTAATAGTTCACAGATTTTCTCAGGAGTCAATTTTAATTAAAAAAGTGACACTAAAATGACAAAAATCTAATAAGGGGAAACAGAAATATGAATTTTTAAAATCTTAAATGAAAATTGCGCCAAAGAGCAGTAGGTGCCAATGATCGTCGATGGAAGTGGTAGATCGGGACTTAAGCATGGTTTGCTCTGGTCAAAAAGTTTACCTTCCTTTTATAGGGAACTCAAAATCCCCCCAGCAGGGCAAGGCTGAAGCTGTATCCAATGACGATGCATCAAAATCGGACAGCTTTCCTGTAAGTTTCTTCTTATAGCTCTGGATATCTTGGAAGTACAAATATTTCCAGGGCTTGAAAAATCATAAAAATGTTACTAGACCTGCATGTCTAGTAATTTGAAAAATGTACTCGACCTAACTGGTCTCAATGCGATTGTCACATAGTTCACTTTACAAAATCCTCTAAATTTAGTCACAGAAAGAAAAGTAAATGTAGGAAGACAAACTGACTTTTGACCTCTGTCTCTGAAAGCAGAGCAAATGTGACAAGATAACAAGATGTAAAGACATCTTTATTGCTCATTTACTTTGTGAGCAATAAACATGCCTTTAAATATTATCTTGTCACATTTGCTTGGCTTTAAGAGACCGAGGTCAAAAGTGAGTTTGTCGTCCTACATTTACTTTTCTTTCTGTGACTGAAGTTAGAGGATTTTCAGTTCATCAGAAAGGGAGAGTAGGCCCTAAAAATAGCTTGTCCTGATTATATCTGCCTCGCAATAGCGAGTGGATTGTTCGAGCCCTGATTTCTAAGTCCCAACTTTTCAGGGTTTCTGGAGCAGCTCGTCTGGGTCACTTATAAGACTCCCAGTACCTCAAAGAGAGTACTTAGGACTCACTCCAGCAGAGGTCACCAGGAAGATCCAGTCACGGTCCAATTGGTATTGGTCTGCTGGTTACTTCACCAAGTAGGTATATTGCAGTTTGTTTTTCCTTTGTAGCTACACAGGAGGTCAGCCAACTAAACCTTGGAGTCTACATCTTTGTCCTGAATACAAGAGGGACTAGGTCTAGTTCTTCAAGACTCCTCTCCGGTCACAGACAGCAGATCTAGTCCTATTCTGATCTTCTGCAGGCCCAGAACGTGTTCTTAGGAGAGCTCTTTGAGATGCCGGCCTTATGGCTGACACCCCTATCCAGCCAGTGGATAAGGGGTGACTACTGTACACTCTGTAATCAATAGAGGAAAGGTTCCTGAGGGGTGAGCATTACCACTTTTGTAGCACATCCTGTGTACCATACTGCAGTCAATCCTACATTGCACATCACTCCTAAAACTAAAGATGCAGAAATCCTTCTTCCCTTGTCCAGAGCCATTGTGTCCACCCAGTGGTTTGGCTAGTGTAATGAGCAGACCCCTCTCTAGGTGCTGCAGTCCACATTTGACATTTAGCTTCCGACATATAGATTGAATTTCTCCTCTCCTTATCCTGTATCCTCATCTTTTTTTATTAGTGCATGCATAACTAAACTTCTTATCAGAACTCATCAACTCCACACTCCTGGCAGTTCCCCGACTTTGGCGTCCTGGTGCTTCCAAGCTTAGAAAGTTTTCCCAGTACCTCTTCGGATCGTTATGAGATGTTGTCATTGGAGAAACTAAGAGAATTACTCCTGGGGAAGTGGACTGAGGTCCTTGTATGATCAATGCCTATAGTCTCAGAGATTTCCATTGTGTATTTCTCATAGACAAATCACATGCAAGTCTAGATTACTTACGGACATAGCCTATTGCCAGAAGACGAGGTCCATGAGAGGTGTGCCATTACTCCTCTGGTTCTCTCTCCATCCCTATATCCCATTCTCCATTTTCCCATGGAGAGATAACGTTACGGCGATTGCTTTCACTGTCCTCACTGGTCCTAGTCACTTCTGTGTGGAGGATTGGAGGATTATCCGCACTTTCTGTGAACTCATACTCCCATCCACTTCAGAATTATTGCACTTGGTAATGTTTCTATTACTTACCAGTAATCTTTATTACCCGGAGTCCTAGTCTTTCTTAAATACAATCCTTACTGCATGAGACTACACTTCATATAGACAGATACCAGTACTAATGAAATTGGGAAAAAAAGGAAAGGAAATAATAAGTGTTGCATGAATAACCTTTCTTTCGTTATCATGAAATCAAACCCAGCTTCTTCCCTGTAGGCCTTCCCTTCCTCCTTCCAGAAGTCCTGTAAGTATCAAGTCAACAATTAGAGGAGCAGCCACTGCCTGGGACCCTCCGGCCTGGATTGCTCACAGGAAGGCATGCAGCTTTATGCTGGACACGAGATGAAAGATGCTTGAGCACCACTATACTCAGCACAAACACATAAATATGTGACATCAGTTAAGGTTCATCAATACTAAATGAGTATTAAGGCATATCTGTTTCTGTTTAGAAGGGAGTAAATTTAATGCAATATTTGTACTATTAAAATTGTTATCAACCAAATAAACATTTTTATTAAGCGGTCGTAAAAAGGACACAGATGATGGGGTAAACCGAAAGATGCTTGAAGGATTGTAGTGATAGTTTTCCTATAAACTTGTCATAGAAATAGTTAAAATCTCAAAAAAATTAACTAAACAGAGTTCATAGATCAGGCTTTAAAATAACGTATAACAGTATAATATTCAAGCAAATAGTAAGTTGTAAATCTGCGCTGACTAGAGGAACCACTCCGTTTCCAGAATTGGAGAGACATGAGACAGCTGAAGAGGTGACACACAGGGGAATATTTATAAGCCCCTGTCGCCATTGGAGCACCACTTTTTTTTCCGCTCTGGTGGCGTAGCGCCATTTTCTATATTTACTAGGTGGCGCTAAGCCACTTAGCGTGGCTTAACGGCACCTTGTAAATATTCCCCTTTCGCCGCAGTCCTCTGTGGCAACGGGGCGTGTAAAAGGTGTTGCTGTGGGCGTTCTACCGCAACACCCATTGCTTTTTGATGCTACCCCAAGATTACAAGGCTGAGGCAGCGCCAAAAACTAATACCATGGAATACCAGGCATTAGAATGGCGATATGAGGAGAGATTATTAATTTCTCCTCGTTTTTTGCTCTTTCCATGTGTGCTGCCTTCTGCACACATAGAAAGAGCAAATTCTGCATTCTGCAGCACACATGGAAGGAGCAAATCACCATTATTGATTGTTTATGTGCAGGAAGGTGTCCCTTCATCAATTGTCCCTGCAGCGCAGGCACCCTTGCAACATGGCAGCAGGGTGCCTGCGCTGGCGTTAGGCAGCTTTTTTTATGCCAGCGCTAGGGGAAACACAGGGGGGCACTGTATTCTTGTGAATACGGCACATCCCTGCATTTTAAAAATGTCGGAGCGCTACCAAACTTGGCACAGCTCTGCTCTTTGACATTTTCTGTAAATATGCTGCATAGATTGTTACCTCGGGAACCCGGGGTCGGACTGGCCTGTAGATCAATCAGGCAGTGCCTATGGGGCTGGTCTGAAAGGTCACAGTGTGGGACGTTTTTTGGCTGTTTGGAGGCCTGTTTTATGGTCTAGTGGGTCGTTTTTTTCTCTTGAATTATCATAAACATTGCCTGCAGCGAGCACAAATGCATGCAGTCACCCATATCTTGCAAAACACATACACAGGTTGTCTTTACAAGTGCACAACTGCCCTGATTTTCAAATGCGGGCCACTTTTTTTTAGTTATCTGGTTTGCTAATGGGGCCACTTCTATTTTGGTGACCGGGAATATTTTCTGTCCCCGATCTTGCTGGAACCCCTGTCCCCTGTCGTTAATTAAACTCACTTCACAAACCAATTGCACTTCCACATTGAGCTCTGAACAGTGCCACAGAAGGCAATACTAAATCACGCAAGCACCATAAGTCCTAATTGCCACTGAAAGCAAATGTATTAATTAATTTATTTAACAGCTGTACGTAGCTAACTTAAGTATTTGCGTGCTTCACATTTGAAACGTACCTAATCACTTTTCTTAAGCAGCAGATCCGTTTCTGGTTCTACTTCAGCGGGAAGACGTGCAACGACAACAAACCATAACAAAACCGTCACGAGACGAAGCAGTTAGGGGGGCTGTAGTGTATATCTGTCAAAATATAAACTGGAACAGCAGCAGCTTCGCTTTACTTGAAGTCTAAATCACATGAATATCTCACTTGCCTTGAACAGCGGATCTCAACTTTTAAAGCATTTTTTGGTTATCACTGCGTTTAGAAATATATTTCTCTTCATTCTTCTATAAAATGTTTTAAAGCCTCGTTTGGGAAGGTAGGTTAGCATGCCATTTTCTAATGTCATACTGCCACCCTGTGGCCCTAATCGTTTCTCATTTGTTGTGAATAGTTCATTTCTGAGCGATCGAAGTTGAAAATCGCCGAAAATAATTACAATTTGTCTATCTATTCCCAAAAAAAAACTTCAGTACAGAAAGAAAAAGTACAATCTCTCCTGACTGTCATCACTGCGCATTTATTAGGGATGTGCAAAGTTGCAAAAATATTTCTTTGCAACCTTCGCAAGCTCTACGGAAAATAGTTGTTGTATGACATCCATTGTATTGTATTGTACTTGTCTTAATAGTGCTGGCGAGGCGTTGAAGCGCTTTATGGTGGGTACCAGTAAATTCAAGGTTAGTTGCAAGTCCAGTGGTTATTGGGATTAGTGATGTGCTCTCAAAGAAAAACATTACATTCATTTACTCTAATTTCTTTGTGGCTAATCAATTTAATTGGAGGTAGGTGCGATCATTAGTCAGTGATACAATCTGGGCCCGTACCCCAAAGCCTTAGGGGTCGGATTTCTACTCCTCCCACCCCCACACCCCTGACGCAAGGACAAAGTCAATACACCAGTACAATTTAGAAATCCGACTGGACTGCAACCCATGCACAGCTCTTTACCCAGCAATACTGCGCAGTGAGAGGTTTTTTTTGGTAACAATCAGGCCCACAAGGTGAGTTTAGGGACACAGTGGAACTCCAGATCCTCTTTATTAAAAGAACACACTCAAAATAGCACTCAAAACGGGACATGTAAAGAGGTGTATTTTAAAATCCTAACCTAGTGAATAAAATATGACTAGTGTTAGAAATTAGGTCTCTAGTTGGCAGAGGTATGCACCCTGTAGGAGAGTAGGATCTGCCTCTTATGTTGCCCCCACTTTTTTTCTGATGTTAGCACTGGTTTCTGGCTATAGTCTGGCTGGGTCCCTGCCAATCAGGGCCCCAGCCTCTCTGTTCTCTCTAAACGACATGGAGTGCACTCTAGGTGCACTAGTGATTGGATACTGTGGTGCCTTATGAGTCCCTAGTATATGGTACCTTAGGTGCCAAGGGCATAGGTACTTCACAGGCCTACCAGGGGCTGCAGCATGTGTTATGCCACCCCTGGGAAGCAGTCTAAATCTGACACCACAGGCCTGCTACTGCAGCCTGGGTGAGGTGGTGCTAGCACCCCTCACTGAGATATAGGTTTCCTATATCTCTCCTGCACACACATATAAACCTATCAGTCACCCCTAAGGCAGGCCCTATCAATCCTGAGGGCAGGGTGCTTGGCTTCTATGTGAGGGGGTGCCTCTGCCTGAGCAGGGCCCTCTGCAGCTCTCAGAGTCTATTCTCTGTTGCTGTTTGTGGATGCGGTTAAACCATATACTCTTAAGTGCATTATATCCTCGCGGTAAATGCTAACTTTGGAATGGCTGCATCAAAACATGTCGTGTTTGGTGTCAAACATCTTGGAATACTACCCCCCCGCCAATCTTGGCGGCGGGGGTAGCATTCCACCCTTCTAGAGGGATAAGACATGTACCTGCTGTGGAAACGCGGTAGAATCCTAAAGAGCCCTGGCATCACAAAATGGATGCCACCAGTCACAGACACTGGGCTGCCCTCTTGCTGATGACCGAAACTCGCAGTGGAGGAAGCCCAACAATAGGCATCCTGTCACAGGGAGGTGTAACCACCTTCCAGACAGGGTTTAGTGTATTGGGGCTGGGTGGGTGCACTCTTAGAGTGCTTTGAAGTCCTGCACTGGGGGAGCAGAAGGCTCCTCTGTGCATATGCCAGTTCAAACCAGCTCAGGGGCTACCTGCCCCTGCTCTGGCGCGAAACTGGACAAAGGGAAGTGGGTGTAGCCACCCCCTCCCTTGACCCTCCCATAGGTGGGGTCATAGAGCTAGTCCATCCCCTCTTTTTAGTATAAGAGGGGGAACCTTGCCATTGCAAAGCAGATAACCCCTGGACGACGCTCTACAGAAGAATCCTGGCCCTTCGACGTTCCACTACCTTTGGAAGACAGAAGAATCTCCCTTGGAGTCAAGGAGTGACTCCCCTGCTTGGCAGGCACCAAAAACGACAACGACGGTCGCAAACTACGCCGCTCCCGCCGGAGTCCGAAGTCCCTGCAGCCCAAGAAGTGGATTTCCTGACTTCTCCAAGGCCATCGTGAGTCCCCAGCGAAGCTGAGGCAAATGGACCCCACGAGTAACGAGGAACCGCGACCCCTGGGTACCGTGCACTATTGTCGAGTGCAACCCCTTCACAACGTTCTACGAACTTGTGCTTTGGACCACGTGTGGTCCCGACCTCCAGCAGGAATCCCTCCGAAGATCAGAGGCCTACACCGTCCCGAGTGACCGTGGGCCCCTGTTGAGTGATTCCGCCCGAGGTGTCTTCGCGATCCCTTGCCCGCCGGCTTGTGGGTCCCCAGAAGACTTCTTAAAGAAACCAAAGGGCTCCCCTGGTTGCTCCAGGCCTGCCCTGACTTACCCTCGCTGGGTGAGTCCCTCAGACCTTGCTGGTCTGCGCCATCGACTTTTCTTCATCTCCCCGAGACTTGCTGCTGCCAAGGCTTGTTGGCTCCAATCGAGTTGCCGACACCGCAGTCAGCTGCAGACGTCGAGGGACCCACCGAATCCAGCTCCTGGTCGTCGTCGACACCTCCTGGACCACGTGGCTGAAGAGTCAAGGCACCCACAACCGACCTGAATCAACCGACGACGGTGGGCATCCATCTTCCTTGCCCCGGGTCACTGCCAAGTGACTTTGAACACTGTCCCCTCTGCTTTCAGGTCATCCTTCTTCAGAATCCAGGCTTGGATTCCACCGGACACTTCTTCAGCTCCCGCAAGCAGCAAGTCTTCTTTGTTCGCCATTGAAAACGACGCCGCGACCCGACACCAAAGGACACCTATGCACCCGGCTTCCCTGGGTGAGGTAACTCCAGCACTACGGTGCTCCTGTGGGTGTGGGCCCTAGAACTACTTACCCTGTAAGTGACTTGCTTGTAGGTTCTCCCGAAGTATCCTAAAACTCTTTATTTCCAACCGCGACTTGCCCCATTGAAGTTAACGGCGATCCGCGCCTGTGTATCCACACTGCACGCGTCCCCCGTGGGTCCTTTACTTACCTGCCTTGGGTGGTTTCGTGAGGCCCCTGCACTTCTGAAGGCCCTAGGCCTTGTCTCCCTGCAAGTCGGTGTCCCTAAGTCTCTTACTTAGTATATGGTCTGGTACGCCCCTAGGGCCCCAGCCATATTTTGTGCTTAACTTATTGTGAAACGTTGATTTGTGCATATGTTTGTCTTCTAATCTCATAAAGAGATTAGTAGAGAGTTATTTAGAAATAAATACATATATATTTGATATATATACCTGTGTGGTGTCTTTTCATTTGGTGATTCAAGAGATTATATGGTAAAACAAGCTGCTTTACATTCCTCCGAGACTTAGCCTGAAGGCTGCTCTCCACAGCTACCACTAGGATAGCTTTCTTTAAAAGGTTGTCTTAAACCTATCTACCATAAGAGTCGATTTGCCCTGGTGCAAGGTGTCCACTTTAATTAGTGAACAGCATATACCAGGCCAACTTCTCACATTGGTGGGCAGCGTGTGGGATTCCAGCTTGCCATTGTTTTACCAGAAAATCTCTATTTGAATTACTAACTGAAAACCATTATAGGTACTCAAGGTACATATAAAGTCAAGCTTAGTATCAATAAGTTCTACTGAACTTAGAGCTGTGTGCCAAGGGATAGCACACCCTTTCCACAGCTCAAGTTAGGATCAGTAGGCCACAAACTAGTGTAGGTAGTACCACACTGCACAACACTAGAATGTCCTTAAGGGGTGGACCCAGTGGATCCACTCAGCCTCAGTATAAGGACATGGCTTTCTCTGACTTGAGAGCCATGTGTGTTGACAGACACCTGAGGCTAGGACAGAGTCCCTCAACCCTGCACCTGATAGATCTGCTAACAGCAGATGACCTTAGATTGGCTCTAGGAGCTAAAGGGTTTGGGTCAGTCATAGTATCTGGGTCAGATGATGAAAATCAGAATGACCAAGACTCTGTGATTGAAGGGCCAGGCTCCAAGGGGCCTGAAAAGGACAGAGGAATTCTCCCTAAGAGAACTGACAGAGAGGAGGAGAGGCACAGATCCCCTTCCAGGGAATCTGACCACTCTTATCACTCTGGCAGAGAATTTGTCCAGCAGAGGAGCTCATACTTTTCCTTAAGAGAGACCTCCTCTGAGAGAAGGTGCAAACTGCTCCAGTATGAGGAAGCCAGAGTGGCCCTCAGAACCAAGCAGTTGGCACTGGATAGGGAAGCCCTGGAGATCCAGAGAGCTTCTAGAAAAGAGGGGTTAGAACCCCCTGGTGGCAGCAACAGTGTCCCTAGAGGCAGAGAATATATTCCTGACCATAGGAACCTGAGCAAGGTTGTTCCTCCCTACCAGAGTGGGGATGATATCCACAAGTGGATAACTGCTATGGAGAGGGCTTGTAGAGTACAGCAGGTCCCCCAAAAGCAGTGGGCAGCAATCTTGTGGCTCTCCTTTTCAGATAAAGGAAGAGACAAGCTCCTCACTGTTAGAGAGGAGGATGCTGATGATTATGAGGTCCTGAAGAGTGCACTGATAGATGGGTTTGGCTTAACCACTGAGCAGTACAGGTTAAAGTTCAGAGATACCCAGAAGGCACAGACTCAGGACTGGACTGACTTTGTTGATTGTGCAACCAAGGCTCTAGAGGGTTGGCTGGTTGGCAGTAGGGTTACTGATTTCAAGGGATTGTATAATCTGATGATGAGAGAACAGATCCTAAATAATTGCCAGAACCAGTTGTTGCATCAGTACCTGGTGGACTCTGATCTGACCTCTCCCCAAGAATTGGGAAAGAAGGCAGACAAATGGGTCAGAACCAGGGTGAGGCAGAAAACCCAGAACCAAGGGGGTGACACTAAGAAGCAAGATCCTAAAGGCTCTGAGAAAGGTGGGGATAAGTCAAAAGACCAGAAGTCTTCACAAGGGCCCCAAAAATCTGCATCTGGTGGGGAGTCACAGTCCAACAAGGGAAAAGGCCAAAAGAAGCCCTGGTGCAAATTCTGTAAACAGAAAGGGCACTGGACTTCTGATTGTACCAAGTCCAAAGACCAAACCACCACCACTCCTGCCCCTAAGGCAACTGTGCCCCCTAGCTCAGCTACTGGTGGAGGTGGTACGCAGAATAAGGGTGTAGTAGGGTTGACCCTGGGTTCTGAAGTGGATTCTGACCTAGTCAGAGTGACCACTCAGGCAATGCTGATTTGTGAGGGAAACATTGATATGTCCTTCCTAGTAAGCCCCAGTAATCTGGGCAAGTACAAACAGCAGCCTTTGATAAATGGCAAACAGGCTTTGGCATTTAGGGACACAGGTGCTAGTGTCACCATGGTGGCAGAGGACCTAGTGGACCCTGGACAGATCATCCTTGGTGAAATGTACCAGGTGACCAATGCAAGCAATGTCCAGACCAACCATAGTCTGGCAGTTGTGAATTTCTCCTGGGGAGGGGTAACTGGCCCTAAAAAGGTTGTAGTCAGTGCAGACCTCCCTGTAGAATGTCTGTTGGGCAATGATCTAGAGACTTCAGCCTGGTCTGAAGTAGAGTTATGGACTCATGCTGAGATGTTGGGCATCCCTGCAGAGGTATTTGCTGTGACCAGGTCACAAGCAAGAATGCATGACACTGAACCAGCTCTGGATCCTGGAACAATGGACCAGATGCTTCCCAAGAGGAGGAGCAGTAGGGTTAAGGCAGTGCCTTCCCCTCTGTCTCAGATCAAGGATTCACTTCCAGAGGGAGGTGAAGCAGAACCTGAAGAAGGAACTGCCCCAGAGGGACTTGAACCTGACCAGGTTGAGTTCTTGGGGGCAGGGGGCCCTTCTAGAGAAGATCTGAGTAAGGAGCAACAGTGCTGCCCCTCTCTTGAACCCCTCAGACAGCAGGCTGCTGCTGAGGCTGCTGGGAGTGCTAGTGGGTCCCATAAAGTTTATTGGGATGAGGGACTCCTATATTCTGAGGGTAGAGACCCAGCCCCTGGAGCCACCAGGAGGTTGGTAATACCTCAGAAGTTTAGGGGTTCCTCTTGACCTTAGCACATGATATCCCTTTAGCAGGTCACTTGGGCCAAAACAAGACCTGGGACAGGCTTGTTCCACATTTTCATTGGCCACATATGTCAGAGGACACAAAGGAGTTTTGTCGCTCCTGTGTCACTTGCCAAGCCAGTGGTAAGGCAGGTGGCACAACAAAGGCCCCCTGATACCACTACCTGTGGTGGGGGTACCCTTTGAAAGGGTAGGGATTGACATTGTCGGTCCCCTTGACCCTCAGACTGCATCTGGGCACAGATTTATCCTGGTGGTAGTGGATCATGCCACCAGGTACCCAGAGGCAATTCCCTGAGGACCACCACAGCACCTGTGGTGGCAAGAGCCCTCATTGGAGTTTTCTCCAGAGTGGGTTTTCCAAAGGAGGTCATTTCTGACAGAGGTACCAACTTCATGTCAGGATATCTGAAAGCAATGTGGAAGGAGTGTGGTGTAACTTATAAGTTCACCACCCCTATCACCCACAATGCAATGGTTTGGTTGAACGCTTCAACAAAACCTTGAAAGGAATGATTAAAGGACTCCCAGAGAAGCTTAGGCGGAAATGGGACCTTCTTCTTCCTTGCCTGTTTGCCTACAGAGAGGTTCCACAGAAGGGGTTGGTTACAGCCCATTTGAGCTTCTGTTTGGGCATCCTGTGAGAGGTCCACTATGTTTGGTAAAGAGGGCTGGGAGTTACCTCTCAAGCCCCCAAACAAGATGTGATGGACTATGTACTTGGTCTCCGCTCCCGGATGGCAGAGTACATGAAAAAGGCAACCAAAAACCTGGAGGCCAGCCAAGAATTGCAAAAAGCTTGGCATGACCAAAGGCTGTGCTGACTGTATACCAGCCAGGAGAGAAAGTGTGGGTGTTGGAGCCTGTGGCCCCAGCAGCCCTCCAGGACAAATGGAGTGGCCCCCATACAATAGTTGAACAGAAGGGAGAAGTCACCTATCTGGTGAATCTTGGAACTCCCAGGAGCCCCCTAAGGGTGCTTCATGTCAACAAATTAAAGCCATATGTTGACAGGGCTGACATGGGCTTGCTCATGGCAACTGATGAGGACCAGGAGGAGGAGAGTGACCCTCTCCCTGACCTGCTCTCTCAGAACCCTGATGATGGGTCAGTAGATGGTGTTGCTTTGGCAAGCAGCCTCACTGACCATCAACAAACTGAGTGCAGACAAGTTCTGCAACAGTTTAGACATATGTTTAGCCTGACCCCTAGTCAGACTACCTGGTGCACCCATGAGGTGGACACTGGGGACAGTCTGCCTGTCAAGAATAAAATCTACAGGCAACCTGACCATGTCAGGGACTGTATCAGGACTGAAGTCCAGAAAATGTTGGAGTTAGGCGTGATTGAGCCTTCAGATAGCCCTTGGGCTAGCCCAGTAGTCCTGGTACCCAAGCCTCATACCCAGGGTGGTAAGAAAGAAATGAGGTTTTGTGTAGACTACAGAGGCCTCAATGCAGTCACTAGGACTGATGCCTATCCCATACCAAGGGCAGATGAGCTGATTGATACTTTGGCCTCAGCCAAGTATCTAAGCACATTTGACCTAACAGCTGGCTACTGGCAAATCAGATTAGCTGATGATGCAAAAGCCAAAACAGCATTTTCGACCCCTGGTGGGTACTACCACTTTGTGGTGATGCCCTTTGGATTGAAAAATGCACCTGCCACTTTTCAGAGGTTGGTGAATAAAGTTCTGGCAGGGATGGAAACTTATTGCTCAGCTTATCTAGATGATATTGCTGTCTTTAGTTCCTCCTGGCAGGATCACCTGGTCCACCTCAGAAATGTTTTGGAGGCCCTGCAGAAAGCAGGCCTCACTATCAAGGCCACCAAGTGCCAGATAGGGCAGTCAGGTTGTGTACCTGGGCCACCTTGTAGGTGGAGGCCAGGTTCAGCCTTTACAGAGCAAAATCCAAACCATAATGGAATGGGTTGCTCCAACCACCCAGACACAGGTGAGAGCCTTCTTAGGCCTGACTGGGTACTATAGGAGGTTTGTCAAGGGATATGGATCTATAGTGACCCCCTTGAATGATCTTACCTCTAAGAAAATGCCAAAAAGGTTCAGTGGACAGCTAGCTGTCAAAAGGCATTTGAAGACCTAAAGCAGGCCATGTGCACTGCCCCCATCTTACAGAGTCCAGACTACACCAAAAAGTTCATTGTCCAAACAGATGCTTCTGAGCTGGGTGTGGGAGCTGTACTGTCTCAACTGAATGATGAAGGTCAAGACCAGCCAGTAGCTTTTATTAGCAGAAGGCTGACCCCTAGAGAGAAACGTTGGTCAGCTATAGAGAGGGAGGCCTTTGCTGTGGTATGGGCCCTGAAGAAGCTGAGGCCATACTTGTTTGGTACTCACTTCATAGTTCAGACTGACCACAAGCCCCTCCTATGGCTAAAGCAGATGAAAGGTGAAAACCCAAAACTTTTGAGGTGGTCCATTTCCCTACAGGGGATGGACTATACAGTGGAACATAGGCCTGGGACCCAACATGCCAATGCAGATGGACTCTCAAGGTATTTCCACTTTGAACACGAAGACTCAACTGGTCAAGGTTAGTTTAGTGTCCCTACGTTTGGGGGGTTGTGTAGGAGAGTAGGATCTGCCTCTTATGTTGCCCCCACTTTTTTCTGATGTTAGCACTGGTTTCTGGCTATAGTCTGGCTGGGTCCCTGCCAATCAGGGCCCCAGCCTCTCTGTTCTCTCTAAACGACATGGAGTGCACTCTAGGTGCACTAGTGATTGGATACTGTGGTGCCTTATAAGTCCCTAGTATATGGTACCTTAGGTGCCAAGGGCATAGGTACTTCACAGGCCTACCAGGGGCTGCAGCATGTGTTATGCCACCCCTGGGAAGCAGTCTAAATCTGACACCACAGGCCTGCTACTGCAGCCTGGGTGAGGTGGTGCTAGCACCCCTCACTGAGATATAGGTTTCCTATATCTCTCCTGCACACACATATAAACCTATCAGTCACCCCTAAGGCAGGCCCTATCAATCCTGAGGGCAGGGTGCTTGGCTTCTATGTGAGGGGGTGCCTCTGCCTGAGCAGGGCCCCTCTGCAGCTCTCAGAGTCTATTCTCTGTTGCTGTTTGTGGATGCGGTTAAACCATATACTCTTAAGTGCATTATATCCTCGCGGTAAATGCTAACTTTGGAATGGCTGCATCAAAACATGTCGTGTTTGGTGTCAAACATCTTGGAATACAACCCCCCGCCAATGTTGGCGGCGGGGGTAGCATTCCACCCTTCTAGAGGGATAAGACATGTACCTGCTGTGGAAACGCGGTAGAATCCTAAAGAGCCCTGGCATCACAAAATGGATGCCACCAGTCAGACACTGGGCTGCCCTCCTGCTGATGACCGAAACTCGCAGTGGAGGAAGCCCAACAATAGGCATCCTGTCACAGGGAGGTGTAACCACCTTCCAGACAGGGTTTAGTGTATTGGGGCTGGGTGGGTGCACTCTTAGAGTGCTTTGAAGTCCTGCACTGGGGGAGCAGAAGGCTCCTCTGTGCATATGCCAGTTCAAACCAGCTCAGGGGCTACCTGCCCCTGCTCTGGCGCGAAACTGGACAAAGGGAAGTGGGTGTAGCCACCCCTCCCTTGACCCTCCCATAGGTGGGGTCATAGAGCTAGTCCATCCCCTCTTTTTAGTATAAGAGGGGGAACCTTGCCATTGCAAAGCAGATAACCCCTGGACGACGCTCTACAGAAGAATCCTGGCCCTTCGACGTTCCACTACCTTTGGAAGACAGAAGAATCTCCCTTGGAGTCAAGGAGTGACTCCCCTGCTTGGCAGGCACCAAAAACGACAACGACGGTCGCAAACTACGCCGCTCCCGCCGGAGTCCGAAGTCCCTGCAGCCCAAGAAGTGGATTTCCTGACTTCTCCAAGGCCATCGTGAGTCCCCAGCGAAGCTGAGGCAAGTGGACCCCACGAGTAACGAGGAACCGCGACCCCTGGGTACCGTGCACTATTGTCGAGTGCAACCCCTTCACAACGTTCTACGAACTTGTGCTTTGGACCACGTGTGGTCCCGACCTCCAGCAGGAATCCCTCCGAAGATCAGAGGCCTACACCGTCCCGAGTGACCGTGGGCCCCTGTTGAGTGATTCCGCCCGAGGTGTCTTCGCGATCCCTTGCCCGCCGGCTTGTGGGTCCCCAGAAGACTTCTTAAAGAAACCAAAGGGCTCCCCTGGTTGCTCCAGGCCTGCCCTGACTTACCCTCGCTGGGTGAGTCCCTCAGACCTTGCTGGTCTGCGCCATCGACTTTTCTTCATCTCCCCGAGACTTGCTGCTGCCAAGGCTTGTTGGCTCCAATCGAGTTGCCGACACCGCAGTCAGCTGCAGACGTCGAGGACCCACCGAATCCAGCTCCTGGTCGTCGTCGACACCTCCTGGACCACGTGGCTGAAGAGTCAAGGCACCCACAACCGACCTGAATCAACCGACGACGGTGGGCATCCATCTTCCTTGCCCCGGGTCACTGCCAAGTGACTTTGAACACTGTCCCCTCTGCTTTCAGGTCATCCTTCTTCAGAATCCAGGCTTGGATTCCACCGGACACTTCTTCAGCTCCCGCAAGCAGCAAGTCTTCTTTGTTCGCCATTGAAAACGACGCCGCGACCCGACACCAAAGGACACCTATGCACCCGGCTTCCCTGGGTGAGGTAACTCCAGCACTACGGTGCTCCTGTGGGTGTGGGCCCTAGAACTACTTACCCTGTAAGTGACTTGCTTGTAGGTTCTCCCGAAGTATCCTAAAACTCTTTATTTCCAACCGCGACTTGCCCCATTGAAGTTAAAGGCGATCCGCGCCTGTGTATCCACACTGCACGCGTCCCCCGTGGGTCATTTACTTACCTGCCTTGGGTGGTTTCGTGAGGCCCCTGCACTTCTGAAGGCCCTAGGCCTTGTCTCCCTGCAAGTCGTTGTCCCTAAGTCTCTTACTTAGTATATGGTCTGGTACGCCCCTAGGGCCCCAGCCATATTTTGTGCTTAACTTATTGTGAAACGTTGATTTGTGCATATGTTTGTCTTCTAATCTCATAAAGAGATTAGTAGAGAGTTATTTAGAAATAAATACATATATATTTGATATATATACCTGTGTGGTGTCTTTTCATTTGGTGATTCAAGAGATTATATGGTAAAACAAGCTGCTTTACATTCCTCCGAGACTTAGCCTGAAGGCTGCTCTCCACAGCTACCACTAGGATAGCTTTCTTTAAAAGGTTGTCTTAAACCTATCTACCATAAGAGTCGATTTGCCCTGGTGCAAGGTGTCCAATTTAATTAGTGAACAGCATATACCAGGCCAACTTCTCACACACCCTGTACAAGTAGGGACCCCAATCCTAGTCAGGGTAAGTCACAACACAATCCTAAATTATCCTGTGCTCACCCTCTCGTAGCTTGGCACACAGCAGGAAGGCTTAACTTGGAAGGCAATATGTAAAGTGTTTGTGTAATAATTCGTACAACAACGCAGTAAATACACCACGAAAAGACTCCACAACAGTTTAGAAAAATAGAGAATATTTATCTGAGTGAAATAAGACCAAAAATTCCAACATGTAGAAGTTGAGATATTGAATTTTGAAGAATTAAATGCAGTAAAGCGCTTAGAAGCAAGTAGTGCTAAAAAGGTTACTTTAGAATATGCTGGACCAGGGCAAAGTCAAGGTTCAGGCTGACCTTGTGAAAGCGCAGGCCGACTACATGAGGCACGTAGGCCCAGATGAACAAAGTACCTTTCCTGGTCGGAAGCAACAAAATGCGTCTTCTCCATGCAGTGAAGGCAATGTGTCGGATCCAATTCACGCAGACACGTCGATGCATCGCCGTCGCGGCTAGTGGTTGGGACCTCGGATCTGGGCTGCATCATCGTCGAGCCTCACAGTCGGGTCGATGCGCTGTAGTCGAGCCTCGCAGTCAGATATTGCAGCGTCGTCGAGCCGCGCAGGGCTGTCTCAGGATCGGCACTGCTTTGGTGTTAAAGGGCACTGCCTCAGTTCCGATCAGCGCAGTGGTGACGATGCATCGATTTTGTAGCAAAGCAGCTGCAGAACCCACTTCGGAGGCCCAAAACATGGAGGGGGCACCACAGGCAAGGGTAGAGCTCACTGAAGGCAGTATCAAGATTGCAGGAAGTGTTTAGTGTCCCTGAGACTTCAGAAAACAGGAGGCAAGCCAACAAGCCCTTGGAGATCACTTGGAGGGAAGGCAGAGTCCAGCTGTCCTTCAGCATAATCTGGGAGCAGCACAGGGGTGCCTCCTCCCCTAAGGCGGAGGAGGATCGCCCCACTACTCTCTGAGCAGTGGAAAAAGGAAAAATAAAATGATAATAACATCATTATCTTTTTGTTTCGGTAGCTACTGGGCTGGGTTAGGGTGGGGTGTAGCTGGAGCTGGTGTCACAGCCTGGGAGGAGGAGTGGTTTGTGCACAAAAAGTGCGCATGATGGTTTGGCCGGCCGTCTTGGCCTGGCCAAACAGTCATTCGCACTTAGCATGTTCTCTGCCGTGCAGGGCTGTCTCAGGATCGGCACTGCTTTGGTGTCGAAGGGCACTGCGTCAGTTCCGATCAGCGCAGTGGTGATGATGTGTCAATTTTGTAGCAAAGCAGCTGCAGAACCCATTTCTGGGGCCCAGAACTTGGAGGGGGACCTCAGGCAAGGGTAGAACTCACAGAAGGCAGAGTCCAGCAGCACCAGCTGCCGGAAGTCTTTGGTGTCCCTGAGACTTCAGAAAACAGGAAGCAAGCCCTTGGATATTACTTGGAGGGAAGGCAGAGTCCAGCTCTTCTTCAGCAGAGTCAGGGAGCCGCAGTCAGCAGAAAAACAGTCCTTCCAGAAAAGCTGTCCAGTTGAGTCCTCTGAGCAGCACAGCAGTCCTTCTGATGGGTTCAGTTCAAGATCCAGAAGCGTCTGATTTATGGGGGTCAGTACTTATACCCAGGTGACATCAAAGGCTGGCCTCTGAAGTGCACACAGTCCACTTCAGCCCAGTCCTGTCCTGTCTGCCAGACTAACCCTGGGGGTAAATCAGTGCTTTGTGTGTGGACAGGACACTACCTATTGTAGTGTAAGTAACAGCACATTCCATTCCTACCTGCCCAGGAAGACCCATCAGAATGCAGATGAGTGATCAGAATGCAGATGAGCCTCACCTTGCTGTGTTTGTGGCTGTCTAGATGGATTGCACAAAGTGTAGCTGTCACCCAACCCAGACGTGTATTGGTGACAGGCTGTAAGGCACAAAAGAGCTAAAAGCAGAGAACTGTCCACTTTCTAAAAGTGGCATTTCTAAAACAGTAATGTTATATCCAACTTCACCAGTAAAGAGTATTTATCAAGACCATTCAAAACATACAAAACATGAAAAAGTCACTCCTCTCTGATCAGGAATTACAGCTTAAAAGTGTATTAAGGAGTTCCCAATGCTAGCCTACGAGAGGACTAGGCCTCAAAGAAGTGAAAAAACGAATTAGGCTGTTCGTCACTACCAGGAGATGTAAAACATAAAAGTACATGTCCTACCTTTAACTTACATAGCACCCTGCCCTTGGGATTACCAAGGTCGGCCTTCCTTAGGGATGACTAGGGGAGTGTAAGGCTTGGCAAGTTGTTTTAAATGGCAATTCGAAGTGGCAGTAAACTGTACACACAGGCCCTGCAATGGTAGCCCTGAGACAGGTTTGAAAGGCTACTTGTGTAGGTGTCACAGTCTGTTGCAGCGCCACTACTAGCATTTAATGTATAGCCCCTGGGTATATTTTATACCACTTTACAAGGGAGTTACAGGTAAATTAAATATACCAAACAGGTGTAGGTCAATCATAACATGTTTAAGGGAGAGAACACATATACTTTAGTACTGGTTAGCAGTGGTTAAGTGCTCAGAGTCCTAAAACCAGTTCTAACAAGTACATGAAAATGAAAAAACTACCCAACCCCTAGGAGCTCTCTTCACTATGGTGGAAGAATCTGCATCAGCATTGGCGTGGTCAGCTCTGGGTGATGTTCCACTGTAAAGTCCATTCCCTGTAGGGAGATGGACCACCTCAAGAATTTAGGATTTTCACCCCTCATCTGCATGAGCCATCTGAGGGGTCTGTGGTCGGTCTGAACCAGGAAGTGAGTTCCAAACAGGTATGGTCTCAACTTCTTCAGTGCCCAAACCACAGCAGAAGATTCTCTTTCAATAGCACTCCACCTCTGTTCCTGTGGAATAAACCTCCTGCTAATGAAGGCTATTGGTTGGTCTAGGCCCTCCTCATTCAGCTGTGCTAAAGCTGCTCCATGCCATGTTCTGAAGCATCCATCTGCACGATGAACTCCTTGGAGAAATCATGGGCATTGAGCACGGGTGCAGTGCACATGACTTCCTTGAGAGAATCAACATCTTTCTGACAAGCCTCTGTCTAGATCACAAATCTAGGCTGCTTCTTAGAAGTCAGCTTAGTTAAGGGTGCAACAATTGTGCCATATCCCTTAACAAATCTCCTGTAATAGCCAGTGAGGCATAGGAAGGCTATCACTTCTGTTTGAGTTTTAGGGGGTTCCCAGGCCGTGATGGTTTCAATCTTGGCCTGGAGGGGCTGCAGCTTGCCTCCACCTGCAGGTGTCCAAATACACCACAGAACTCTGCCCAATCTGGTACTTACTGGTCTTGATGGTCAAGCCTGCCTGTCGCATTGCCTGAAACACCTCCTGGAGGTGATGCAGGTGTTCCTTCCAGCTAGAACTGGAGACAACAATGACATCTAAGTAGGCAGCACAGAAAGCCTCCTTACAAGCCAGGACCCTGTTAACCAACTGTTGGAAGGGAGCAGGGGCATTCTTCAATCCAATGGGCATTACCCAGAATTGGTACTGTCCCGCTGAGGATGAGAATGATGACCCCCTCAGTTAAGGCAATCTGCCAATATCCTGATGTTAAATCAAAGGTACTGAGGAATTTGGAAGCGCCCAACCGAACAATTAGCTCATCAGCTCTGGGGATGGGGTGTGTGTCAGCCCTGGTGACGGAATTAAGTCCACGCTAGTCCATGCAGAACCGGAGTTCTGGTTAGGCGCCTGGCAGGACTGCCTTTCGTACCAATACCACAGGGCTGTACCAGGACTGTTAGAGGGCTCAGTCACCCCTAAAGCTAACATCTTGGAAACTTCCTCCTTGATGCTGGCTCTCACCCTGTCTGACAATATGTAAATTTTGTTCTTCAGAGGGAGACTATCTCCTGTGTCAACATCAAGGACGCATAGATGTGTGTGTCCAGGGGTGAGTGAGAACAGTGGGACAAACTGCCCCAGCATCTGGTAACAGTCTCCACGCTGCTCTGGGGTCCGGGTGGCAGATAGGTTGACACCCTCCACTAACCCATCATATTCCTGTGCAGAGAGGAGGTCAGGGAGAGGTTAACTCTTTTCATCCGCTCCCACATCTATCACTAAGAGCATGCTCACTTCGGCCCTCTCGAAGTGAGGCTTCAACGTGTTCACATGGAGCACCCATAGGGGGTTCCTAGGGGTCCGGAGGTCCAACAGGTAGGTGGCCTCTCCATTCCACTCCTTGATCTCATATGGGCCAGTCCAGCGGTCCTGGAGAGCTCTGGACTCTACTGGTTCCATGACCCATGCCTTTTGGTCAGGCTGAAACTCTACCAGTGTGGCCTTCTGGGCATACCAGAGTTTCATCACCTCTTGGCTGGCCTCTAAGTTACTTTTAACCTTCTTCCAGAAGTGGTGCATCTGGTTCTGAAGGGTCAGTAGGTAGCTGACCACATCCTGGGGGGGTGGGGTGGCTTCCTGGGAGCTTGCTCCTACCCCTCCTTGATGAGGCTTAGAGTTCCCCTAACAGGGTGTCCATAGGGGAGTTCAAAGGGGCTGGACTCTACTCCTTTCTGTGGCACCTCTCTGTAGGCAAAGAAAAGGCATGGCAAGGGGAGGTCCGGTTTACGCCTCCTGGGCTCAGGCAGGCCCATAATCATGCCCTTCAAGGTCATTTTGAATATTTCAACCAGACCATTGGTTTGGTGGTGATAGGGTGTGGTGAACTTGTGAGTTATACCACATTGATCCCACATGGACTTCATGTATGCTTACATGAAGTTAGTATCTGTCCGACACTACCTGCTTGGGGACCCAACTCGGGTAAAGAGCTCCATCAAAGCTCTTACCACCAAGGGTGCAGTCACTGTCCTCAGACGGATGGCCTCTGGGTAGCGGTGGCATGGTCCACCCAAACCAGGAGAAACCTGTTGCCTAGGGCTGTCTTGGGGTCCAAAGGTCCAATGACATTGATGCCCACCCTTTCAAAGGGGGGTACCAGTGACGGTAAGTGAGATCAGGGGAGCTTTGTGCTTTCCCCTGATTTCCCACTGGCCTGTCAGGTGGGACAGGTCCTATAGAATGTATCCGAGGCTGTCTTCATCCAAGGCCAATAAAATTGGGAGACAAGCCTCGTTAAAGTCTTGTCTTGCCCCAAATGCCCTGCCAGGTGAATGTCATGAGCCAAACCCAGTAGGAAGGAATGGTAACACCGTGTGACCACCACCACCACACAGGCTGCCCCAGCACTAGGAATCTTGGTTCACTATAAAGGAGATTGTTCTCCCAGTAGATTAGGTGATCCTACTGTGTGTGCGGAGATTTGTCGTCTCGGACCCTCAAGAGCGGGACACTCTTTCTGCACATGGCAGAATTCCTCCCTGGTGGGCCCACCCTCAACCTGCCAGCTGGCAAGCTCAGGCAGTTCACCCAGGGTGGCAATGTCTTCCCCTGTTGGCTCAGGGGCTTCCTCCTAAGGGACCCTTCTACCGTGGGAAATTGAGGGACCGATTTCCCACACCCCTCTCCTTGGCAGCTGTCTAGGACATTGTTCCAGGCTCCAGACTCCCTTGGCTCCGTTCTCTGTAGCTATGGCTCATGTGGTCGTGCAGACCCACTCAGGCAATCCTATCATCTCCAAGTGAGGCCCAAGCTCTACTTGCTTACAGCCAGGATGTTCCAGGTTATTGCCTCACAGACAATCTATAGGCATGGCAGGGCTCACAGCAGCTTTCAGAGAACCTGAGACCCCTTCCCACCCAAAAGGAACAAGAGCCATCAGTGGATGGTTCTTATGACTGTCACCGACTTTGACTTGGTGGAATGTGTTCAATAGGACCGCTCTGCTGACTCTTGACAGTTGTCATGCTGGCTTCTGTGTCATGTAGAGCCTTCACCTATTGCCCATTACAGATGACCCACTGTCTATACTTGGAAATATTGGAAGGCATGTGGGCTTTTGCCACCATTTCTCTATCTCCTAGGGAAACTAGTGTCATCTCTGTCTGTCCCCCAAAACTAACTGGGACTATCTCCTCCCCAAGCGCTACACTCGTCAACCCTCGTGTCGGCCCACCAATGGTGAGCTGTGCCCACGTGGGACATTTGGAGTCACCCTTTATGCACCTATACTTGTAGCACGCTGCACATTGGGGTACAAACCTCTCTGTCTTATGGTCAAAGAAACCCTTCTTTTAAGAATCATACTGAGACTGATTAGCACTATTCCCCTAGGAATTATTCTGGGGGCCTTCTGAGAACTTGTTTTTAAGTCCACCCCCCCTTTCTTCTGTTGCGAACCCTGACCACCTTTGTGGGTGTCCCACCTCAGACACCTTTTTGGATACCCTGGTGCTAGCCCAGATGTCCGCCTCCTCAGTAAGCTTCGAGGGGTCCATCAGCTTACTGTCAACTAGGTGCTGGCGCAACTCTGTGAAACAGATACTGAGCATGTGCTCTCTCATGATTAAATGATACATCCCATTATAATCACTAACTTTGCTGTCCCTCATCCAGCCATTCAGTGCCTTAATGGAGTAATCAATAAAATCTATGCAGGACTGGTTGGGGAGCTTCTGGCTGTCCCTGAAAATTTGACAATCAATATAGATTTCATAGCAGTGTACTTGGTTTGGTCCCGAACCTTTAATATTAGAAGTGTGACCCTTCCAAGTGTAATCATGTATTTCCGCAGACCTCCCCCCCCCCACTGTTCCTCAGGATCGCTGTATACTTTGAGTGCAACATCATAAGCAGAAAACGATGTATCAATGTCATCCCCCACCACATCATTGGTCACCAGATCCTTTGGTATACAGAACCTTTTAGAGTCAGTTCATGAGCCAACAAAAATGTATTTCCTGCTAAGGCTCTCTCAGCCTCAGACGGTATGACTTCTCTCTCAGCCTTTTCTCCTCAGCTTCTGTCTTTAGCTTTGCTATCTACAGCTTGAATTCCTTCTCCTCCTTCTTCTCCCTCAGCTCCTTTGGGGATATGCCATGAGAGGATACACTGCTTCCTGCTCTCCAAGGAGGCTGACATCCATAGCCCCCCTCCCCCTAACTGCTGCAGGTACCTCCTCAGAAGCTCCTTCAATGGATCATTCTTTTGGGAGCGGGGCTCTGCCCAAGCCCTCAGGACCATTTGGACCACCACTTTCCTGGTGGCTCCTGGGGCAGGTACACCCATCTCTTGCAGGAGGCTGTCAACTGAACCACTGTACAATCTTCCAGCTTGGCCAGCTCAAACTCCATGGCTCCACTTGCAGAACCAGCAAGAGACATGTAGAGGACAGATCAAAATGCAAAGCAGGGAAAAATGAAGATAAAGTGGTTTTAGATGTGGATGGGTAGTGTACACGTAGCTATTGTATTAACCTGCACAAACATAAGTCCTATCCTGATGATCACCAATGTTAGAAATTGGGTCTCTAGTTGGCAGGGGTATGCACCCTGTCCAAGTAGGGACCACAGTCTTAGTCAGGGTAAGTTACAACACAATCCTAAATTATCCTGTGCTCACCCTCGGGTAGCTTGGCACAGGGTAGGCAGGTTTAACTTAGAAGGCAATGTGTAAAGTATTTGTGCAATAACGCATACAACAACACAGTAAATGCACCACGAAGACACTCCACGACAGTTTATAAAAATAGAGAATATTTATCAGAGTAAAATAAGACCAAAACGACAAAAATCCAACAAGTAAAAGTTCAGATATTTAATTTTGAAGAATTAAATGCAGTAAAGTACTTAGAATCAAGTAGCTCTAAAAAGGTTACTTTAGCTCGCACTGGGCAGGAGCAAAGTCAAGGTTTGGGCCGACCTTGTGGAAGTACAGGCCGGCTACTGGAACCACACAGGCCCTACCTTCCTGGTCGGAAGCAACAAAATGCCTCATTCTTCTCCACACAGTGAAGGCAATGCATTGGTTCCGACTCACGCAGACGGGCCGATGTGTCACAGTCGAGCCTCGAGCCTCGAGGTCGGGACCTTGGATCTGCTCTGCATCGAACCTTGCAGTCAGGTCGATGCACCGAAGTCGAGCTTCGCTGTCAGATCTTGCGCCGTCGTTGAGCCTTGCAGGGCTGTCTCCAGATTGGCACTGCATCAGCGTCGAAGGGCACTGCCTCGGTTCCGATCAGTGCAATGGTGACAATGAATCGATTTTGTAGCAAGTAGCTGCAGAACCCACTTCTGAGGCCCAGAACCTGGAGGGGGCACCTCAGGCAAGGGTAGGACTCACTGAAGGCAGAGTCCAGCAGTACCAGCAGGATTACAGGAAGTGTTTTGTGTCCCTGAGACTTCAGAAAACAGGAGGCAAGCCAACAAGCCCTTGGAGATCACTTGGAGGGAAGGCAGAGTCCAGCTGTCCTTCAGCAGAGTCGGGGAGCAGCACAGGGGCTCCTCCTCCGCTAAGGCGGAGGAGCGTCCCCCCACTGTTCTCAGAGCAGAGGAAAAAGGGAAAATAAAATGCTAATAACATCGTTATCATTTTATTTTTTGGAGCTACGGGGCTGGGTTAGGGCGGGGTGGGGTTGGTTTCACTGCCTGGGAGGAGGAGTGGTTTATGCACAATAAGTGCGCATGAGGGTTTGGCCAGCCGTCTTGGGTTCTCCACCGGACTGTAATACACAGCCTGGGTGGAGAACATGCACAGGCTCCCAGTTCCCGTCTGAGCACCAAACCACGGCGCTCAGACCAATCACGAGGCTGCTAACATCAGTGTTTTGATGGCTTAGGGGAGGCTGTGTGCTTACTGCTTCGAAGACTCGCCAGGAAGAGAAGCAACGAAGGAGGAGAGAGGGCCATGAAGAAATAAGTGGTTTTTTAAAAATATATTTTGCTGCCCCCCGCCTGCCACCCCCGTTCCCTTCCAAACATATGAAACATGAAAAAGCTACTCTCTCCGATCAGGAAAACAGTTTAAAAGTGTATTAAGGAATTCCCAATGCTTGCCTATGAGAGGACTAGGCCTCACAGTAGTGAAAAACGAATTAGGCTGTTTGTCACTACCAGGACACATAAAAGTACATGTCCTAGCTTTTACTTACATAGCACCCTGCTCTTGGGCCTTCCTTAGGGGTGACTTATATGTAATAAAAGGGGTGTTTAAGGCTTGGCAAGTAGTTTTAAATGCCAAGTAGAAGTAGCAGTAAACTGCACACACAGGTCCTGCAATGGTAGGCCTGAGACAGATTTGAAAGGCTAGTTGTGTGGGTGGCACAATCAGTGCTGCTGGCCCACTAGTAGCATTTACAGGTCCTGGGTATATGGTATACCACTTTACAAGGGACTTACAGGTGAATTAAATATACCAAACAGGTGTAGGTCATTCATAACATATGTAAGGAAGGGAGCATATGCACTTTAGCAGTAGTTAACAGTGGTAAAGTGTTCCGAGTCCTAAAACCAGCAAAAACTAGTACATACAAATGGAGGGAGGCAGACAAAAAGTTGAGGGGGGACACTACTCTAAGGCTGTCAGGTCTCACAAACAGCAACTACACAGAACACAAAAATTAATGCAACTAAGCATGACCTCGGGGGTGATAATACTAATGCAAAGTCCCTCTCTGACTAGGATAGGGCGCCAGGGTTTGTATAGTATCTGATCACCAATTTTAGCTTATATTATGAAAACAAATGCAGAACTTGCGAACACTAAAGCATCAACAATACTAAACAATTATAGTGGCAAATGTGTCATTTTGATTCACATGTTGATTATATGTGTCCATACCTAAAAAGTTAAAAGCTTATCAGCTTAGGCATAGGGGCTATGTGGGATCATGCAAACGGTTGATGCAATGAATATATAGGTTGGCAGATATTAGGAATTTTTAAGTTGCAAGTATAAGGTTTTAAAGAAGGATAGGTTGTGATCTAAGATGTGAGGTGTGAGCCTTTTGCTGAAATGCAATAGAAAAGATTAAGCATACAGGCATGTGACTGAAAGAAGGCTATACTCAGAAAGAGGGTGCATGCAGAGGATAAAGATAAAGAGAAGGTCACTTTGAAGAAAGAATGGAGATGAATCGAGAGTTGCAATTCAAGGCCAATTTGTCAAGCAGGGTTTTAGCAATACAGCGAAAGGAAGCTTTTTGACATAGCATGCAATTTGTAGGTGTAAAGCTGTAGAAAGGAACATTATGCAGTGCTCTGTGTTTGAGAAGATTGCTATGACATGCTAGTCTGATTGTCCAGATCATTTAAACATTAACAAGCCCAGCCCTGCTATGCCCCAAGCTGACGGCAGATTTTTAAACACAGTTTGGAGTATCCCAAGCTTAGCACAGGGTCTGTATACTGCACAAGGGAGGTGGTGTGGTCTCCTTTGTTCTGCAAGATCTCATTTAATGATCCTTCATCACTACCATAACATTGCTGCACTAAAAGAGTGTTTCACTCACTAAAAACGTATTTGACACTGACTGAGGGCATCTCACCAACATGCAGTCAGGGAAATTCTCTCGAAACCAGATAGCCATATATAATATAACACTATTATTAAAAATATACATTTTACATTCTATTACATTTGTTTTTTTTATTTAATACTATGGAAAACATATACAATCATATATATATATCAGATCTACCTATGCTTTCTAATCCCATTGTAGACTGTTTCTACAGCACAGCACAGCAGATTAACTACAGATACAAGAGGTGCCTACCACTAACATATAAAGCAAATTTGTGCATGTTTGAGTAAGGTGTCTGCATGTTACATGCACTGTGTGTACGAGTGAACCAGGTATATATATATATATATATATATATATATATATATATATCAGAATAAGCTTTATTCGATTTTATGCAAGTAAAATCACAAAAGCAGACACAGCAAATAAAAACAGTTCATCTTATAAAAGGACTTGGTTATGAACATACACACAGACAAACAAAAGATATCGCAAAAGAAAAACAATGTCTCACAGAATTTAGTCCATCACAGAGTATCAGAAACCAATGTCCTTACAAAATTTAAATAGTAATATATCAGATACCAATAACCCCGTGTCAGAGCCCCAACCTCCACCGGGCGGCCCCGGCGCACGGAGACAGACTTTCCCCGCATAACTCCAAACACCTTCCTTGTTGCCAGCAAAGAAGCACGCCGCACACCAGACCTTCAGGATAACAGGTGCTTTATTTCCAAAGAGCAAATTGGCAGCTAGCTTTCAAGTCCGTAAACCCTTTCTAATGCGTTTCAGCTCATTCAAGCCTTGACCTATAGATACTGCAAATGCTGAATGAGGTTAACAAGCATGTGGCAACATGGCATTGTTTAAAGTTGGATAATCTGCACATTGAAAGTACTCACATATGAAAGTAAAACTGCAGTGTCCCTGAAATAAGAACTGTATAATGGGAAATCGTATTGCAGTAATTACACAAACAGGGAGATTCCGCTTTAAAAAAAAAAAAAGTGCATCATGGGCTTTGCAGTATCTATAGGACTACAGGAGAACTGAGTAGTTCTAGAGGGTGTATAAAGCCATGTGACATCACTGCTAACACATTGATGGCCCGCCTGTGATCAAGGCTTAAATGAGCTGAAACGCGTTAGGAAGGGTTAATGGACTTGAAAGCTAGCTGCCAAATTGTTCTTTGGAAAATAAAGCACCTGTTATCCTGAAGGTCTGGTTTGCTTCTTTGCTGGCGACAAGGAAGGTGTTTGGAGATATATATATATATATATACACATAAAAATTATAAATCAATTGCAAAACATTTCAAAACTGAGCAAATAAATCAAATATAATAAAAATGTACTCCAAAAAAGACATTTACTAACATTATTATAAAGATTAATATATATTAATGTTAAGATTTTAAGTAAACATACATATATATATATACACACACATATACACACACACACACACACAGAGATAATATATAAAATTGAGTAAATAAATAATAATAATAGATATATTTAAACAACATTAGGAAAAGTATCGGAGTCGGGAATAATAGATATACTATTCCCACTCCAGTTTATGCAACAGTAGGGAAAGTGTTAGAACTGGGGGTCTCTAGTTGGCAATGGTTTGCACCTTTGTCCAAATAGGGACCCTTGCTTCTAGTCAGGATAAGGGGGAAACACTCCTAAAATAACCCCTGCTCACCCCCTGGTAGCTTGGCACGAGCAGACAGGCTTATCTCAGAGGCAGTGTGTAAAGCATTTGTGACCACATACAGTAATACAGTGAAAACACTACAGATGGACACCACACAGGTTGTTTATGTAAAAATAAGTAATCTTTATATAGACTTATCACAAGACCCAATAGCAAAAATCCACAATACTGTAATCAAAAATAGACTTAAAATGATAGAGACAGTTCACGTTATCTTCAAAAATAGGATAGTCACTCAAATAAAGCTTGTAGCAACAAATAACTCCACTTGGAGTTATCACGACGTCGTGACCGGTGGAAATCCCAAAGTACGGCGCCGACCGCGAGGTGCGCGGCGTCGGGCCGGAGTCGAGCAGACCCACAAAGAACAGTACCTGGAATTCGATGAAAACAAAGACGGTGCACGGCGTCGGGAGGTGATGCTTCGTTGGCGCCGGCGGCGTCGGTTCCTTACGACCCCAGGGGAGGTGATGTCTCGGTTCCTTACTGCAGCGCAGGGAGGTGAGCGTCGGTTCCTTACTGTGTCGGGGAGGTGACGTCACGGATGGCGGCGAGGCGTCGGTTCCTTACGATGGTGCGGCGTCGATGGATTCGAGGGTCACCCACGTCGAGGATCGGCTCCGCGATGATGAAGCCCTGGCGTCGGTGAAGTCGGGGCTGCGGTGCGAGTCGGGACGGTGCGTCGTGAGCGTCACGAGCGGTGTCCTCGGCTCCGGTGCAGGCAGCGGCCTCGATGACGGCTCCGGAGTCGATGTCGCACGGCGTCGGCAGGCGTCGGGCCTACGGTGCAAGTCGGGGCGGTGCGTCGTGCTCTTCACGAGCGGTGCCCACGGCTCGGTGCAGGTTACGGCGTCGCTCGCCGGCGTCGGTGTTGCAATTTCCCTCTGTTAGCAGCTAAAACAGCAGTTCCAGATGCAGGCAAACAGAAGGGGTGAAGTCTTTGTGTCCCTGTGACTTCAGGCAGGAGGCAAGCTCAGTTCAAGCCCTTGGAGATTCCCTTCTTCAAGATGACCAAGCACAGCAAAGTCTTTTCTCCTGTCCTTGGCAGAAAGCAACCACTGCAGGCCAACCCCAATCAGCAAAACAGCACAGGGGCAGTACTCCTCCTTCAGCTTCTCCGGTTCTTCTCCTTGGCAACAGGTTTCTTGATTTCCCAGAAGTGATCTAATTTCCTAGGGGTCTGGGTCCCCTTTTTATACACCTTTTCCCTTTGTTCTCTGAAGGCAGAGAGGCCTCTGCCTAGTCCAAAACCAGTTCTGGTCAGTCCTGGAGCACTTTGTTTTTCTGACTCCTTCTTTCCTTTGTGAGTGAGGGGCAGAGCCATCAGACGCCCGGCAGGAGGTGGAGCCAGCATTGTGGAAGGCAGGCACAGCCCTATTCAGACCCAGGTGCAACTCCTCCCTCCACTCTGGATGCAGGCCTTCCTATTCAGCCCTGTGCTGACTCACCCTGTCTCCTGTAGCCACCCCCAGCCCCTGTCACTCAATCTCTAGACAAGGAATACACAACCTAGCAGAGGCAGGCTTGGAAGTTTAGGCAAGAAAATACCCACTTTCTAAAAGTGGTATTTTCAAACACAGAATGTTAAAACCAACTTCACTAAAAGATGTATTTTATCATTCTGAGTTCAGGCATACTAAATTCGTTTTTCTACCATGTTCTCTGGGTCAGTTAGGATTATAAGGTGTAATAATCAAAACTGCCCATTCTGGCCTATGGAGAACAGGTAGCCTTGCAATAGTGAAAAACGAAAATGGCTGTAATTCACTATTAGGACATGCCACACACACCAGGGCATGTCCTACCTTATACTTACAATGCACCCTGCCCTTGGGCCTACCTTAGGGGTGTCTGATATGAAGATAAGGGAAGGATTAGGGACTGGCAAGTGGGTGCACTTGCCAAGTCGACATGGCAGTCACAGACTGCACACAGGCTCTGCAATGGCAGGCCTGAGACACATTTTACAAGCTGCTTCTGTGGGTGGCACAACCAGTGCTGCAAGCCCACCAGCAGCATTGGATTTACAAGCCCTGGGCACACTCAGTGCACTGTACTAGGGACTGACAAGTAAACCAATCATCCAATCATGGAGTCACTAATCCATAACACAATTTATCATGGGAGAGCATATGCACTTTAGCACTGATCAGCAGTGGTAAAGTGCCCAGAGTCATAAAACCAACAAAAACAGGTCAGAGAAAATATAGGAGGAAGGCAAAAAGTCCAGGGATGACCCTGCAAAAAGGGCCAAGTCCAACACAACCCCCTTCCAGCCAAAACGCAGGGGAGACCAATCACTACCCTGATGGGCTTCTCTGCTTTGGGCGATAGAACCTGGACCCTGGCCCACAACAGCAGGGGCATACTCCAGTTCTACGCCAATCTGAACCTATTTGGATCCCTCTGTCCATACTCTCAGGGCCCACCCAGCTAACCCATGGGGAACCCTTCTCCTCAACTGTGGACACCACCTGTGCAGCACCTAACCTTAGCTTGCTCACAGGTGTGTCCCAACCGACAGACAGTACCCCCATGGCCAACACAAATGTGTGGCCTAGTCCACCCCCGGGTGTGACTTCTGTCCCCTCCCAGGGGCAACTCTGTCCACCAGGACAGCAAGCCACAGTGGCCACTGACAGCCGTCAGTGATGAGAGCCAGGCCCCAGGCCTTTCATGGCTCTCCAACCTCTGTGGTGTCAGAGAGCGGGGGCAGTAGCCCCAGGTGCCTGGCACCCTTTGTCCACTCTCCCAACCGTCAGGTCAGGTATGACATCCTGACACTGACCCACCAGCCCCGGGCCTGTAACCGGCGGCTGGACAGGAGACTGGGGTGGGCTCTCCCACACCTGGTCCTCCTCCTTGGGGCTCTGCACCCTCCCACCTGGAGCTGTACCCCCTTCCAGAATTGTCAGGGCACCTGTGGCAGGGGTCCTGCACAATTCGCCCACCAGTTCAGGGGTTCTATCCTGCAACTGGGATCCCAGCATAGGGTCTGTACCCTTAGACTGGGTAGAGGCCAGGGGTGAGGCTGTCCTCTCCCCGCCCCCTTACTGGGGTCCTGCACCCTCCCACCTGGAGTGGTGCCCCCAGAAGACAAACTGGTAGGGGCACTGTTAGCAGCTGCCCCTTCCTCCAGGTCAGGGGGACACCCTGAACCTGGTCCTCCAACCCAGGGTCTGTACCCTTAGGCTGGACCTGTGCCTGGCAACCCAGGACTTCCGGGAGGGTACACCAACCCCCCAAGGGAAACACACTCCTCTAGAGTTGTGTAATAATCTGCCTGGCGCACCAGGACTTCCTGGGGAGCACGCATGCCCCCCAGAGGGTAACACATCTCTCATGTGTTGTGTGACAGTCCGCCTGGCGCAGATCTCCCGACCCCTGTCCATCTGACAGCGCGCGAAGATCCCCCAGGACAGAAGTGGTGTCACCATGGTCATTCACTGGTGACTCAGCCCTTCTGGCGGGTCCCTGACCCACTGGTTCTTCCACTGGGGACTCTCTCCCCCTCTCACCCCTCACTCTGGACTTCTGCACCCTCCCAAGTGGAGCGGCCCTGCCAGATACCAGAAACACTGGAGCTCCATTTACAGACGCTCCAGGTTCTCTAGACACTAGGAGATCCTCCTCAACAGGCGGCCCATCAGGACAGCCTAGGCTCCCTACCTGGTGTTCCCTTAAAGAACCATCCAGGCTCTGAGACTGGGTTTCGGGCACCTTGGGACACGCAGCCCCACACTCACTCCTTCTCCACTACACCGGGACCTAGCTGGGCTACTCTGAACCACTTCCACCACTCTGGGCTGGAAGATACCTGAGCCACTCCTCTTAGGGTCACTCCCCAATGCCTTTTCAGACCCTCTGGAAACCACCAAAAGGTCTTCCTCCCTCGTGAGCTCCCTGGGGTCAGAGAACTCACTCTCCAACAGGTGTTGGCATAGCTCTGGAAAACAGGGACTTACAATATGCTCTCCCACAATTGGATCACACAACCCCTCACAGGTGTTAACCAAGTTATCCTTCACCTCACCATCCAGTGCCTCACACATGTACCCCACACCACTCTGCTGAGATTGGCAAGACAGTATCTGACTGTCTCTGTCACTCAACCCACACTCTTCTGGGCGGTCTTCACACTCCCACCCCAGGAATTCAAACATGGGGGAACCACTCTCCCTGCACCTCTCATCTAGAGTCAGTAGAGTGTCCCTCCCACCACTAGGACTATGAACCCCTGTGCCAGTTCCCCAATCCACCTCAGGGACGCTGCGCACCACTGGAGCTACCTCATACCCTTGAACCTCCTGGTGTATATTAACCCCCTCCAAGTCAGGCACCACATCTCTGGGTGTGTGTACTACTCCCTCAGCACTAGGTAATACAATTTTGCTGCCACCAGAAGGAGGAATCCCTAAGCCCCTGGCTTTGAACTCCAACACCCTCATCATTCTCTCATGCTCTAAAAGCATCTTCCTTTCTTCCATGGCCAACCTCTTACTTTCCAACTCCAATTTCTTATGCTCAAGGCTATCATGGCTTCCCTGTTTTAGTTTGGCCATTTCCATTTCATGCATCCTGCTTTTGTCCCTGTCCTCCAGCTCCTCTGGAGACAGGCCCTTTGAGAAACACTGCTGCCCTCCCTGGAAGGCGCTCTCCTCCCAGTTAAGCCCAATGGCCCCTCAAGCTGCCCATCTAAATTCTCTGCCTCCTCCACAGGCTCCTCGGACTGCCCACTGGCATTCCGTGCTTCCAACCAGGCCCTTAGCGCCTTGTGAAACTCCTCCTTCCTGGTGAGGCCTCTCATAGAGATTTTAAACTTTTTGCAAACAGCTTTGAGTTCTGGCACAGTGTAGGTATCAACCCTATCTTCTTCAAATTCAATATCTGCAGGTGCAATGGATCCTTTTTTGCTCATGGTGAAAATTGGCAGTTCTCAACAAAAATAAAGGTTCCAAGGAAAAAAGTCCTATCAAGATGTATGTGGTCGCGTATTGGTCTGCACTCACTAGTAGTGTACACCAATCACTGTATATGAATCACAAATGCAAGTCCAAATCCTCACCGCTGACCACCAATGTTAGAACTGGGGGTCTCTAGTTGGCAATGGTTTGCACCTTTGTCCAAATAGGGACCCTTGCTTCTAGTCAGGATAAGGGGGAAACACTCCTAAAATAACCCCTGCTCACCCCCTGGTAGCTTGGCACGAGCAGACAGGCTTATCTCAGAGGCAGTGTGTAAAGCATTTGTGACCACATACAGTAATACAGTGAAAACACTACAGATGGACACCACACAGGTTGTTTATGTAAAAATAAGTAATCTTTATATAGACTTATCACAAGACCCAATAGCAAAAATCCACAATACTGTAATCAAAAATAGACTTAAAATGATAGAGACAGTTCACGTTATCTTCAAAAATAGGATAGTCACTCAAATAAAGCTTGTAGCAACAAATAACTCCACTTGGAGTTATCACGACGTCGTGACCGGTGGAAATCCCAAAGTACGGCGCCGACCGCGAGGTGCGCGGCGTCGGGCCCGGAGTCGAGCAGACCCACAAAGAACAGTACCTGGAATTCGATGAAAACAAAGACGGTGCACGGCGTCGGGGAGGTGATGCTTCGTTGGCGCCGGCGGCGTCGGTTCCTTACGACCCCAGGGGAGGTGATGTCTCGGTTCCTTACTGCAGCGCAGGGGAGGTGAGGCGTCGGTTCCTTACTGTGTCGGGGAGGTGACGTCACGGATGGCGGCGAGGCGTCGGTTCACTTACGATGGTGCGGCGTCGATGGATTCGGGGTCACCCACGTCGAGGATCGGCTCCGCGATGATGAAGCCCTGGCGTCGGTGAAGTCGGGGCTGCGGTGCGAGTCGGGACGGTGCGTCGTGAGCGTCACGAGCGGTGTCCTCGGCTCCGGTGCAGGCAGCGGCCTCGATGACGGCTTCGGAGTCGATGTCGCACGGCGTCGGCAGGCGTCGGGCCTACGGTGCAAGTCGGGGCGGTGCGTCGTGCTCTTCACGAGCGGTGCCCACGGCTTCGGTGCAGGTTACGGCGTCGCTCGCCGGCGTCGGTGTTGCAATTTCCCTCTGTTAGCAGCTAAAACAGCAGTTCCAGATGCAGGCAAACAGAAGGGGTGAAGTCTTTGTGTCCCTGTGACTTCAGGCAGGAGGCAAGCTCAGTTCAAGCCCTTGGAGATTCCCTTCTTCAAGATGACCAAGCACAGCAAAGTCTTTTCTCCTGTCCTTGGCAGAAAGCAACCACTGCAGGCCAACCCCAATCAGCAAAACAGCACAGGGGCAGTACTCCTCCTTCAGCTTCTCCGGTTCTTCTCCTTGGCAACAGGTTTCTTGATTTCCCAGAAGTGATCTAATTTCCTAGGGGTCTGGGTCCCCTTTTTATACACCTTTTCCCTTTGTTCTCTGAAGGCAGAGAGGCCTCTGCCTAGTCCAAAACCAGTTCTGGTCAGTCCTGGAGCACTTTGTTTTTCTGACTCCTTCTTTCCTTTGTGAGTGAGGGGCAGAGCCATCAGACGCCCGGCAGGAGGTGGAGCCAGCATTGTGGAAGGCAGGCACAGCCCTATTCAGACCCAGGTGCAACTCCTCCCTCCACTCTGGATGCAGGCCTTCCTATTCAGCCCTGTGCTGACTCACCCTGTCTCCTGTAGCCACCCCCAGCCCCTGTCACTCAATCTCTAGACAAGGAATACACAACCTAGCAGAGGCAGGCTTGGAAGTTTAGGCAAGAAAATACCCACTTTCTAAAAGTGGTATTTTCAAACACAGAATGTTAAAACCAACTTCACTAAAAGATGTATTTTATCATTCTGAGTTCAGGCATACTAAATTCGTTTTTCTACCATGTTCTCTGGGTCAGTTAGGATTATAAGGTGTAATAATCAAAACTGCCCATTCTGGCCTATGGAGAACAGGTAGCCTTGCAATAGTGAAAAACGAAAATGGCTGTAATTCACTATTAGGACATGCCACACACACCAGGGCATGTCCTACCTTATACTTACAATGCACCCTGCCCTTGGGCCTACCTTAGGGGTGTCTGATATGAAGATAAGGGAAGGATTAGGGACTGGCAAGTGGGTGCACTTGCCAAGTCGACATGGCAGTCACAGACTGCACACAGGCTCTGCAATGGCAGGCCTGAGACACATTTTACAAGCTGCTTCTGTGGGTGGCACAACCAGTGCTGCAAGCCCACCAGCAGCATTGGATTTACAAGCCCTGGGCACACTCAGTGCACTGTACTAGGGACTGACAAGTAAACCAATCATCCAATCATGGAGTCACTAATCCATAACACAATTTATCATGGGGAGAGCATATGCACTTTAGCACTGATCAGCAGTGGTAAAGTGCCCAGAGTCATAAAACCAACAAAAACAGGTCAGAGAAAATATAGGAGGAAGGCAAAAAGTCCAGGGATGACCCTGCAAAAAGGGCCAAGTCCAACAGAAAGCATAGTTAAATTTACTTCCCACTCCAAGATGGTAAATTGTAGGGAAAGTAGTGGACTTAGGAGGGATAAGATTTACTATTCCCACTCCAGTCTGTGCAACAGTAGGGAAAGTGTTGGACTTCAGAGTGGTGAGTTTATTATTTCCTCTCCAGTCTGTGCAACAGTACAGAAAGCGGTGAACTATGGGGTAAGATTGACTATTCCCTCTCCAGTCTGTGGAACAGTACGGAAACTGTTGGACTTCGGAGGAGTAAGATTTACTGTTCCCACTCCAGTCTCTGCAACAGTAGGGAAAGTGTTGGCCTTTGGAAGGATAACATTTATTATTCCCATTCCAGTCTGTTTAACAGTAGTGAAAGAGCTGGACTTTGGAGGGGTTACAATTTACTATTCCCACTCCAGTCGGTGCAACACTAGGGAAAGCGCTGATCTTCGGAGGGGTTTGATTTACTATTCCCACTCCAGTCTGTGCAACAGTAGGGAAAGTTTTGAACTTCAGAGAGGTAAGATTTACTATTCCCACTGTAGTCTAAGCAACAGTACAGAAAGTTCTACACTTCACACACATTACATGTTTGAATAACCCTAATGATTTTGAACAAATATAAAAGTCTTAATATGAACATTAATAATGAACCAAAAAAAGAACAAGTTAGTTACCTTCGGTAACGCATTATCTGGTAGAGACAATATCTAGCTGCAGATTCCTTACATTTGAATTTCACAGGTGTCAGGCTGGATCCGGAAACTTCTGCGTGAGCAGTACCCGTGCACGCACCGTCGGGTTGCTCCATATGACTCTGCGTGACATCGTTAGCGTGGGTTGTGGCATCGCGGTCACCTATATAGGCTCCACCCAGGCGGGCGTCAGTACTTTTCACTTTTCCACGCCAGAAGCACAGAGCCTTGAAATGAATGACTTGAGTGTGTGTCATAACTAGAGCCTTGATAAGGGGCAAACCTAGCTATAACAAATGAGTTCGCAGAGCGGGGAGGCTTGGTGGGTCTGTAAGGAACCTGAGGCTACATATTATCTTTACCAGATAATGCGTTACCAAAGGTAAGTAACTTGTTCATCTGATAGAGACTTCTAGCTGCAGATTCCTTAACTCTGAATAGATACCCAAGCTATACCATCCTGGCGGTGCGCTGCGGACAGATTTCTCACACTAAGAAGTCCTGCAGGACCGAACGAGCAAAATGCCCATCCCTGCGGACCGGACTGTCCAGGCAGTAATGCTTGGCAAATGTGTGCAAAGATGCCCACGTTACTGCCTGGCAGATGTCCAGGACTGGAACACCCCGAGCCAATGCCTTGGTCGCAGCCTTCCCCATGGTGGAATGAAATGCTTCTTAGCCAGGGCGTAGCAGATCTTAATGCAGAGAACGAACCAGTGAGAAATTGTCTGTTTCTGCAATGCCTGACCTTTTTTAGCTCCCACGTACCCCACAGAGTTGGTCCTCCACCCGGACCTCTTTTGTGTGGCCAAGGTAGAACGACAATGCTCTTTTTGGGTCCAGACGGTGGGGACGCTCCTCCTCCCTAGAGGGATGCGGGGGAGCAAAAAAGATATGCAGTGTGATTGATTGACCCAGTTGGAATGGGGTCACCACCTTTGGCAAGAATGAAGCCCAGGTGAGAAGGACCACTTTATCTCCAAAGATCATCGAATAGGGAGGCTTGGATGACAATACCTGCAAATCGCTCACCCTCCAGGCCGATGTTTTTGCAACCAGAAAGGCTGTTTTGATGGTAAGCAGCTGGAGGAGACAATTATGAAAAGGCTCAAAAGGAGCACACATAAGAAAAGTGAGAACCAAATTAAGGTTCCACTGTGGCATGACTAAGGTGGAAACATATGTACAAGCCCTTTTAGGAATCTATTTACAACAGGAGATTTAAACAAAGAGGGTTGGTCCGACAGCCGCATGACAGCTGCACAAAAGCGGACAGAGCAGAAACCCTTGAGAGTACCCAACACAGAGCCCTGCTGGGCAAGGGTAAGATTAAAAAGAAGGATAGTAGATAAAGAAGCAGAAAGAGGGTCAATAGACCTTTCCGTACAATATTTTACACAATTTTTCCAACGTCAGGCGTATACCGTCTTAGTCGAAGGCCGTCTGGCCGCCAAAATAACCTCACATACTTCAGGAGGAAGGTCAAAAGCTATCAACTCTCACCGCTCAAGCTCAATGCATTGAGGCAGAGAGTTGACATGTTCGGGTAGAAGACCCTTCCCTGTTGCTGCGACAGAAGATCCTCCCGAAGGGGCAGCCTGATCGGAGGATCGATGCTCATTTTCAGAAGCTCTGGATACCAGACTCTCCTTGCCTAGTCTGGAGCCACAAGAAAGACTTGAGCCCGGTCGTTCTTGATCTTCTTGAGAACACTGGGCAGAAGTGGTATGGGTGGAAAGGCGTACAGTAGGCCTGAGCTCTACTCGCAAGGAAAAGTGTCGCAAAGCGATAGCCGCCTTAGAAACTCCATTGCGCAAAACTGCTGACATTGCGCGTTCCCTTTGGAGGCAAACAGATCTAACCAACGCCTCCCCATTGCTGAAAGACACCTTGCGCCACCTCTCACTGGAGACACCATTCGTGATCCACTAGGCATCGATGACTGAGTTTGTCTGCCCTGGCATTCAGAGTACCAGCCAGATGCTGAACCACCAGGGTTATGCCCTGCTGTTCCAGCCATGTCCAGAGACGCAGGGCCTCTTGACAAAGGGTCCACAACCCCACTCCACCCTGCTTGTTGCAGTACCACATGGCGGTGGTGTTGTCTGTGAACACCTGCACTAACTTCCCCTGGATAGTGGGAAGAAATGCTATCAATGCCAACCGTATAGCCCAAAGCTCCAACAAATTGATGTGGAGCGCCGACTCCGCCGGAGGCAGTGTTCGCTGATCTCAACCTTTCCGAGATGGCCGCCCCATCCCAGGAGTGATGCATCTGCCACTTCTGTGAGATCCGGTTGGGGAATGGAGAGGGGTCTGCCTCTGACCGAATCGCAGTTCGTCAACCACCACTGCAGGTCTTTCGCAGTTCCCTCTGAGATCTGGACCATGTCAGAGAGATTCCCCTGATGCTGCGCAAAACAGGCCTGCAACAGTACAAGAGCCACAACGCAAGCTCTGGAACTCTCCGGATAACAACCCAGGCACATCAAGCAAACTACAAAAAGGAAATACAAAAAGAAAAATGTGCCATTAAAGAAACATGAATAGGCATTATACACTATAACCGATACTCAGTAACAGGAGAGCACCAGTGGACAATGCCACCAGTACTTAGCTGTGGTGTAGAGTCCATGTATTTTACCGCATAGTCTTGTCACACTATCTTGTGTCACACCACATACGGCCACCGGATGATGGCAGACGGATAGTGCCCCTAGAGCCTCAGCCCATGACCATGACGGTACTCCCCCCCTCCCAAGCGGTCTCTAGGGGCTGGTTTATGAGGGTAGGAGTCATGGAATTGTCGCGCCAGGCGAGGTGCATGGATGTTAGTTGCCGGTTTCCAAGAATAGTTTTCTGGCCCACAACCTTTTTAGGACACTGGGTACCGTAAGCGGGCACGTCACTGGCAAGAGTCTAAATTCGACATACTTCAAATTCTTCCTGTCCCCGCACTAAGAGCAGACATGGTTGAGGTGAACAGCACTGCTCAACTGGTTTTAACAAGTAGGTATGGTAGACTGGGTGGATTTTAAGCTGTGAGGGAAGACGCAATTTGTAGGCCGCCGAATAGATATGTTGGAGCACTGTGTAGGGACCTATGTATTTCGGATGAAAAGCCTTTCTATCACAGAATGTGATGTTCTTAGTGGAGAGCCAAACTTTCTCACCTACTGCATACGTTGGTCCGGGTCTACGTCGCTTATCTGCTGCCTTTTTGTATCTTTCTTTTGCCTCAGAATTATTTGTGAGTGAGTTTTTAGGCTATATTTAATTCCTGATGTCACTGTTGGTACAGTGGCTTGTACTGTGGGGATTTGGGCTGGCAGGTAATTGGGGTGGAACCCATACGTACAACAAAATGGCAAAGTTTGGATGGAGACATGGTGATCACAATTATAGGCGATCTCCGCCAACCAAAGCATATTTACCCAGGTGTCTTTTGCGGAGATGGCATAAAGCAGAGATACTGCTTTAGGGTTCAATTAAATCTCTCAGTTTGTCCATCTGAATGTGCGTGGTGATTGGTAGATAGTGTTGGTACACTCTGCAATGCCTTGCACCACTGAGTCGAAAATTTAGCTGTGAACTGTGTACCACCATCCGAGATGATCCTTCTGAGGATTCCGTGTAAGAGGACAATGTTGACTAGTAGTAATTGAGCCAATTCCCCAGATGTCAGGAGTTTCTTACAAGCTAGAAAATGTCCTAACTTGGAGAAACTATCCACCACTACGAGGATGCACGTGTACCCTCGATAGTTTGGTAAATCCATTATGAAGTCTATTGAGCAATGTTCCCATGGTCTTTGCGGAGTTGGTAATGGGAGTAAGAGGCCTTTGGGTTTTCCATACTCACTTTTGTTTCTTGCACAGGTTTCACATTCCTTGACCCATGTTCGCATGTCGTGACTCATACTGGGCCACCAGAAGTTTTGTTGGATTGCTAGCGTTGTTCTCTGCCCAGCGGGATGCCTTGCAGCGGGAAGATCATGATGTCAGCCGAAAACGACCTAACGTAACTGTTCTGTAGGCAGAAACAGTGTAGATTCATGGAACGTAAGTCCTGTATGATTTGTCTATTAGGGGCCTGACTAAGCCAAGTTTTCCAATATTGTACTGGGAAGTTGTCCTGCACTGAATCCAGGAAATCCTCTATAGAGACTTTGACTAGGTCTAAGATGGCTTGATGTGTTTCAGTGAGAGGGAACAAGGTGGAATCCTGCCTTGCTAGAACATCGGCTTGTTTGATTGTCTGAGCCCGGGTAGAATGTGAGTATGAAATCGTACTCAGAAAAGAACAACATCCACCTTATCTGATGAGGTATTAACACTTGTGCATTTTTCATGAAGTGTAAATTGCAGTGGTTGGTAAATGCAGTTACCGTATGCATGGCTCCAAGCAAGTAATGCATTCACTCTTTGAATGTGTCTCGAATCGCCAGGAGTTCTTTTCCAGAGATAGTATAGTTCTTTTCTGCTGGGGAAGAATCTCTTGGACATAAAGTGTCATAAGCCACCTACCTGGATCCCAGATGATTCCAACACTAGTTCCCGAATCCTCCCAAGTCTTGCCCTCGGTTTACAGGAGGAGACACTGCTCCAGTGGCAAATCCCAGGGGCAAGGGGGTTGGGATGGAGAGAGCATGTAGAGTCAAAGATGCTGTGGCTCGTCTCCTCAAAAGTAACACTGCAGCAAGCATTCACACCAGTTCAACCAACCTTTAGTTTTGTTGTCGTTTTGTTTTCATTTAGATTTTCTGTAGAGGCTCCTATATATCAAAATTTTCAAAACTGTAGTGAGTAGGATTTCAGCATCAAACCCACAAGCAAATTTGGACGGGGTTAGCTTCAGCCAAGTCCTCTCTGACAGAGCCCTGCCCACAGTATGTACAAGTTGAACAAAAACACTGGTTACCGTTGGTTGCAGCACAATGTTGCGACTGAGCTCAGCGAAAAGTAAAAATCAAGTCTGTTAATGAGTCTCTCCATTGCTTCTTCTTTTTTCCATCCAGGTGCAAGACTAATGCGGGACGTTCTTTGCGGTGAGGTCGAAGCGGGAGGATAAAGGGAGCTGGGCAAGACAGAGTCCTGGAAGCCGGGAAACAGGTAAATGGCAGGCAACGATAATAAGCGAAGGGGAGGAGTGTGGACAGTCTTTAAATAAGACTGCTTTAGAATGTTCATAAAGGTTGCGTTCTAATTGCTTATAGAAAGGAACAAGTGCAGATTATTAATTTGATGAGGTTGTCTTCTAGAAGGTGTTTTAGAATATTCACAAAGGTCTCATCCTAATTGCTTATAGCAAGGAACAGGTGCAGGGGATTTATTTGATGAGGGCTGTCTTTCAGAAGGTACATGTTCAGGTCATCTATGCCGGTTGCTTAATGCTTATTCTGGTGAAGTTTCTGGATGTTTCCGTGGTGCCTGAAACCTGACCTTGCATATGCATGGTAAAACATTTGTTGAAGCTATTAAGCCTTTTCAAACAAACGGGGGAACATCAGCTGCAGCTAGCTATTACCAACAGCATGTAATATGGTCAAAAGTCAGCATACAAGACGTTTGTTCATTCATAAGTGTTGGGAGGAATGATATGAGTAATTCCGGTATATTGTGATAGTCAAGCGAGGTGAGCTGTGGCAGGAATTCTGACATATAGGCTACGGGGTACAATTAACCTGTAATTGGATACCTTTGTGACAATATGGCTCCCACAGCAACTTCTGAAGCATCCGCATCTACAATGTATGTCTGACCTGGGTTCGGGTGAACAAGAACGGGTGCTGACGTGAAAGCGGTTTTCAGGTGTTCAAAGGCCTTATAGGCCTCGAGTCCAGACTCAAAGGGTACCTTTTTCCTTAAAAGTCGAGTTAGGGGGGGCCACCACTTGTGAGAAATGGTTGATGAAGCACCAATAGAAATTGGCGCACCCCAGGAAACATTGCACGTCCTGAACCGTTTTTGGGGTAGGCCAATTAAGGACTGCCTGTGGGTCCCGTGCTCGCTACAAAACCAGATTCAAGCTAGCCTGGCTGATGAGGGGTGTTATCCCGAAACCAGTCTCAGGATGCTTGTTTCTGGTGCAGGGAAGACCTGGCCTGGCAGTTCGGGCTTGACTGTTCCCATGGGGTACAGGGTCAAGACTGATTTTCATATGGCTGGGTCTAAACTGGAATGGATTGGTGTGCAAAAAAACAATGGATTTAACCCAGATCTGTGACTGGGAGTGAATGTTTGATTAATTCAGCATTCCGTCCATCATCTATTCTTTTTGCATTTGTTGCCCTAAGTGGAAAGTGTATGAGCAGACGTGGGTGACGTGCTTGCTACGCCACCAGATTCAAGCTAGCCTGGCTGATGGCGGGTATTACCCTGAAACTGGTCCCAGGATGCTTGTTTCTTGTCCAGGGAAGTCCTGCCTTGGCTGTTCAGGATGGACTGTTCCATGGAGAACAGGGTCAAGACTGTTTTGCATATGGCTGGGTATAATCTGGAATGGCGTGGCGTACAAAAAAAGACAAAGGATTTAACCCAGATCTGTGACTGGGGGTGAATGTTTGAATTCAGCATTCCGTCCATCATCTGTTCTTTTTGCATTCGTATTTTTCTTTCAGCCATTTGTAATCCTCCGGGAGACAGGATTAGTCTGAGGGATTCCACCTCTGTTACATGGAACTTACTCAACTTGCAGTAGAGTCTGTGCGTTTGCAAGGTCTTCAGGATCATGGTCACGTGTTGAACGTGGATTTTCTGAGATTCGGAATAGATAAAAATGTTGTCTAAATAGACAATGACAAACTTGTCTTGAAATTCCCAGAGGATGCAATTCAGAAAAAATTGGAAAGCCGTGGGGGCGTTGCATAAACCAAAAGGCATCACTGTGGACTCGAAGAGGCCATACCAGGTTTTAAAGGTGGTTTTCCACTTTCCTTCTTACGAAGTGATAAGCTCTCCTAAGGTCTAACTTTGTATATACGACAGCCGATTTAACTTGGTCTAACAGTGTTGGAATGAGTGGAAGTGGGTACTTATTCTTCACAGAACTTTTATTATTTAGTGCTCTAAAATCTATGCACACGCGAATCTCACCGTTCGCTTTCGGTACAAATAATAAAGAAGAAGCTGCTGGAGACTTTGAAGGCTAGATAAATCCATTGGCAAGGTATTCATCTAAATACTATCTAAGTTGGTCATTTTTCTTTGCAGATGAGGCATATATGCAGCAGTTAGGGATGACTCCTGACAATCGTATGGGCGATGCGGTGGTAACTCTTCGGCATGTCTGTCGTTAAACACTTCCTGGAACTGTGCATATTGCTTGGGTAAGGTGACTCCTTTTCTTCGGCTGTGGCTAAAGAATGCTTATGTTCCCCATGAGATATGACGCAGAGTATTTTGCAAAAGGGGGACAGTTCAGTAATCTCTCTTGTGACCCAGTTTATCCTTGGGTTGTGGATAAGTTAAACCCATATTGTGGGGGCACTAATGATTTTGAAGGAGATAAACTCAGCATGTTACATCTCAGTCACATTGAACTCTAACAACATTGCAGTAGTTTGCTTGGTAATAGGCCCAGAGGTCAAAATCCATCCATCTACTGTTTGTACGCTTTCTGTTCTTTTTTTTTTTTTTTGCACACAAGGCAGACCTAATGTTTGTGCCAACGTGGAGTCTACAAAATTACCAGTGGCCCGAGTCTATAAGTACAGTGATGGAATGTCTTGTGTTTGGCAGTATTACCAGTCTATATGTAGAGTGAGATGGGCCACATGATCACAAACAGCAGTACGTAAAGAGGGGAATTCGCCAGGCACACAAAAGATCCCCCTTCTTATCTTTGGAGCCCTTTAGTTTTCCATCAAGTTCTTGGCAGTATTTCAGTTGTCAAAGGTGGAAGTGAGCCTTTCTTTTTTGATTTTGCTGGACACTCTAACAAAATGGCCTGTTTGCCACAGTATAAGCACAGCCCGTTTCTGTGCCGGTGGTCTTTTTCCTTAGTGAGGGCTGGACGAACTGTACCTATCTCCATAGGTTTACTGTGGTTTTCGTGAGAGAGAGAATTTATTAACTGTCTAAGTCAATCAAATCGGAATCCAGCCCGATCACTACGATGGTCTAACCTCAATGTTTGGTTGATAAGTTCCGCAGTCTCATGATTGTGAGTCTATTTGTGCGATAATGTTCGTCATGTCATCTCGGAGACCCTGATAATAGACAGCTGATCGTTTCTGTTCCAGCAAAGCTGTCTCAGCCACCAGACGGTTAAATTGAGTCAAATAGGTAACCACGTCCCGATTGCATTGTTTCAATTCAAGTAATTCACTATCCTCAGATAAAATAGCTGCCCTTCTAACAAAGACCTTCTCAAATTCTTTGACGAAGGTTTTCCACTTGTACAGAATGTGGTTGTCACCACAAACTAAGGGGACTGCCCATGTAGCAGTGTCTCTCGCTAGATAGGAAATCAGGAATGCTACCCGGATTTGAGCATCAGGGAAGGAGGTAAGTCTGCATGTAAAATGAATCTGGGTGATGAATATCTGTATCTTATTTGGATCTTCTGAAAATCGTAACGGGCTGCTAGGGATATTTGTGGTGGGACTGTGACTGCTATGGTGGTGGGCATTGATCCTCCTCCTGTTGCTCCCTCCTGACTAGCTGTATGCACCATACTACGCTATTTCTCTAATGGAATATCAAAGGGATAAAGGGATTCCTATCAGATGCTCCCCCAGCATACACCCTTTGTTGGACTTGGGAAGCCTTATCCACTTAGGGTGCCGTATGGGCTTTGGAGTACGCCAGCTCTTGCTGAACCTGGCCTAGGGCTTTCAAAATATAGTCTAATGTAGCCATTCTAGGATTGAGCAAGCCGGTAGGAATGTACATCGTGGGCTTGCTATTTTGATTGATCCTCCTCCTGTCACCCCCCACCCTCACCCCGACTAGCTGTATGCACCATACTACGCTATTTCTCTAATGGAATATCAAAGGGATTCCTATCAGATGCTCCCCGAGCATCCACCCTTTTTTGGACTTGGGAAACCTTATCCACTTAGGGCGCCGTATGGGCTTTGGAGTCCGCCAGCTCCTGCTGAACCTAGCCTAGTGCTTTCAAAATATTGTCTAGTGTAGCCATTTTAGGATCGAGCAAGCCAGTAGGAAGGTATACCGTGGGCTTGCTATTATGTGATTCCTCTGAACTTGCTCGATGCTAGAAACTCCATCCAGAGGCACCTTCAAGTCTGAATGCTGTTATGGCGCAGACTGCTGGAGTGGGGGAAGGGTGTTGGGGAAGTAACAGTGGCGAAGAAGACCTGTAAGAGAAGAGCAGAGTTGTGACCAATCCTTCCTAAGCCCTCCACCTATCCAACCCCCTCCCCAATCTCTACGGTACTATGTAATCACCTGAACGCTGTTCCACAGTCTCAATGAAGAATGATTGAAAGGTACAAGTCAAACTCCACCCGTTGGTGTTCCTGAATGGGTCTTGTTGTGACAGTTTACAAAACAGTGCGTCAGCTGGATATTTACAAGGTTTTTCAGGTTGTAGTTGTTCCCCAACAGTCGTTAAGAAATATGCGGAACCTGCCACTCAACTTTGTACAAGTGTTTCTCAATGTCTACAAAAATTATGCTGTATCAACAAAACTAGGGTACTTGTTACTGTCTAGAAAAGATTAAGGAGGAAGGTTGGAAATAGAAAAATGTGAGGGGGCTCTTCCTCATTAGGAAGTGATGCCCTCACACACCCATAAGTGTGTTATGCTTCATCATCCGGCTTTTTGCTCCTTGTGGGGCTGGCGCTGCAATGCCCCAAAGGCCCCGCGAGAGGGCTCTTTGGCGGAGATTTTTATAGTAAAAAAGCTGTGATGGTGCGTGCAGGTGTGTGGAGCTGACAGGCGAGTGTGTTTGTGATTTACAACTACCTAAAGGGTGCCCTGTGAGCCGTTTATTAAGGGGTCCCTATGGTAGGGGTAAAAAGAGGTAAAATATTGGCAGTCAATACAAAGTTAGGAAGACCAACTGTCTGGTGAGTGAAGTATGAATGAAAGGTGGTTTATACTTGGTCAGGTCAACATATTTCACGCCCTGGTGGTCCATATGGATCCGTGGCGTTTCTTCAGGACTGGAAAATTAAGTGTGGACCCTACTCTGTATCTGAAAGGGCGAGGGGGTGTTATAATATATAGCCTATTCTAGTGGATCAGCATATGGTCATGATAGTACCAAGGATATGCTTCCCCTATCATTTATAATAATCCAACCTAGAGAGAAGGAGGAAAAATCAGGAAAAAGAAAATAATAGTAAAAATATACAACTAACCACAGGATAATTAATTCTGTGTCCTAGTAAGGACACTTGCACTGGAGAGTTACCTAAACATATTGTTACATAGTGCATAGTATGCTTTGATTCATAAGCTTCATTGGCAGTTTTTATAAGGAGGTGCCACCTGTGTCCGCGAATCATGGTGTCACCTCTGTGAAATTATAATAAGAAAGCGTATCACTTGCAAAGTGTCACAACACACCAACATATAGTTACATATAGGACAAACCTAAGACATGACACACAATCAGTTGTTTTTGGCAGTTTTAGACATTTCTGTCGAGATTAAAACACAGAGTTAGCATGCCCGCATTTCTAACCCTCAATAATCGGCCTGCGTGCGCCTTAGGTCTAGGATGAGGACCGCATAACATGCAGTGAACCTGAAACAATAAACAAACAGGAGGCGCTCATGAGAAGGGGGCTCCTTAATGTTAGTACTCACGTGTCTCCGGTATTCACTTAGCGCATGTTTACTCACAGTCTCGCACGTGTAGTCTCGCGCTGGACCTACCCCTCTCCCTGCCTTCCTGGAAGTCAGGGAACCACGCTGTCTTCGGTGGTTTTAAAGCGTGTACCCGCCAAAGGTGCAGTGCCTCTGGGCATAGTCAGTGACCCGGAAGTAGCCTTTGGGAGCGGAACTGTATAGTCTGCGTGTGTTGTGAAGTAAGTGGTGCCTATCTCTAGCGGCCATCTTGGAGAAGGATTACTTAGTATGGATATTGTGTGCCTCTCCATTGCAAAATAACTTTGCCAGCGGCGCACTGTCGGGGGCACAAAGTCATGGCATGAATGGGGGAAAATATGGTGTAAAGGTGCCTGTCATGCACCGTACAATGTAGTAAGGGTGTGGTGGTAGTGCCTCCTAATTAGGGAGTCGGTGGCTATCTCTGGTGGCCATCTTAGAGAAGGATAACTTAGTATGGATACTGTGTGTCTCTCTATTGTTAAATGCTCTTGCTGGCGGCTTAAGTTCGGGGGCATGAAGTTACAGTGTGAACGAAGGCAACTATGGTGTATGGTGCTAGTCATGTACCTTAACATCTAGTAATGGGCCTACTGCATGGGGAGTCAGTTATTCTCTACGGGTATAATATCTGGGTATTCCCTACCCAGTTATTGGTTGGTAATGATGTCGGAGGTGATTGTTCAGTGAAGAGGGCTATGGTGTGATGAATTCACCCCTTCTTAAACTTTTGGCAATCATCCTTCCTATGTGGAGAGATCCATCTCATTAGTAAACAGTATATCCAATACAATGAACTGGGTTGCAGATATGGGCTTATCACTAGGGGAACTTGGATATATCCCATTTTGGTGATTGGTCCTGAAAACTCTATAGATATTTACAGGAATCTTATAATATAGGGTTGTGCCGCTCCCCTCAAGCAGAGTTTGTTGAAAACATCGGTGTGAAACCTGTGGGGTCTAATGGTGGATTGAAAGATGGAGAGACAACTAACCAATGCCCTCAAGGGGGGGGGAGGGGTAGTGATTTAGAGTTATCTGGTACAGTCAACCCAAGGAATGTCATCATTCAGACCCTGCAAAAGGCTCTTAAGTCGAAAGACATGACACCCATATGGGTGTGCGAGGGCATCACTTCCTAATAAGGAAGATCCTCCCCACTTGTTCTATTGCCAACCATCCTCCATCATCTTTTCTAGACAGGAACAAGTAACCTAGTTTTGTTCATACACATGTCAAACCCTTTTGCTTCTAGGCCTTTCCCCCCCCCCCCCCTGTGCTAAGTGTTTTGTTTGGCTATTTGGGGTAGTTCACGCTTAGACCCCTGTAACTTTTTGTCTACATAAGGTATCCACGCCAAATTTGCGTCCTTATTTTCCACCATCATGGAAATTTTAAAGGTACCCACGGTTTACGAATTCCAGTGGAGGGGACCCAGAAATTAGCCAAAATACACCTACATTTTGGGGGGAGTTTGTAAAAATTGGGAAAAAGTGCTGCAGAAGAAAGTGTATTTTTTCCCTGCAAATGGTATCAACAAAGGATTTGTGGTGCTGAAGTCACCATCTACCCAGCTTTCAGGGACAGGCAGACTTTCGTCAGAAAGCCAACATTTTCTACACAGTTTTGGCATTTTACTGGTACATAGCCTATTTTTCCTACTTTTTGTGCTTTCAACTTCCTTCCAGTTAGTGGTAGAAATGGGTATGAAACCAATAATGGATCCCGGAAAGCTATACATTTCTGAAAAGTAGACAAAATTCTGAATTGAGCAAGGGGTCATTTGTGTAGATTCTTCAAGTTTTTTTTATAGAAACTAACAGTTGAAATAAGAAATATTGAAAATGAGTTGAAAAAAACAGCCACTTGTGCCAACGTTTTCACCTGTAACTTCTTCTAAGTATGACAGATTTTTTAAAGCAATATACCGTTACATCCGCTAGACCCTTCTGGTTGTGGGGATATATAGGACTTGTAGGTTCACTAAGAACCTGAGGAACCCAGAACCAATAACTGAGCTGCATCTTGCAATGATTTTTCATTGTGTACCGGGTATGTATCAATTCATTTGGTAAAATATAGAGTGAAAAATAGGTATCAAGGACACCTATGTATTTCCCAAATGGGAACAAAATATAGAGTTTAGAAGCAGTAGCTATTTGCACATCTCCGAAATTGTGGGTACCCATACTAGCATGTGAATTATAGGACATTTTTCAAAGTGACTTCTTTTTTACACATTGTCTTACATTTGGAAGGCAGAAATGCATAGAAAGTCAATAGGTAATAACAGGTGCTCTACAATTCTGTGTTCCCCTAAGTCTCCTGATAACAATGGTACCTCACTTGTGTGGGTAGGTCTAGTGCCTGCGACAGGAAACAGCCCAAAACGCAACATGGACATATCACATTTTTACAGTGAAAACTGATTTTTTTTTTTGTTGACCCTAGCTCTGTCGGCACCTAGGGAAACCTAGCAAACTTATACATTTTTAAAAACTAGACACCCAGAGGAATCCAGGATGGGGTGTTGTGTGGCTCTCACAAGGTTCTGTTACCCAGAATCCCTTGAAAACCTCAAACTTAGTAAAAAGAAAAACACATTTTCATTACATTCTGTGATGGAAAGTTCTGGAATCTGCATGGATCCACAAAATTCCACCCACCCCGCATTCCCCAAAGTCTCCCGATACAAATGGTACCTCTCTTGTGTGAGTAGGCCTAGTGCCCGTGACAGGAAACGGGTCAAAACTCAACGTGAAGACACCACATTTTTACAGTGAAAACTGACCCCTTTTGTTTGCAAAATGCCTAGCTGTGGATTTTGAATCCTAGCTCTGGCGGCACCTAGGGAAACCCAGCAAACCCATACATTTCTGAAAACTAGACACCCAGGGGAATCCAGGATGGGCTGACTTGTGTGGCTCTCACCATGTTCTGTTACCCAGAATCCCCTGCAAACCTCAAACTTTGTATAAATAAAAAAAAAACAATTTCCTCACATTTCTGTGATGGAAAGTTCTGGAATCTGCGTGGATCCACAAACTTACATCCACCCCGCAATCTCCAGAGTCTCCCGATAAAAATGGTACCTAAATTGTGTGGGTGGGCCAAGTGCCAACAGCAGGGAAGAGCCCAAAACGTATTATGGAGACATCAAAATACCTATCACAAAACGACTTGGTTTTGCAAGGGGGGGCACCTGGGTTTTTGGCCCCTGTAATTTATTTATATGTATAAGTTAATTAAAACCTTTACAATATTCACTCAACGACGTAATTCATCAAAATAAAACCACAATTTCATCATGAATAGTTTCAAACAATAAAAGACTACGGTACAATTTATGTAAACTACACAACATATTTCACTCTAGCTAGTTTATGCAGGGCTTCTGCAGAATATCAGTTCATTCAGTATGCAGTCCTTAGTCTCTGGGTTTTGACAGTCTCATATAAGTGCCTGGTGCATTGTGCGTGAAAAAAGGTGCCGTTGGATTTCATATATTATAGAATAAATATATATTTTTTTCTAATTAAAAAACGTTTTGACATAATGTATCTGCCTCGTCATTGGAGTTATGGCAAAATAAGTTCAGAAGATTCGTAAAGTGCCTAATGCCCGGAGCTTGATGATAAATGTTTTTAGATCTCTTGATATGGAAGGCGCCGTGCCTTAAGCAAGACTTTTTGCGTTATGTGTTTCCTGTTGGACGTTGCCAGTTCCGGGAAGTGGTGAGCCTTCATTCAAGAAGCTGCTTATTATGCGCCAGATTTCTTAATTTTTTCCTCCGCCATCTCCATGAATTGTACGAACCGCCACACCAGCTGTTCATCTCCACCTCCAAGGCATGCCTTCACTGCTTGTCTGCAGGATTTTATCCTCCTGTTATTGAAGATAGATTTCAGAAGCAGTCGTCGTTCAGGCTCCAATTCTCGACAGATGCATAGTAGATGAATGATGCTCTCTTCTGCTTTCCCGCATAGACGGCACTTAGTTGTTCCCGATTGTCGCTTCCATGGAGGGAGGTGCGGCAGGACTGGAAGGATACCCATTTGGGAACGTATGGATTTTTCCTTTGTTATCCTATTAAAGCCGGCGCCTAGATAGTTTTGCGGGAGGGGTCTTGTGTAACTCTGCAGCACAAACCATCCGTGGGCCCTTTCACTGAGCGTTGCATTGTCCTCTACTACTGACAGCCTTTTCACTGTTTTGTTTACCAGTGACCTGAAGCTGTTATGTGTTCTCGATGCCGCCCAGAGATCCTTCAGGCCTAGGCGGTTTATGGATGCTGTCAGATAGTCCCTCGCTACGCAGACCTTGCTTGAGTTTATCTCATTCCATAGGTGGAAGTTCAGAGAACTTTGCTCAGACCTTCTGATCCTATGCCAGCATTTCACGTAGGTGCCATTGCGGGCTATTTTTTGAGACTGTAGACCTAACTCCAGCCTAATTTGTGCGGGTGAGACGTAATTTGGGAGGTTAAAGATTATTCTTGCTGATCTTGACAGGGTACGGTCCAAAATGTCCGCGTCTCTTCTCCTAAGGCACTCACTCCCGTAGGTGATGGCTGGGAATAGCTTTGCTTGTAAGACCTGTAGTAGTGGGCTGAAACTTGGGCCAGCGGTTTTAAGTTTAAGGGATTGTAAAGCTACCGCTATTGAGTTACCTCTCCTCCTTATGGCTTCTTTTTGTGATTTGAAAGTGCCCTTGTTGTCGATTATCACCCCTAGATACTTGTATTCATCCACGACTTCTATGGGTGCACCTGCCAGAAACCAATGATAGCTAGATGTGTTCTTTTTCGGGTTAAGACGCATGACCGACTTATCTAGGTTAATCGTTAGGCCGTTAGATGCTGCGTGACTGACGGTTGTGTCTAGCAGGTGCTGGAGGCCAATTGGAGTTCGACTAATCAGCACGACCTCATCAGCGTACAGTAAATTGGAGTGTGACAACTCCCCCATCCTGGGAGCGTGTGAGTTGCTGATGTTTAATTCCGTTGAAAGTTCTGCCATGAACAGGTTAAAAAGTGTCAGAGCCAGCACACACCCCTGTTTCAGCCCCCTCGTTGTTGGTATTTTCCTAGACAAGAACTCGCCACTTCCTAGCTTTGCTTGGACCCACGTGTTGGTATGTAGGAGGATTATCTGCTTTAATAGAGCGGCTGGAATTTTCATCTTCTCTAGTTTGGCCCATAGTTTGTTCCTGTCAATGCTGTCAAAAGCTGCAGAATAATCGATAAAACACAGAAAGAGGGGGAGTTTTGCTGCTTTAATGCCATCCATCAGAAGCGTCAGGGCTAGTAAGTTTGTGATGGTTCCCATGCCTTTACAGAAGCCTGTCTGATTGATGGGAATAAGGGATTTTTCGTTTGCCCAAGCTGTCAGGTCGTCCAGAAGGAGTCCAGCGTAGTATTTCGCCTCAATGTCAATTAAGGTTACGAGCCGGTAGCTGGTTGCTTTGTTCTTATAAATTGGGGATATTATGGAGCCTTTCCAAGAATCTGGTATGATACCCCTGCCTCCTATTTGTTCAAACAGTAGTAATAGCACGGCCGCCCAATAGTCTGGATCAGTTTTGAATAAGATTGGGGGGATCCCGTTGGGGCCCGGTGCGCTTTCCGGCATACCTTTGGCTATCAGGTTCTTGATCTGCAAAATCGTGAAATGAAGGAGGCTTGTTTGTGTTGCGCTGGAGTTTTCGTGAGGAATTCCCTCGATGGACTGACAAGGCCCCGACTTTCCAGTAGAGGGGCTTTCCTCTTTTGGGTTGAAGTAATCCAAGAGGTGGGCTGCCCAGGTTTCCACTGTTAAATGAGAGTTGATACCTTGAACGTTGGAATTTTCTTAACTATTAATTGTGCGCCAAAAGCTGGCGCCTCGGTCTGTTTTAGCGCCGTGCAAAAGCTTGGCCCAAAAGGTGTCTTCCGCTTCCCTTTTTGCTTGCCAGATCACTTTTTTCTTTGTTGCTTTTAACTGAGCTAGGGTTTTCTGAAGTGTAATTTTATTTCCCCTTCGTCTGAGGCTTCGTAGTGTTTTATTTATAGCTTTATTGAGGGCCCGCAGATTCGGTATCTTAGAATTAGGGGGATAGTTGACCTGGTTCCCTGCCCGCAGGCGTGCGATCTGAGTTTTGGGGGTTCTCCTGCGGGTTAAGCCGCCACCCGTTCTTGTGGCATACTGATCCCCTAATTTTTTGGTCAGGCTTTCCCAGCGGATTCTCGCGTTAATATATACCTCTTCTTGATTATCCCAGATTGACTTCGCTAGGGCTTGCAGATTATCTGGTTGGCTGGTTTTACAAATTAGCCTCCTAAAGTTCACTGTGTGAATGGAGGCTGGATCCTCCTCTGGCTGATCCAGGGGTGGCCCTTGTATGCTCATGGAGATTTCCTGGGGCAGATGGTCACTGTGCTCTTGTGTTCCGATCTGGAAGCTTGTAATCCTGCTGAACAGTTGTAAAGTGACAAAAGTGTAATCTATTATAGAGCTTGCCATAGCTTTATGATAAGTTGCCGCGGGAGGCTGATCTCCCGGAAAGCGACCGTTTAATGCCATGAGGCTTAAGTGCTCCATGTCCCATATGAAATTCCTGGTGAGGGTTGGCTGATGTATCTTTTTGCCCTGTTCCTGGCTGGGAATCATCCAGGCCGTGAATTGTTCCTCCAGGTCCTTGTCCCTTTTTTGCGTCCCCAGTAAATGCATGTTATAGACGCCGGCCAGCAGAAGGTTGGTCGTTGATTCTTCCGAAAATAATCTAATTATTTCCGAGGCCACCATTTTGGTTCCTCTGGCTTTATCGCGTGGATGTATGTATGCATTTAGCACTATAATTTGTTGTTTAGTATTGTCGTCCCTTAAGTCCACTACGAGAGGTTTTTGGCCCCTGGCGCGGCAGCCATCTAGGGTAACCTACCAAACCCACACATTTCTGAAAACTAGGCACCCTGGGGAGTCCAGGGAGGTATGGCTTGTGAGGATCCCTCAATTTTTTCATACCCAGAAGCTCCCGGGAGAGGCAGAAAGGCTGTGGCAATTTTTTTTAGGGGGGTGGGGGCATTGGCATGCCCATTTTGGGCAGCCTCCACCTCTACGTATACAAAAAAAAAATCCCTGCATCTGCCCCTCGGGGGGGGGGGGGGCAAAAAGACGGATTATGCCAGAAGGTATTGGGGGAGCAAAGGCCCTTCCTTGCCCAAGGGGCTGCTCCCCCCTCACTGTTGCCTAGTCGGTGGGTCTCTGCTTGGGGATCGCCCTCCTGGGGTACCATTGGAAAGGGGGTATTCTCCCCTTTCCAACGATACCTCTCCTGACTTTCTTCATGCTCAGGGGGCTGAGATAGCTTCCTTGAGCATGTAGAAATTGACACTGAAATGAGCCTGCTGGCTCATTTCAGTTTTGGTTTCTTTGAAATGAGGTCAGGGCGATGTTTCTTAATTTCAGAGAAACCAAGCACACAGCCTCTGGAGCTGAGGAAGCACTTCCCCAGCTCCCGAGGCTGTTGGGGGGAAAAGGAAATCCCTCTGGTGGCCGCACCAGAGGGATTTCCAGTGCCATGTGATCGGACAGCCGGGAGCCATCCGACGCACATGAGCACTGGTGCGTCGGACGGCTCCCGGCCGTCCTACGCACCAAAGGGGTTAAGGAGCATGGGTACTGCACCTTGATCACGTTACTTGTCCCTTTTTCATTTTGATATGTTACAAGGACAGCGGTCCAACTATGTGACAAACTCTATCCCCCCTTCCTTCTCTTTTTTTATTCCTGTGTAACTCTTCTATTCTGCGTAATACCCATATATTTGTTTACACATAGACACATACCATTCCCAAAAATATGACTTTCATGATGACAGACAATTTGGGGTTAGGTTATGATGATGACGTAGTGGCAGAAATACTAAGAGCAGAAAGTGGTACCCCATCAGGTAGCCAATCAGATGACTTGAATACGATCGCGAAAATGAAAAAAACAATTCATCAATATAGCCCTACATGGCTCCATTATGTCTTAATACCTATGGGCTAACATCGCCCGGATGGTCTTCTTGCCTACATTGTACAACCTTTTTCTAGAAGATCTTACATTCAGACGAGAATGGTCAAAAATATCATGGAACTGCACAAGGGACTGGTTGGTTCTTATAATCAACACAGCCAAACTCCTCTCAGAAGCACTACTGATTAAAATCACCATCTCAGAGAATGCACTTAAAACAGAAATCAACATCACAGCTTTTAAAACACTTCTAGCTGAGCTCAAAGGCGAAATAAATGAACACAAGGAGTACTTGACCCCAGGGGCCGCTCCTCCGCTATGGCGGAGGAGCATTTCCCCACAGCTTTGGAGCAGTGAGAAACATAAAATGGCAATAACTTAGAGTTATTGTCATTTTATGTTTCCTGTCCTGCTGCTTTGCGGCGGCCGGGTGGGCGGGGCTGCTCTGCTCAACGAGCAGGGCAGGGAAGGAGTGGTTTGCCCATTTCCAAAGTGCACAATGACTGTTTGGTCCGCCCTCTCGGGTCGCCCAAACCAGTCATGCGCACTTCCCTGTTCTCCAAGCAGGCTGCATTACAGCCTGCATGGAGAACATGCCTACCAGCATGCAGCTTTGTGATTGGCTTACGGGTGGAAGCCTGGCTGCCTGCTTCCTGTTCCTGTCGGTGGCAGAAGAGCAGGAGCAGAGAAGACACGGGACCCGGCCTTGAGGTAAGTTTTTTTTTTTTTTATTATTACCAATTCCCCACCCCGCTTGAAACCCGCCCCCGGCACGAAAACCGGCCCCCAAGCCATGCAGGCTGCGACTGCCCAACACAACAAAGAATTACGAAACTGCAAAAAGACATTAAGCGATTTGACAGGGAAAGGATCTACCCCTATACCAAGGAGGATAATCAAGCCCCAGGAGGGAAGACATCATCTGAGTACGGCTCTGTAACACCCCATAGAAATTTATTTAGCAGCACCTCAAGTGAGGAGAGCTGGGGCAACCGCTACAATCATAACTGATGTGGGACCAACAAACCACCTTTGCTGAATTACCTGCGGCCCTATATCAAGGGTCACACAAAATGGGGCTGTTCCCTGGTTAACCACCGGTTTGGCACCAGTTATACTTGACGGCCATGCAACCACAGGTTCCGATGTTCCAACAACCTATCCCTCAGCCCCCTTTTTTTTTTTAACAGAGGCAATGGCAGAAGAAGAAGCGGCAACAAAACAGTGCACTGGCAGCAACCGGAACCACAGATGCGACTGAGGAGTCACACGGCAACATCGAAAAACTAGTGGTCAACCTATCAGAACGGATACTAAGCGAGGAAGAGGAAAAAACACTTGAGAAAGGATTAAGATTTGTTCCCACCCCCAAATGGACAAGTTCATGCTACATAGCGAACTACATCAATTCTTCAGCAAGATCCGCCTAAGGGCCTTTTTTGAGGATAAACCAGCAACGGTGCCAGAGGATTCAGGGTTATGCAAACCTTCTAAATTTACACCCACAACGGCCATGGTACCGAGTGAAATCCTTACCTTTGAGAAGGCCGCATTAAAAGACATAGAAGACTTACAACATCCCACAGGATACAACAACTTGTCTAATAAGGATAGAAAAATACTGGAAAACCTGATCGAAGACCCCACCATTATCATGAAACCTGCGGACAAAGGAGGTGCCGTCATTATCATGACATTAACCGCATATGACGAAGAATGGCTCCATCAACTAACAAATAACCGCTATTACCATCTGCTGACGGAAGACCCGTCTACCAGACTAACCAAGAAATTCAGTCAGATGGTGACCTCGTCAGAAACCGAAGGCTGGATAATGACGAACAAGGCTGAGTTCCTGGTTAACCCTACACCAAGAATACCATATTTCTATACCTTGTCCAAAATACCCAAGGGCAGAATGCCTCCCCCCCCCCACCCCAGGGTGCACCATTGTTTCCAGAATTAATTCAGTTTTGGAACCATTAAGTACATGTTGTGATCACTTCCTGAGACCTTTGGTCGCCAAGACCACGACATACCTGCAGGACACAACACACATACTTAACCTTCTAAAAAACCTGGGACACCCAGGAGAGATTGCCCTACTTGTGACTCTGGATGTGGAGGCACTTTATACTAACATACCTCAGGACGCCACCATCGAAGTCTTGGAGAGCTGTTTAATGACAGAAACACACTGGGAATCCAGAAATCCAGTCAACTTTATTGTGAAATATCCCACAATAACGCTGAAGGAAAACTTCTTTCAATTGAAGGACCCACTTTACCATCAGGTTCAAGGGACCTCTATGGGCAGTACTTTCACCCCGAGCCTAGCCTGCTTATACATGGCAGCCTATGAAAATGATCACATCTTAGGAGAGGTCAATGCTTACCACACCAACATCAAAATATAGCACCGCTTTATCGATGACATACTGATTTTGTGGCACGGAGATATTGGTACATGCGAAAGCTTCTACACATAGATCAACACGCTCAAGTCTTATCTTAACTTTACCAGCACCATTTCTGATAAATCAGTACCGCTTTTGGATCGATCATTCTACAGAACCGATGGAAGATTGTTTACCACCAACTTCAAGAAACCAACGGACAGGAACAGCCTACAAGTCATCACCCGAAAGCACTGAGTAATAATCTCCTATTTGGTCAGTTTTTGCACCTCCGCCACAACTGCGACACCCTGCAAGAATATGACCGCCAAGCTGAAGAACTGGGCACTAATCTGATCGTTGGTCACTACCCCCAGAGGCTAGTCACACAGGCATGCAGAAGAGCCAGGAACACCACAGAGATGCACTTTTGGAACCCATACAAAGAGAGGAGGAGGATGTACTCACCTGTGTAACTACCTTCACTCCATCCTCCAACCAGGTGCAAAACATTATAAACAAACAGGCCGATCCTGAAGACAGGGACCCTCACCATCCCAAAACAGAGGTTTGCATTTAAACGGACACAAAACATGAGGGACCTCCTGATACACACGCGACCACAGAAGACCCTGAGGGTTAATCAACCTTGTATTTGGGGTCTACATAGAGTGATAGGCCATTTCCCATGTGGTAGTTGCACAGTGTGCAATTTAATAAAAGCGAGTAAGGAAATCAATCTAGGGGAAGCCCACCCATGGATGCAGAAGAACCACACCAACTTAACACCAGAAATTGTATTTACCCGATAACCTGCCCATGCAGCTTATGCTATATTGGTATGACCACAAGAGCTGTCAAGACCAGGATCATGGAGCATCGCAGCAATATTAGGTGTAAACGTATCACCACTAAGATGTTAACACATTTTATCAACAACAACCATACCCCAGAAGACTTGAAGTGGACCATCTTGGAAGCAAATGACGGCTGGGACCAGCAATCACTATTCCCATAAGAGCAACGATGGGTCTTCCGACTTAGGAGCCATTTTCAGGGGCTGAATGATGACATCCCGTGGTTTGACAGTACCAGATAACTCTAAATCACTACATCCCACCCTTTGAGGGCATTGGTTAGTTGTCTCACCATCTTTTAATCCTCCATTAGACCCCACGGGTTTCACACTGATGTTTTCAACTAACTCCGCATGGGGGGGGCGGCACAATCCCATATTATAAAATTCCTGTAAATATCTATAGAGAATCTGGGACCATTCACCAATATGGGATATATCCAAGTACCCCTAGTGGTAATCGGCACCAGCAAAGCTAAGGCCATATCGGCAAACCAGTTCATTGTATTGGATTTACTGTTTACTAATGAGATGGATCTCTCCACACAGGAAGGACACGTTTAAGAAGGGGTGCATTCATCACACCATAGCCCTCTTCACTGAACCGTCACCTCCGACATCGTTACCAACCTATAACCGGGTAGGGAATGCCCAGATATTACACCCGTAGAGAATAACTGACTCCCCATACAGCAGGCACTACCATCACACTATTACTAGATCATACGTTGCATGACTAGCACCATTACACCATATTTGCCCTCATTCTCACCATAACTTCATGCCCCCGAACTTAAGCCGCCGGCAAGGGGATTTAACAATAAAGAGAAACACTGTATCCATACATACGTTATCCTTCTCTAAGATGGTCGCCAGAGATAGCCACCCCACTCCCTCCTTTGGAGGCACTACCACCACACCCTCACTAGATTGTACAGTGCATGACAGGCACCTTTACACCATATTTGCCCCTGTTCATACCATGACTTTGTGCCCCTGACATTGCACCGCTGGCAAGGGTATTTTACGAGAGGCACACAATATCCATACTAAGTAATCCTTCTCCTAGATGGCCACCAGAGATAGCCACCACTTAGTTCACAACACACACAGACTACCCAGTTCCGCTACCGAAGGCTACTTCCCGGTCACTAATTCTGCCCAAAGACACTGCACCTTTGGCGGGTACACGCTTTAAAACCACCGAAGACAGCGCGGATCACCGACTTCCAGGAAGGCAGGGAGAGATGTAGCTCTGACGGAAGATAACGTGTACGAGACTGAGTATATCCGCGCTAAGTGAATAACGGAGACACGCGAGTACTGACATTGAGGAGCCCCCTTCTCATGAGTGTCTCCTGTTTGTTTATTGTTCCAAGTTCACTGCAATTTACGTGGTCCTCTGCCTAGACCTAAGGAGCAAATAGGCTGATTATTGAGGGTAAGAAGTGTGGGCATGCTAACCCCTTGTTTTAATCGATAGAGATGTCTAAAACTGCAAAAAAACAACTGATTGTGTGTCATGTTTTAGGTTTGTCCTATATGTAACTATTTGTTGGTGTGTTGCAACACTTTGCAAGTGATACGCTTTCTTATTATGATTTCACAGAGGTGACACCATGATACATGGACACAGGTGGCACCTCCATAAATAAACTACCAATGGAGCTCACGAATCAAAGCATACTATGCACTATGTAACAATATATTTAGGTAACTCCCCAGTGCGAGTGTCCTTAGTAGGACACAGAATTAATTATTCCTGTGGCTAGTTGATTATTTTTATTATTTTCTTTTTCCTGCTTTTTCCTTCTTCTCTCTAGGTTGCATTATGATAGGGGAAGCATAGCCTAGGTACTTTCATGACTTTATGCTGATCCACTAGAATCGGCTATATATTATAACACCCCCTCACTCTTTCAGAGTCAGAGTAGGGTCCACACTTCATTTTCTGGTCCTGAAGAAACGCCACAGATCCGTCTGGACCACCAGGGCATGAAACATGTTTACCTGACCAAGTATAAACCACCTTGCATTTATACTTCACTCCCCAGACTGTCGCGCTTCCTAACTTTGCATCGACTGCCAATATTTTACCTCCTTTTTACCCTACCATAGGGACCCTTTAATGAACTCGTCACAGTGCACCGTTTAGGTAGTTTTAAATCTCAAACACACTCACCTGTCAGCTCCACAAACCCACACACACCATCACAGCCTTTTTACTATAAAGATCTCTGCCAAAGAGCCCTCTTGTGGGGCCCGTGGAGTATTGCAGTGCCGGACCCACGAGGAGCAAAAAGCCCAATGATGAAGCATAACACCCATATGGGTGTGTGGGGCATCACTTCCTAATACATTTCCCCTCACATTTTTCTATTTCGAACCATTTTCCTTCATGTTTTCTAGACAGGAACAAATACCCTTGTTTTGTTGATACACATGTCAAACCCTCTAAGGAGTATGGGTACTGGACCTTGATCATGCTCCTTGTCCCTTTCTCATTTTGATATATGTTACAAAACTTATGCCCTCATGAGTATTGGCTTACTCCCCGAGATCAGTCCGATCTCATAAGTGCCACCGGTAGCTAAAGGGGAATGCAGAGTGTTGCTTTCAATTCAGCTGCCAGGATTATCTGCTTTGCGCTGTCTGTCGGATGCCTTGAGACTCTCAAAATCAAAGAGGGAAGGAAGAGAAAAATATTTTGACGAAGTCCTACACCCAAGCTCCTCCCAGGGAACAGATCAACAAATATCAGGGTAAGGATATTCCTCCTTCGCCAATTGTGGTCACCTAAAGTTTTCCCAATTGGCTGGTAGTCCTGTAGCAGTAAGACCTGAAGGTCAGATCTTGGTGCCCTCACACACCTGTTACAGTGTCATGCTTCATCATTGGGCGCTCGTCAGACCGGCGCTGCAATGCCTGATGGACCTGGGGGCTCTGTGTCAGAGATCTTTTGATCCGAGGACGCCGTGTAGATGAGTGCAAGTGAGGGAGCTAACAAACAGTGTAAATAGTGGTGGGACTGAGTGGTGGATAAAATAGGCTCAGGTATCCTACAAACTAATTCTTATAGAGGAAGGGTACCAGGTCTAGATAGAAGCAGAGGTGCTATTGTGTGGTCTTCAAGTTCCAGGATAGCTTCTAGTGCAGAGTGGTCAACATGTTTCGTGCCTCGGGAGCCCAAGGATCGGGCGGCACTTCATCAGGACCTAAAACAATAAAGTGTGCCCTAATCAGAGGCTTCAGGTCTCCTCTCTAATAAGGGATGACCTACTAATGTTCACCGGCCTACCCCTGAATGTATGCCAGCCTATGGTTCCACCCAAAAGAAATGGAAACATAAGGTGGAGAATACATGCGGCAGGTAATTAAAAAACAGTTCTCGGTCCACCGTAGTGGTACATAGGTGAACTCTTCCTTGTCTCTAAAGTAGGTAATGTGTGCCTGCTTGGTCAGACAGTGCGGTGACCAATGCTCACAGACCGAAGCTCAACAAACATACAGTAAAAATATATCTAAGTAGTAGCACGTAGAGGTACAATGTGGATAGTGGTATAATCACATACATCAAATCCACATAAGTGATTTGGTGGGAAAAATGCTTACACTTGCGTTTTGGCATGATAGTGACTTACCTCAAGTGAGGCAGAATAACGCACCTTAGGAAAGATGGAGGGTCCCGGTCAGTTTGAGGGACGCCTTCATAGGAAAATAGAAAAGAAGCATCTGAGGTCATAGGTTAAAACTTCAGGGTCCGCATCCTTTGCAGACGTAGAAGACCAGAGCTCGTCTGCTTCTCAAGCCGGCAGAAGAATAGCGAGTGCACGCTCACAGGCGGGGTTCATCCTATACCAGAGTCCCTCCTAATATGGCTGTCATGCTCATGAGGCTGGGAGATGTAGTCTCGGTGTCCAAGGCTGCAGAAATCAGGCCTGTAACAGTACAAGAGCCGCAACACAAGCTTTGCAACGCTCTAGAGAAGAAAAACAGTCACATAAAAAAAAAAATTAAACAAGCATTTGCAATGTAATCGGTCTCGCCTTTGGGACCTTATATGTATTTAGCTATGCAGCACATTAGCCTGGGTGCTGAAACATCTACTGTTCTTTAACATGGAGGGAAAGTAAGCACCAAACTGCGAGACAAGCTAGGTATGGGAACACATGGAGAGAAATATTGCCTTTCAGCTGGAAATGGTATAGTCCAAAGCTCTGTTTTTAATATAAAATCAGGGTCTTCGGTGGTCATATCACTAAATATACAAGATTTGAAAAAAAATATTATTTTGTCTACGGGTGCTCGTGGAAGACTATTTCTATGGACTGGAATCTAGAGAATACTTAAGTGATTCTTGTATTTTACTGACCTATGCTGGTCGTTTTCTATCAAGAAAGTAAAATAGAGGCAGTTGCCAGAAAAAAAAAAAAAAAAATCCCTCAGCAGAAAGCAATTCTGGTATTTTACTGACCCCTGCTGGTTGTTTTCTATCAAGACAGTTAAATAGAGGCAGCTGAACAGAAAAAAAGTCCCTAAGCGGAAGCAGACAAGTCCTAGGGCTGATGTCCAGAGCCCACGAAGTACATACACATATAAGTATATAATAAGTATATACTAAAGTATATACAAGAGGTCTCGAATGCTCAACCTAAAAAGGAAATATACAAAGAAAAATGGCCCAATAAAGAAACATGAATAGGCAGTATACACCATAACCGATACTCAGTAACAGTAGAGCACCAGTGGACAACGCCAACAGTGCTTAGCTGTGGTGTAGTGTTAATGTATTTTACTGCATAATGTCTTGACGCAGAATCTCGTGTCACACCACATATGGCCACTGGATGATGGCAGACAGGTAGTGCCCCTAGAGCCGCAGCCCATGACCATGACACTAATCAACTGTAAAGTGCCTGTGCTCTCCCTTCTAAACATGGTATAGCTGGCATACACCTAGTGGCCACATTTAATTTACATACAAGTCCTTAGTACATGTTATTATGTGTACCGAAGGCCTGTAAATTAAATAGTTCAAGTAGACTGCAGCACTCATAGTGCCACACACTAAAGTAGCACTGTAAACATGTCTACATGCCTGCCCCTGCAGGAACAATAAACCTTTTGCCAGATCTAAACCTTCTTTTGTTAATACTTAGAAGTCAACCTTAAGGTAGGCCCTACCACTCACATGATGGGGTGCATAGTATATAAAATGTAGGACATGTATATTTCATGTTATAGATGTCCTGGCAGTGAAAAACCTCCAAAGCGGTTTTTCACTGCTGCAAGGCTAGCTCTCCCATAGACTAACACTTGTTGACCTTATTACATGTAATAAGAACTAAATGGGTTGGGAACAGCTAGAGAGATACTTCTTCCATTCATTTAATCATATTTTATAATCTTCTTCAATGGTAGAGGCAGATTTCAGATTAACTACCTGGATCTGAAGCAACGTAACACAAAGCTCTGCAGAGGTAGGTAGCAGGGCTAATTAGGCGGCAGTCGACAAATGGGGGTTTGGCCACTACTCAGGAAGTTCACCCATGGTATGTGGAGCAGAGGCGGGCTGAGGGCGATAGTCGTTCAATCAAAGGGTTCCACACTGTGCCTTCTGACACCAGCCAAGTTCTTTGAAACACATGGATCACAGTCTCTAAAACCACTTCTAATCACTCTCAAAAGCGCTCCTAAGCCCAGTCAATTAATTTCACCACCCAGGCTCGATCTGGGCAATACTACCTGGCGACACAAAGATGTTGGGCCGGGTGAGGAGAGGGCAGTTGATTCGCCACACTGAAGGCACAAAAAAAACCAAAAAAAACAATCGAAGACTGGAGGATGACGCAGGGGAGCCTCTCGTTAGAAGGAGGCACCCCGTCAGACACACTTCGATCAAAGTAGCACCCAGGCATTCCAAGCATAAAGGACCAGGAACCCGCTCCTATGCACCTCCCTGGAAATGAGGCACAGCGTCTGGTGCGTGTTAATATAAGTCGCACCAGACAGTTCTGGTCACACGCAATAAAGTCTTGCAAACTCAGTACCTTCCTGGAAATGAGGCGGAACGTCTGGTGCACATTGATCTGAGATGCACCAGACCATTCCGGTCACATACAATGAAGAGTTGCAAATTCCGTACATCCCTGGAAATTTGGCACGTCTGGTGCGCGTTGATACGGGTCGCACCAGACAATTTCGGTCATACGCAGGCACAAGTTCACTACTGCCACACAAGGTAGTATGAGGCACTACTACGGGTACGCCCTCATTTACGAGAGTCGCAACCTGTGAATCGGACACCGCATGCAATGACCATGAAGTCGGCGTGTCACGCACGAGAGATGCGGCACGATCAACGAAGCGAGCCACGTGGGGTCCCACAAATGGTGAATCTGCTCACCACCAAAATGCTTATTCGTGTTGAGGCCCCACGATACATGGGCCACACTCCTCAGCTGCGGGAGTACTCTGCACAAGGCAATCCGGTCTCCAGGAACAATACTTAGTTCCACGCTCACGCCTGCTACCAGTTGGGATCCAGCAGACGATGTGGGCGCTTAAGAGGACACTGCTCTCCACGTGTCACAAATAGATGGTGTGGGTCCCTTGCAGGAGGACTTTGATGTCCCCGAGAGGTCCTCAAGATAACGAGGGCAAGCCCTTAGAGAGCACACTTAGGGTGCCATACAGCAGCAAATGGTCAGATCAGGCCAGCCACTATTCAGGAAGGGTGCACGGTCCCTTACAATGGGAGTAATCCTCCTTGTGCACAACAGATTCCTCTGGAAGTGTGCACCACGCAGTTCCAGGATCTTCGGTCCCACTTCCCCACAAGTTTATCTCTACTTCGCTGAAGTATGGCACAAGTAGTTATACTGTAGTGTGCTTATGAAGTTGGGCAAGGTTAAGAGGGTTTCCCTTTGAACCACAGATGTCTCCCCTACATTTCATTCCTGTCAGCCATGGGGCTGTGGAATGCTAATCTCAATCTTTAGCAGGGCCATGATCTGGATTCCCAGAGGCCAAGTGTCAAAATCTCTCCCTCCAATCTATCCCTGCCAGGCCCTCAGATGGCAGAGGTCTGTCATTGCAGTTGCATTCCCAATGTTTTTAGCTATCTCTGGGGAATGCACAGATGTGCATTCCCAGCCTCCAGTGTGGACTGGAGTCAAACTAAAAGGCATACAAAGAGTTTTAGAGCAGAGATATGCCCACCTTCTAGAAATGCAAAAGAAACAATTGATGGACGGAATGCTGGACAATGCAAACATTCACCCCCAGTCACAAGGATCTGGGTTAAATCCATCATTCTTTTGCTCACCACACCACCCCAGTTTGGACCCAGACTTATGCAAATCAGTCTTGACCTTGTTCCTTGTGGGAACAGTCCAGCCCGAACTGCCAAGCCAGGTCCTCACTGGACCAGAAACAAGCATCCTGGGACCGGTTTCAGGGCATCACCCTTCATCAGCCAGGCGAGCTTGAATCCAGTGGTGTAGTGAGCACGGGACCCACGTCTGGGCATACCCTTCCCACTTAGGGCGACAAATGCAAAAGAAACAAGTGATGGACGGAATGCTGGACAATGTAAACATTCACCCCAAGTCACAAGGATCTGGGTCAAATCCATCATTCTTTGCTCACCACACCATCCCAGTTTGGACCCAGCCATATGCAAATCAGTCTTGACCCTGTTCCTTGTGGGAACAGTCCAGCCCGAACTGCCAAGCCAGGTCCTCACTGGACCAGAAACAAGCATCCTGGGACCGGTTTCAGGGCATCACCCTTCATCAGCCAGGCTAGCTTGAATCCAGTGGTGTAGTGAGCACGGGACCCACGTCTGGGCATACCCTTCCCACTTAGGGCGACAAATACAAAAGAAACAGTTGATGGGGTGAATGTATGACATTGTTCTGCATTCTGTCCATCAATTGTTGTTTTTGCATTTGTCACCCCGAGTGGGACGGGTATGCCCAGACGTGGGTCCCGTGCTCTCCATGCCACTGGAGTCAAGCTATCCTGGCTGATGAGGGCTGAAAGCCCGAAACCGGTCCTAGGATGCTTGTTTCCAGTCCAGGGAGGACCTGGCCTGGCAGTTCAGGCTGGACTGTTCCCATTGGGCGCAGGGCCAAGACTGATTTGCACATGGCTGGGTCCAAACTGGAATGGCATGGTGAGCAAAAAAACGATGGATTTAGGCCCAGATCTTTGTACTGGGGTGAATGTATGACATTGTTCTGCATTCTGTCCATCAAATGTTGTTTTTGCATTTGTCACCCCGAGTGGGACGGGTATGCCCAGATGTGGGTCCCGTGCTCTCCATGCCACTGGAGTCAAGCTATCCTGGCTGATGAGGGCTGAAAGCCCGAAACTGGTCCTAGGATGCTTGTTTCCAGTCCAGGGAGGACCTGGTCTGGCAGTTCGGGCTGGACTGTTCCCATTGCGCGCAAGGTCAAGACTGATTTGCATATGGCTGGGTCCAAACTGGAATGGCATGGTGAGCAAAAAAACGATGGATTTAGGCCCAGATCTTTGTACTGGGGTGAATGTATGACATTGTTCTGCATTCTGTCCATCAATTGTTGTTTTTGCTTTTGTCACCCCGAGTGGGACGGGTATGCCCAGACGTGGGTCCCATGCTCTCCATGCCACTGGAGTCAAGCTATCCTGGCTGATGAGGGCTGAAAGCCCGAAACTGGTCCTAGGATGCTTGTTTCCAGTCCAGGGAGGACCTGGCCTGGCAGTTCGGGCTTGACTGTTCCCATTGGGCGCAGGGTCAAGACTGATTTGCATATGGCTGGGTCCAAACTGGAATGGCATGGTGAGCAAAAAAATGATGGATTTAGGCCCAGATCTTTGTACTGGGGTGAATGTATGACATTGTTCTGCATTCTGTCCATCAATTGTTGTTTTTGCACCTTCTAGAAATGACATTTCTAAGCTATTAATGACAAATTCCTCTTTACCACAGTAGATGGCTTGTCCTTGTGAATCCAATGATAGGAAACATTATGAGGCTGCTCCATTGTAAGCCACTATTGCAGCATGAAGACATTTTGACAATTCCCCCATGTTAACCTATGGGAAGAGCAAACATAGTAGTGAAATAACATATGGGTATTCTTCACTACCTGGGCAGGGAACCCATGTGTACCTGCCTTGCCTTTTACCTATCACTTGCTTCTACCCTTAAGAATTACCCCAAAGGTGACCTAGTGGTAGTGAGAGGTCCCCTCAGGATTGGCCAGTGGTTTAGAAAGGACAACCTGAGCAGAAGTGCAATTGCGCACACACATTCCTGCAATGGCAGGCTTGAGGCAGGTTTAAAAACATCATGTAAGCACCACTTCCTAACATGTGTAGGACGGACACACACTTTCACACTGCATTTACAGAGGGAAAGAGCCCAGAGCCCTAAGGCCTCTAAAAGAGAATCAGCAAAACACATGAGAAAGAAGCAAGGTTTAAGGAAACATTACCTGCAGCGTGTCAGGTCTAACACAGAGCTTTTGTCGCCCTTAGTAGGAAGGGCATGCCCAGACGTAGGTCCCGTGCTCACTGTGCCACTTGTTTCAAGCTAGCCTGGCTGAGGGGTGATACCCCAAAACCGGTCCCAGGATGCTGGTTTCCTGTCCATGGAGGGCCTGGCCTGGCAGTTCACGCTGGGCTGTTCCCATGGGGAGCAGCGTCGACTGATTTGCATATGGCGAGGTCCAAACAGGGGTTGCATGGTAAGCAAAAAAAATATGGATTAAACCCAGATCTGTGATTGGGGGTGAAAGTTCGATTTGTTCAGCATTCCATCCATCAGTTGTTCTCGAGCTTCTAGTAGAAGGCATTTGCAAATCTGGAAGCCACCCAGGAGGTAATAAAGCTCTGGCATAAACAGAAAGCCTCTCTGGTCGTGGAACAGCCTTAACCACAATGTTTTTTCCACAAAATGTAATTACAATGCATTTTTTAGCACAGTTTCTTTTAGCATGGAAGTCTTTACCATGTATGGTTTTACAACCCATATATGTATGTGATGGTAAGTATGTGGTAAGCAGTTTTATTTTTAATCTGATTATTTAGATGTATTTAACTATATAAATATATATTTGTATTAAAGCGTTTTATTAAATTAATAAATATGTATCTAAAACTTAAACCATAGGATATAAGGATGTGTTTTTGGGGCAATTGATAAAGTAGTGTATTGATACTGAGGTATTAAAATCAGAACTAAAGGGTTTTCATTAGATTTTTATTTTAAAAATATACAAAAATAAGTTGTGTGTTTTATATAGATTATTATAGGGACAGGATGCATGGGTTTTAGGGGAAGTGGGAGTAATTTAATACTCAGGTTCTAAATAAAATACCTGAGTATTAGGCATTTTAGGATTTCATTTTTTTTTTAATTTTTTTTATTGCTTATGGATTGCTTTAGGAATTAGATGCATAGCTTTTAGGGCATATGCACAACTGTATTAATACTACATACTGCATGGGGAGAGGAGTTGGCCTAACGGCTAGGGCGGTCGACCTCGAATCTGGGGAACTGGCTTCGAGTCTCGGCAATGACGCTGAACATCCTGTGATTCTGGGCAAATCACTTAATCTCCCCGTGCCTTACAAAAATCAATGTGTCCGCATGTAACGCAACTGGTGCTATGTAAAGCGATCTGATACCCAATACCTTCGGGTCAAGTTCGCGCTATATAAAACTCCGTAAAATAAAAAAAATGTAAAAAAATGGATAGTCAGTTTTTAAATATTTTAATAAATTAAAAAGATAACTAAGGATTACTTTAAAAACAGTATAGTTTAGGGATGCATGGGTTCTAGGAGAAATGGGTAGTAAAATGTGTTAATACTGGAGTATTCATTTAATTTTGTTTTTTACAAATTTAAAAGGTTTGCATTTGTATTGTATTGTAATTGCATTTATATAGCGCTTACTACCCCTGACGAGGCATCGTAGCGCTTTTTCAGCGAGTTGCACGCTACTCCGGAACCCATAAAGATTAGTGTTGAGTTAGTATAGTGAAATATGAAAGTAATTTGAGTGGTGGATAGGTTAGTCAGTTATTTGGATTCAGAAGGATAGCGGAGGGATAGAAGAGGGAAAAAGGTTTGCATTTATATAGCGCTTGTTACCCCTATTGGGGTGTTAAAGCGCTTTTTGGCGTGTAGCCTTAACTAGGAACGGGATACACGAGTTTCTGGGGAAGTGTAGGAATACTCGGGTATTGATATAAATAGAGTATTAAGTAGATTTAGATTGTTTCATTTAAATAACATAATAACATTTACATATTGATTACATAACAGACAACTCTAGGGACGAACAGACAACTCTAGGGACGGGATGCACGGATTTAGGTGCATTGGGTGGGGAAATGTATTAATACTCGGGTATAAAATAATATACTAGAGCATTCATTTCGTTTTTTTTTTTTAAAGTACACAATATAAAATTATTTATGATTTGCTTTTAAAATAACCAACTCTAGGGATGCAATACATGGGTTTTAGGGGAAATGGGTGGAGAAGTACATTAATACTCAAGTATTAATTTGCACACCAGAGTATTAAGTAACTTGGATTGTTTAAATTTAGCAAAAAGATAAAAATAATTATGTATTGCTTTATTAACATACTATATTTGGGATGAGATGCATAGGGACAAAAGGTGGGTGAGTGTATTAATACTCTGGTATTAATTTGCATACCTGATTATTAAGTAACTTATGATTAAGTTTAACAAAAAAATAAAAATGATTATGCATTTCTCTAATAAACTACCCTAGGGACGGGATGCAGGAGGTTTCAGGGCAATGGATGGGGAAGTGTATTAATACTCACAGATTAATTTTAATGCTAGAGTATTAATTTAGTCGGCGTAGTATAGTAAATCTAAAATTTTGCAAACAATAATTGCTAAAAATAATTTGTTAAAAAAATTCAAATTAAAAAACAAATGTAAGCAATCATTAATTAGAATATTTGTGAAATGTAAATGTGTAATGCATTTAAAATACATTTTCAAAGACCATAATATTTAACAATATATTTTTATTAATTTAACACTTCATTAAAAATGTAAAAAAGTTATAACATTTTTCTTAAATAATTTTTTTAATGTTTTTGCAAACTTAAATTATACATATTTCCATTTTTTTTAAAAATACTTATACATAATATTAACTCTGTTTCAAATGGTGAAAATAGCTCTTGTTTTCTTTCATTGAAAATACTGCATCTATTTGGTTGTGCGTCTGTTTTCACAGCTGATGGAGCGCATCCGAGCAGGACGGTCAGAAGAGGGAGAGCTGAGGATAGGTAAGTTCAACTTACATTATATGTGTATTTCAGGTTGCTTACTGGAAAGAGAGGGAGGGAGGTAAGGTTAGGTTATTTATATTTAAATTTTACCTGGTTTTCAAGTTTGTTTTCACAAAATATTGCATTACAGGCTGTAGGCACTTTAGGATTGGTTTATTCTTTTAAATAAAATATAAGGTAACAAAATAATCACTGTTGTAAATTAATAAATAGGTACTCTGTGTTGAACTGGAAAAAACAAGAGAATTACTTATTTGTGTACTTTCATACTAGTATTTTTGCATTACATTTTTCTTTTTTGTTTACTTTCACCTTTCTTAAGGGTATGTTAGAAAAACAGAGGAATTTTAAATAAATCATTTAAGACCAATACAACAATAATGAGTAGAATAAGAGATGTGCAATTGTATAGATTTAAGTGGAAATAGTACCAAAAAGCACAAAACACCAACTGTGGTTATCTGGTCATGCCAGACCGGGCCAAAGTCATAAGTTTAGGCTGCTAGCGGTGGAGCATGTGCCGGATACAGGGACGAAGTTGGATCCAGTGAACAAGAGTACCTTTAATCCTGGTTGCAGAACATTGTGAGGTCCTGCATCAAAGATGGGTTGCACAGTTGAGGCGATGAGAGGTCCAGGTGTGGAGATGCATTGCGCAGCAGCGGTTCTGGAGAGCTATAAGGCTGCACTGCCAGGTTCTATGTCATCGCTGAGGATGCCGTCGGCGAGGGTCTTGCGATGCAAAGTCCTCCAACGAAGATGCCTCACGGACTGGCTGGTACCAAAGAAGTTGCAGGAACTGCGATGTGTAGTCCTGTGTCGTCACCATAGGGCTTTGAATGTGAAGACCTGTGTCGATGTGATGCGCGCAGTGACGGTTCCGAGGAGGCTGCCGGTTGCTCTGTGAAGTCCTGCGTCAGGAATGCGCCGCGTAGCAGGTGCAATGTGGAGTTTTGTGATGCAATGCGGTTGTTGAAACCTGTTCTGTCCCTAAAGCTTTGAACAGAAGGCCAGCCAACTAGCCCTTGGAGTCACTCTGATGCTCCTGGGTTCAAGATGCAGGTACAGTCCTTACTCTGGCAATAGGGCAGCAGTGCAGCAGAGTGGCAGTTCTTCTTGCAGCAAAGTAATACAGCTGTCCTTCTTCTGAGTCTTACACAGGTCCAGTTGTGCACTGAAGAGTGGGTCTGAGGGTCCCCTTTTTATATTGCGCCTTCTAAGTAGGAGAAGTTTCTAGAGAAGTTCCAATGAAGTGCTTAAGGTTTCTTAACCCCTGGCTCGAGGCTGGCTGCATGAACAATGCAGGGGTCACAAGTCCTTTGTGTGAGCGCAGAGCACAGTCCAATCAGTTGCAAGTGGGGCTTGCCTAGCTCCACCGCCCCATCCTCCGAGTTGATGGCCTATCCAGGCACACCTAATCCCTCTATTATGTGGCTGTCTGGGAGGACTAAGCAAAGTCCAACTAGACCCAGTCATGTGACCCAGGAGAGGCTGCAGGCACCAAATACTTAGGGCAGGAAAAATGTAAACTTTGTAAAAGTGGAATTTTCAAAATTCTGATAAGGAGAGAGACCAGGCTCTTTAGCACTGGTTAGCAGAGTTAAAGTGCAAAAGGTTCTAGAGCCAACAAAAATGAAGTCAGCAAAAGATTGGAGGGGTGAAGGCAAAATGTTTGGGAGTGAACTTGCAGAAAGGGCCATGTCCAACTACCCCTTAAGGGTACTCGGTGTCAATTGCCTCAAACTTCATTGTGAGAGGTCTGAAGTTACCATGCTCTTGGTGACTGATTGTAAGAAATTGGGTTGTTGGTTGACCTGGTCAAGCAGCAACCACAATCCTTGTCAGGGTAAGGCACAAACAAATCCAAAATTAACCTGAGCTCAACCCCCTGGTAGCTTGACACAGAGCAGTCAGGCTTAACTTGGAGGCAATGTGAAAAGTATTTGTGCAACACTTCAAACAGCACTTAGAGTCACTCTGGGTTCAAGATATGCAAGTCCAGTCCTTCTCACCCAGGCAGGAGGGCAGTAGGTCAGCACAGCAAAGCAGGAATCCAACAGAGTGCAGTCCAGCAGAGGAGCAGTCTTTCAGTAGCACAGCAGTCTTTCATCCTGGCAGAGTATTCACAGGTCAAGAAGAGTACCAAAGAGTTAGTGTCTGAGGTCCAGTACATATATCCAGTTGTGCCTTTGAAGTAGGGAAGACGCTTCTGGGGGTTACCTTTTGAATTCCACAGGCATCCTGTCTTCCCTGCCCTCGCTCCAGACTAACTACAGGTGGTAGACAGCCCTTTGTGTGGGAACAGGACACAGTGTATTCAGGTGTAAGCGAGGCTGGGTCTAGCTCCTCCCTCCAATCCTGCCAGTGATGGCCCACTCAGTCACACCTAAGCCCCCACTGTGTGTGGCATTCTATGAGGAATAAACAAAGCCCTACTGCCAACTACACCCAGTCATGTGACCAGGGACAGGCCGCAGGCAACAAGTGGCCATGGCAAGAAAATGCCAACTTTCTAAAAGTTTGACATTAAGGAGTTACGTCCAGTATTGATGGCCAGAAAGGACGTAGTAAAATTTTTGAAAGAAAAAGATTCTAACCACCTTATTATCTTTCCTGCTATTTATTTCAGCAGAATATGAACCAATGCAGACCTATTTTTCTTTGTCCTGGCTATTTCTTTGCCATGGCTTAAAACATTCAAAGACACATTTTATACTATTAATTCTTTGCCTGAACATAAAGCGATACACAAAATGGTTGTAACAAATCAAAAACACAATCACAAAACAATACAGTTAATAAAGATTGACAATGAGTACAATGATCACACACTTCAACATAAATGGGTACACTGATCAAAAAACTTCAACATAGTATTACACCAATGGTTTGTCAAATCAGTAATCAAAAGGAACTCTTTTAATAATTATTTCCCTTTCTTTTAGTGAGTTCCCTAGTCCATGGGGTAAAGCTCGAGGCATGATGGGATGTGAAGTTAAATTGATCTCCCTATCGTGCCAGTTAGGCTATATTGCATTAATCACCCTCATGGAGTTATATTGAAAGGTGCCAACGCGTTTCTAATCCCTGTAAGTATCAAGGGATTTTCTTCAGGGCAAATGACGCGGTGCAATCTGGAAAATTACAAAAAGGAAAATTAAAAACTGAGAATTGACACCTTCTCAGGAATTTACACTGTTTTTTAGCGCAACTCATTTTTAGTTTGAAAACTTATAATACCTGAACTACTAATTGTTGTTGTGTCTCAGGATATCATCAATTTGCAATTGAAGTACTGTAAAAGAAAAGAGCTTTGGAGTTTACTAAAACGTAATTATTATGGCCTATAACAGGTGCACACATTGCTGTGGAATGCCTACTCGTTAAGTTGATAGAGCCGCATGGGCTTTGTTTTGCTTTATGTTCGAGTTGCTCGCTTCGCGTATTTCGAGTGTGAAGCACAACTTACTTGCGTAATGGCGTGACGGTTCTTACCAATTCTACACTTTTGAATCAACGGACAGTTTCTATCGGTTCAGGTTTCAACTATTTGTGCTTCCAAGTGAGGCAAAAAATTGCTTTGGTTCATATTCTGCTGAAATAAATAGCAGGAAAGATAATAAGGTAGTCAGAATCTTTTTCTTTCAAAAAAAAAAAAAAACTTTATAAAAGTGGCATTTTCAGAATTGCAATTTAAAAACGGACTTCACCATAAGTTAGGATTTTAAATTAGTATTCTAAAGACAACAAACTTGCACCACTCATATTTTCCAATTTGGGAACTACGCTTATAAAAGGTAATGAGATAATCCTAATGTTATCCTATGGGAAATATAGGTCTTGCAGTAGTGTTTTTCACTACCAACCTATGTAATATTAATAATGCAGTTTATAAAGTGTGCTGCTATCTCTTATGAAGTGTCCCAGTTCTAAGTACAAGTACCCGCAAGCCAAAAATGTAGCTGTCAACCTCCCAGTCAGCCAGAGCTAAAAAAAAAAAAAAAAAAAGTTTTGAGTTTTTTTTCCTAAAAAGGAGTTTCCGATGGGGCCTGACGGACTGCAAAGGAAAGAGCATTCCAAAGTTTATGTGCTAAACAGCTGAAAGAGCTGCCACCTATGCACGCTTTCATCCCTTTGGGAACACTATCCAACGTGGCACACGTGCAGTAACACAGTGAAAACACCACAAAAGTACTCCACACCAGTTTAGAAACAAAGCCAATATTTATCCGGGTACAAAAAGACCAAAAACGATAAAAATCCAACATGCACAAGTTAAGATATAAATTTTGCAAGATTAAATCAAAATGCAGTGCTTAGAAGTCAATAGCTTTAACTGGGGCCTTCTGGTCACGCTTGACTGGGGCAAATCCAAAAGTTCCCTCCGACCGCGATAAAGCATGGGCTGCATATACGAGTCACGCAGAACCGCTTACGGTACCTTGGATGAGTCGATGCTCAGGGACGATGCGTTGAAATCTGCAGGTGATATATTGTTGTCACAGGCCAAGCGTCGGTTCCAAAGTCAGGCAAAGCCATTGATGTCAAGAGTGCTGTGCATCGGTTCCGAGGCGTCAATGTCGAATCACTGGACTGAAGGCGATGCATCGGTTAGAAGCCATGCCGGGCATGCATCAGAGTTAGGACGGGACGTCGCAGACATCAGCGATGAGTGTCTGAGACTCACGCAGCAGCGGTGCTTTGGAGGCACAGCGTCGGCAGAGTCGAGCTGCGCTGTAAGTTGAGGTCGTTGCTACCTAGGGCATACTTTAGGGGTGCCTTACATGTAATAGAAGGAAAGGTATGGGCCTGGCAAGTAGGTGAACTTGCCAGGTCAACATGGCAGTTTAAAACTGCACACAGTCTCTGCAGTGGCAGGCCTGAGACAGGTTTGAAAGGCTACTCGTGGGTGGCATAATCAGTGCTGCAGGCCCACTTGTAGCATTTGATTTACAGGCACTGGGCACATGTAGTGCACAGTACTAGGGTCTTATCAGTAAATCAAATATGCCAATCATGGAGAAATCAAATGCCATTACATTTTAGACACAGAGCATATGCACTTTAGCACTGGTCAGCAATGAAAAAGAGCCTGAAGTCCTAAAACCAGCAAAAACTAAGCAAAAGGAGGAAGAAGCAAACGTTTAGGGTAACCCTGCAAAAGGGCCATTTCCAACAGAGGTACAGCTGACCTTTTTTGGCAAATGCTTTAGAACAGTAGCAAAGGGCTTTAAAAGAGGATCTCTGCTTCAGCGGGAGTCAATGAAGCTTCTTAAGTGCAGCCCCGCTAGGAGCGCGCTTTGACAAGTTCAATAGAAGACGTGCAGCAATGTTCTGCACTTGTTGGAGTCTCCGGCACAGTGTCACTCCGAGATACTGAACATTACAGTAGTCAAGCCTAGACATAATCAGGGCCTGAACTACTGTGGTTTTTTTTGCAGACTCCGGCAAGAAACAACAGATTTTCCTGAAAGTCTTGAGCAGTCCATAACATTTCCCTACAAGTGCGGTTATTTGACTGTCAGAAGATAGCTTTGCATCAAACCAAATGGCCTTGGGTTTGTTTAGGTATGGGTAATGGGCCCAAATCATTAGCCACCAGCAATGGACCAGATCTTAGAATGATTGCCAAAGGTCAGACCTTCGTTCTTCCCAGCATTTAGCTGGAAACAATTCAAGTCCATCCACATAGGGACCTGTGCAAGGCAAAGGCGTAGAGAGGAGGCCATATGGGAGGAGTTCTGTGACAGCGTGATGACAAACTGAATGTCATCCGCATATGAAATGATGGTAAACCCATAGAGTTCCATGACCTCAGCCAACGGGCACACATACACATTAAACAGGGTTGGGCTCAAGGAATGCCTGTGGCAATCCTTGCTGCAACAGAAGCACTTTTGACTGATAAGGTTTTTGAGACATCTGAAAGGTGCGCTCCTGCAGGAAAGAGGCAACCCAGCTTAGAGCCCACGCCACAGCTCCAGAGTCTTTCAATGTAAAACTTAAAAGTATATGTCCTGCTTTTTTAATACATTACATTGTGCCCTCTTGGCTGTCCAGGGCTTGCCCTAGAGATGACATATGTATTAACAAGCATTGGCATAGCCAATAGGTCTCGCCTTTGGGGCCTTATAAGTGTTTAGAGAGAGCTATTGGCTTTGTTAACGTTTTTAATATGTGTTGCAGAGCCTTGTGAATGTTGTGCATCATGTTTAAAAGTTATAAGTTATAATTAGGAAAGTGTTATAACCATTTGTCACTTTATATATAACCTAGAAAACATTATATACAATTGAAGTATCCTAATAAAAACCAGAATTAACACCAAAAATGTGTTCTAGTTTTGTTGTTTATGCAAGGAAGGGGGCAGTGGGGGGAGTGGAGGTGGGGGAGTGGAGGTGTAGGGAGGGAGGGGGTGGGGGAGGGGATGGGAGGAGTGGAGTGGAGGTGCATGGAGGGAGGGAATGGGAGGAGGGGGAGTGGAGGTGGAGGGAGGGGGTGAGTGAGGGAGGTGGAGGGAGTGAGGGGGGAGTGATGGTGGGAGAGTGGAGGTGGAGGGAGGAGGGAGTGGAAGTGGAGGGAGGGGGAGAGGAGGTGCAGGGAGGGAGAAGGGAGTGGAGTTGGAGGTGGGAGTAAAGGTGCAGGGAGGGAGGGTGGAGTGGAGGTGGTGGTGGGAGTGGGAGTGGAGGTGGAGAGGGGGAGTGGAGGTGGAGGGAAGGGAAAGGGGAGTGGAGGTGGAGGGGCAGAGGGAGGAGGGAGTGGAGGTGGAAGTGGAGGGAGGGGATGAGGAGGTGTAGGGAGGGAGGAGGGAGTGGAGGTGGGAGTAAAGGTGCAGGGAGGGAGGGGGGAGTGCACGTGGTGGTGGGAGCGGAGGTGGTGGTGGGAGAGGAGGTGGAGAGGGGGGAGTGGAGGTGGAAGATATGAAATGACCCAAATGCGAAGAAAATGCATGGGGTCATTGCACAGCCTCGTTCTAGCCACCCTTTTGTGTGTGGTTTGAAAGTATGAGCTGGTGTTTTCACTGCAGGTAGAGAGATAGGGAGAGACATGAGCGAAAACAAGAAAGCCAAGTTTTGATGCTGGCAATATGCTATAGAAATACATTTAAGATAGCACATGTGCAGTTACTATGCTGTGCTGTGCTGAAGGTTGGCTTCACTGTTAGTCGGGAATCTGTGCCCTGTTCAGTGCATGGAAGATTATGTGGCCTCTGTGTGCGGAGAGTCTGAGGGGTTTCTTGCATACACAAAGTGCGGTGCTCCTTCAGTAGTACTTCTTACGTTAACCACTGTATTGCTGACACACTGTGCGACCTTGGGCAAATATGATTAAGTCAGCTCAAGAATAGCAAATGGCTGGGCTTTCTCTTTACAGCCCCATTAAAGTATCACACGTGTCAGAGCCACCACCTCTGCCCTCTAATGAAGCGCACCTAAAGCACCCAGCTGTGATTTTACTGCCTCCTCAGAGCCCCTCAACCCCCCCCACCACACACATTTTACAGTTAACCTGTTTTCTTTTTCTCTGCCTGGGGCCATATGGGATCAATTCCTCTCCGAAGATCTTAGGGTTGGTTGGACTCGATAATAATATACAGGAACCAACACCACAATCTGTCCATTTGTGCCCCAGAAAGCCGTAGAGGAGTTCTAATGCGCGCTTCTGGCGTTGGAACTGCGGACCTAGGTTCGAGTCTCGGCGTCGGCTGAACATCCTGTGATTCTTGGACAATTATACCTTATGTATTTTTCATATGAAATGTTTTTCAACTTTATTAAACGTTTTTCTAATTGATACCGATAAAAAAAAAAAATCTGATTTATGAGGTCAATGCGACCCCGATGGAACCTCGTTGTTGTGCGGTGGAGTGTTCCACAGGTGTTTTCTTGAAGTCGTGTTTTGTTTCGCGATGTGTAGCGTGGAATAAATTGAGCAAGAGTTAAGACTGCACTGCCACGTTAAAGTAGGAAATACAACACATTAAAGATGTTTACTTATTTTTTAGAAATAGAAGGTATGGGGGTTGTTTGACAATTTTATGTACTTTGTTAATGCACTAAAAAGTAAAGACCAAAAAAGATAAAATGTATAAATTGCAAGACTAAGCCAAGATTCTATGTGCCCAGTATCTGCCACCTATTACATAAATGATGAACATCCCTCTGGGGATTACGACAGGAATATGTACTTGACCCGCATAGTTTCTAAGCCCCTTCGTAATTAATTTTTTTATAGTAAAGAGAAACAGAGGCAGTAAAGCAAAGTCTGTAGTCTTAATTGTCGCCCGGGGCATGATGGCTTTATTAACAGACACAACAAAACTAAGCCTCTCTAAATTAAAACAAAATATGCTAAACTCGGCAAAGTATCACAGATTTATTACAGCTTTGGATTTATGGGCGGACACATCTTTCTTAATGCCACACGGAGATATTAAAAATAACCGTATTTTTTATATTGGGGGGTGGTGGGGGGAATTTGTTCCCCAGAAACACATGTTTAAGAACAGTATGCAAAGGGGAAAACGCATAATCTCTTGCATTTATGCTGATTCCGACGTCAACCTGCTTGCCAGCTCTTTTTTAAAAAGTCTTGATTTTTTTTTTATATACGCATATAATGAGATGCATCCACAAGAACTACATTTCCCATCAGTAGATGCATCCACGCCAACAACCAGTGGTATGCTGTGGGCGGATTGTAAGCCCACTGTATACAAAACAATATGTCAGCAGCAACAGAACATACGCTGTCGTAGGCAAGACCAAAAAAAGCTGAGGGGCTCTATTTATGAGCTGCCTGCATCCAAACCACAGTAGCATGTGAACATTTGTTTGGCATGAAATTGAAAACAGAAACCAGAGTATTATCATCTTCTCCACTGACTGAAGAGAGCCCGGTGAATGTGCAACACATGTTGAGTGGACAACAGGCACCCCTAGGAGCGCACTAGGAGGCAGAAAAGCGCAGCTCATGATGAGCAGATCGTGAAGAACAAAGAAAGCCCCTCATATGCAATCTGCATTCTGCCATCTTGATTGCAGAGACAGGCACATACAACCTTTTCGGATTGACAGCTTGAGACAAGGTAGGTTACAAAGCAAAAGAGGAGATCTCAGTGAAAACAATAGCAATTGATGTAAGATACCTGCAAGGGGAACGCCCACTTGATGCCCTCCATACACAGATTCACAACACTAAGGTACCTGAATGACCGCACCAACTGGTCTGATGCTAGAGGGCTCAGTTGCTTGTCACCCAATATCACTTTAGCTGCAGAAGCACGGCAATGCTCGTTTCTTCCCTCAAAAGGAATAAGTCTCCAACAGTTCATCAGCAACATGCCAGCACACAAAGAAGGGAATTACAGCAGCAGCTGAGTGTACGGATAGCAGATGGAGGAAACTGCTGTGTTTCTTTGAGGATTATTTGCAAATCCTTGTGCCCCAGTACAGTAAATAAAAAACCTGGTCCCTATTAAGAAAAAAAAAAAAGATACAAGGAAATGAAAACAGCAGTGCTTCTGCCTGCATATGAATAAACATAAGGACTCCGCAGCCAATAGAGTAATTAGGTAAATGGTAGACAGCGCAATGCTCCGCAGAGTTCCAAGAAGGGTATGTTTGGTCAGGAACCAGCAAATACAAGAACATTAAAGAAACATGTAACACAAATGCGAGGATTGCCCTCATTATGCCTAAAAAAGCCTGCGAGTGGTGCGCGCGCGCACTGTAAACAATTTAAGGAATGCAGCAGGCACTGCTCGCTCCCGAGCTCCCTAGGCCAGGGGAGAGAGAAGGCGGGACATGCACCCGCCTTTGGCCCATTGCGTGCTGTCTTTCTTAGAAAGACGCACGCAAAGGCCAATAGCGTGAGAAAGCACACGCACGAGTGTGTGGTCAGAGTTTGAAGTCCTCACTAGAAGCCTCGCAGAGCAGCTCATGTGCGCTGGCTCATGCGAGACCTAAAAACAAGTGAAACAAGATAACCAGCGCAACCAGCGCTGACCGCCATCTGTTTCCAATTAACGCGACGGCGAGACGCGGGCGCGATAATTGGAAACAGATGGCGCTGCTGTTCGCTCCCGAGCACCCTAGGCCAGGGGACAGAGAAGGCGGGACATGCACCCGCCTTTGGCCAATTGCGTGCTGTCTTTCTTAGAAAGACGCATGCAAAGGCCAATAGCGGGACATAAAAAAGAAAAGCACACGCACGAGCATGTATTCCTAGTTTAAAGCCCTTACTAAAGCCTCGCTGAGCAACGCATGCGCGCTGGCTCAGGCGAGACCTAAAAAAGGAAGGTTGGGGCCTGGCAAAAGGTTTCTTTTGCCAGGTTAAGATGGCTCTGCAATGGCAGGCCTAAGACATGTTTAAAGGGATACTTAAGTGGGTGTCACAATCAGATCAAGCATCCATGTCCAACTTTTCAGGTACATTGCACCCTTCCTTTTGGGTGGTCCAGGGCCTACCCTAAGGGTGATATATGAATTAAAAAGGTAGGTTTGGGCCTGGCAAAAGGTTTATTTTGCTAGGTCGAAACAGCAGTGCAAACTGCACACACACAGGTTCTGCAACGGTAGGCCTGGGACATGTTTAAAGGGCTACTTAAGTGGTAGGCACAACTGTGCTGCAGGCCCACTAGACCCACTAGTAGCATTTAATTTACATGCCCTGGGTACATGTAGTACCACTTTACTAGGGACGTATAAGTAAATTAAATATGCCAATTGGGGATAAGCCAATATTGCCAGGTTTAGAAGAGAGAACACAAGTACTTTAGCATTGGTTAGCAATGAGAAAGTGTGCAGGGTACTAATGCTAATAAAAATGAGATCGAAAAATGGAGGAGGAAGGTAAAAAGTTTGGGGAAGACCACCCTAAGGCTGGCAGGTCTAACACTGATGATGGTGTGGAAGAGGAGAATGAACGTCACCCTGACTTCCTATCTTCCAAGGAGGAGGATGGGTCACTGGTGTGTGCCATCCTCTCCCTTAGCCTGAACCAAGAACAGCAGGGGGACTGTTACCAGTTACTGGAGTCGTTTGCCTCTTTGTTTTCCCTCACCCCTGTGCTTACACATTTGTGTACCCATGATAGTCATACATGAGACAGTATGCCTGTGAAAATCAAAAGTACAGGCTATCTGTACAGTGAGGGCTAGCATCAAAGAGGAAGTCTCCAAGATGCTTGAATTAGGGGTGATTGAGGACTCTAATAATACCTAGTCCAACGCAGTAGTTCTGGTACCCAAAGTCACCCCACCAAGCACTACCCCAAAACTCATGTTGTGTGTGGATTATAGGTGGCTCAACTCAGTTACCAAAACTAATGCTCACTCCAACACTGAGCAGATGAGCTTACTGACAGGTTGGGAGCTGCCAAGTTCCTGAGTACCTTTGATCTCATATCAGTGTACTGGCAGATTGCCCTGACTGACGGGTGTTAAGCAATTTCTGCATTCTCCACCAAAGAGGGCCACGTCAAATTTAGAGTGAAATAATTTAGGTTAAACAATGCCCCTGCCACCTTTCAGAGATTGGACAACAGAGTACTGACTGTGATGGCCTTAAATGTGGCCTACCTTAATGACATATCCATCTTTAGTTTTAGCTGGGAGGATTACCTCTTTCACCTCCAGGAGGTACTTCGGGCTCTGCAACAGGCAGGATGGGCTATCAAGGCTAGCAAGTGCCAGATAGGGCAGGGATCGGTAGTGTTTCTTGGAAACCTAGGGGTTCAGCTCCTCTAGGACAAAATTGAGACTATCCTTGCCTTGGAACCCTCCAAAAACACAGAATGAAGTGAGGGCCTTCCCAGGCATCACTGGATACTACTACCGCTTAGAAACTGGAGTAAACGCATAGAATGCTTCCCTTAAGAGTAAAAGACTAATCCCAATAACCAACAATAACCACTAGAAAAGAAATCACTAACCGTGGGTTCCAGAGCATCTTGCTGCCTGGCATAAAGCAAATCAACACCTCGTTGTCAGGGGTAGTAAGCACTATATAAATGCAATTATAATTCAAAACAATATATAACCTTCCTGACCCACAGTAATAGTAACTGTCAGTAGTTGAGCAGTCAATAGTGGTTCCTATAGACTGTGCAATCATTTCCTTATACTGCTTGACACAATCACACTTGCATACCATGAAACTGCAATGGGTTATGTCCATCACCCAATACCGTACCAGTCTACAACAATAAACCTCACATCACCAACTTAACGGGCATGGAATAACTGAGATCTGTCCCATGCCACTGGGCAATGGAAAACGTTACTTTAGTCCACTGCTTCAAGCCTCAATAAACTATACTTTGACTGTTTTTGACATCTCACAATGACAATCAGATATGTGATATTAACAAAATCCATCGCAAGTGATAGCACCAACTTTCCTCCGTGCATCCAACATATGACTGATCAGGACATAACCTTTAAACAAATTATTTCAGAATCATACATGCAACAGACCCGATTGAAATTGGAGACTCCCGATCTTTTAAGCCAATTTTTTTTAATTTTATCTGTCTCCAGCCTAAAATTGCTTCTGCTTCCATATTAGTCAAGGGGGGGAAATACATTCCCCTGATTTTCTTTTCAAAAACTATCACTTTCGTGTTATCTAATATTGGCATGTATGTACATGCCAATAGAACCGATTCTGGTTTGAGACTCCCGATTTTTTTAAGCCAAAAATTACTATCATTTATCTGTCTTCCACCTAAAATTACCTCTCGTTTTATTTAAGTCAATAGAGATAAATACATTCACCCAATTTGTTTTCTCTCTCTCACTTTCCTCCCCTAAAACGTTGCCATTTATACAGAATGGACACCTTGTGCAGTAATCAGCCAATTGGACTATTATCATAAGAAACACCTTAAAGAACCTGCAGAGCTATTCAAAAATGCAGCTACTGCTCTCCCACACTTTATCATTCACGCTGCTGAGCCCTGCGTCCCAGAACACAACGGCAACTTTGGTCATCACACACAACATGAAAACAAAGACAACACGCTTCCAACCACACAACCTGCACGGTGGAGCACGCAACTTCTGTGAGTAACCGCTCCACCGACCAACTTAGGGTCATTAACGGTATATAAATGTTGCAAACTGCAATAACGTGATTAAACCCCTGAATGATTCAATCAGTCTTGTTCTTTCTGTGCCTAGGGTTTGTCTAACGTATGTTAGGAACTACGCTGCACTATGCAAAAAAGAAAAACTCCCGTCGAAATTTTCCACCTACCAAACAATATTCTGATGTTTCCATTGTAATTACTTCCTACAGCAAACCCTTGTTCAGAGGTGAGCTAAAAACTGATTTCACGAGTTAAGGCTTTTCTTAATGGAACTGCAGCAGAGCGATATCGGTCGCATATTTCCCATTTTCTACATGCACATTACACGAACGCAGACTAAAGTACAGTATTTCAATCGCACATTTCAGCCGGAGACTTCCTTTAAGAGAGCAGCCACTTCCGGGAGCTGACATCTTGGGAGTAAATTGTGTCGTCGACCACAAGATAGAGCAGGAGCGTAAACAATCCATGTCTGTAGTTCCATTGGTTCTCTGTTATTCCGTTGCCTACGTACGATGGGACCCTCCTCCCGGATACGCCACCCACACGCGCCGTCTAGTGTTTACGATTCCTAGGGGCGTGGTCCGAGTCATATGCTGTTTCGTACAGCCTGGCTATGTGGTGACAGGTGTTACTGCCACAGTGGGCGAGACTGCGATCTGACAGCGTTGTTGCTTTATTCGTTATAGTCCCGAACCGGTGCTGAGAGCCTGAGACTATGGGGATGTGCCTGCCATGCCTTGGAGGAGCAGCTGAAGATATAGTGGAGACTCCCGACCCCGTAAGTGTATGCAGCAGAGCCTTACCCAGAAAGTCTACTGTCATTTGCTGGTCTGCCTCACCATATCTGAATTCTTGCTTTTCCCCCCTCGGTTTCCTGTAATAGTTTTGTCATGTTCGTCAGTAGTTATTTTCTTTCCTTTTTCAGTTTTTAGATGATTGCACTAAACTCTAGTAGCACATTGTGACTTCTTTCTTATGCAACAGTTGGCGCATAAATTAAACTTGTGTGCGAAATATTTATAAAACCATGCCCACACTTTTATGCCACATTAAATTACCTTTATTGAAATGGAATCTTCGTTTCCCTGAATTTCTCATTATTGAAATGGAGGTAACTAATTCTGCTTAATTTATGTCGAATAACGTGTGTATGTGTTTATGTATTCATTTTTTTTTTTTACAATTTTATATAGTATCGACAACCCCAAGCACTTCGGAATTCATTACATAGAACAGTGAACAACATAGCATAGCAATATATACCCAAAATAGTTAGGCCGGTAATACTATCTAGCATGTTCAACAGGATTGTGTACGGTATAAACAAATGAACCTGTACAAACCCGAGTAAGCACAAAGTGCACAACAAAACACAGTTGTTCCTAGGGAACTGGGTGCCTCCATCAGAGTTAGAAACAAGGGAGGCGCAGTAAGGGGTAACAAGTGTGTAATAGAATAGGCAACAGAAAGACACGTCAGGTGGCAGGAGAGGGTTTGTTGATTGCATAATAGTTAATCTCTCTTTTGAACGAGGGAATTGAGCGGTAGACTTGCAGGTTTAATTTAGTTCCTCCTTTGTGTATCTCACTTCTGCCTAAAGACCAGAGATCATGTAGTATTTTGATAGATATCAAAGAAACGTCACTGTTTATCTGTCAGCAGACAGACATTTGTTTTATCCATTTTAAAGGGTGTTTTGAATTAGAGCAAATCACTTGCACACTGTCATTTACAGTGACCCATGGTATTTTCACTTATTGAAAATTATATTTTCCACTGATTGGCGAGTGCAGCACTGCACTGCTACCAGTGTAAATTGCTGAGTAAGTAGTGCAATGCATGTAACCTGGCCTCCCCTCCCACCACCAGAACCAATTTCCCCAGGTACGTGACAAGCGTCAATTGGATGAAGGACAGCTGCCTGAAGCTCAACACGGACAAAACGAAAGTACTGCTCTTCACCAACAATACCACTCCCTGGAATGACTCCTGGTCGCCCTCAGAATTGGTGCCATTGCCCACACTGATCTACTTCGCCAGAAACCATGGCATCATCCTGCATAGCAAGCTGACCATAAAGTCCCATATCAACGCAGTCTCCTCCGCCTGCTTCCTCACAATGCGCATGCAATGAAAAATCTTCAAATGGCTCCCCCAGGACACAAGACGCACCGTCACACAGGCCCTAATCACCAGCTTACTAGACTATGGCACTGCTCTCTATGCAGGGATCACCACACAGCTCCTACAGAAACTTCAGACCATACAGAACGCCGCAGCCAGACTCACCCTTGACCTCCCTCGATGAACCCACATAACCCCCCACCTGAGAACACTCCACTGGCTCCCCATACAGAACAGTTGCCATTTCAAGCTGAAGATCCACGCATATAAGGCGCTACACATCCAGGGATCGGCCTACATCACCCACCGCCTGAGCTTCCACTAATCTTTCACACAGCTACGCTCCGGTTCCTTTTCGCTCGCTCATACCCCCGCACCCACCAAATCAGAAATGCCAATTTTAGTATTTCTTGTGTTTCCCTTTGGGCATGTCAGATTTACTAACAAAAGGGTTAGAACTGTTTCCACGCTTTCCGTGGGGAATCAGGGTTGTCATGTTCTCAGGTTGTACTTACCATCCGGTATCTTGTAGGGTTTATGAATCAAGATGTTTCACTCTGAGCAAGCCAGGGCTAAAGTCAATATATCCTGATGGTGTGCATGGACTCAGTCCCGCATAGTTTTGAAGTTTATGTTGTCCAAACGCACAGTCTTACTGAAATAGTATGAACCATATGACAATTTCTCCTACCTCGCTGCAAAGACATGGAATGACCTGCCCGAGCAGCTACGGACCTCCGCTTCTCTTTTGGAACTCCGAAGGACACTCAAGACCTGGCTGTTCGACTGAGCCCTTTTGGGCCCGCCAGCACCTAGATACCCTTCCGGGAGATTAGCTGCACTATAGAAATCGACTGACTGATTTATTGATCTGGGTGTATTGTAACAGCTAACCATGCCCACTGAACCACAAAATGAAGACAAATGAAATACTTTTTTGCCATATTAAATGACCATGAGACAGTCTTGAGATAGCTACTGTTAGACCTGACATCTTTGGTTTGGTATTCCCTCAAACGTTATGCCTTCACCCCTCCTGTTTTCTGAATTTGTTTGTGTTGACATTAGGGCTCTGTGCACCTTACCAGGGATGTGTGGAACTTGCAAGGTTTCACTCTGCGGAATTCCGCTGAGTTACATAAAAACTCTGCGAGATTCCGCAGAGTTCTGCGAGCAGGCGGAATTCGTCACGTCCCATTCCTCGCGCTGATTGTTAGCGACAGGAGCTCGTTTCACACTATAAAATCAGCACAAACTGCACCACCCGGCGCACCAGAGGGCACTGCTTCTTTCTGCCGCTTGAGTACATTTTCTACTCGAGCAGCAGCTTCCTCAACACGAATAGTTGTGACCTGCTGCAACCACCCGCATTCTAATATTTCGCTGGTAGGCATTCCAGCATCCGAAAATCATGCTACGGGAGTCAAATTCGCACTTGCCAACTTAACGTTAGCGAGCCATGAGCAAGAAAAAACTCTGCCACGCAACGGTTGGCGGAGTTCTGTCGGAACTCCATATCCATATTCATGGAGTGGGCAAAACTCCCCGAACTCTGCCGGTGCAGCGGAATTTTTTGCCCACCCCTACACTTTACCACTGCTAACCAGTGCTAAAGTATTTGTGCTCTATCCCTAAAACATGTTAAAATTAGCCTACACCTGATTGGCACTGTTGGAAAATGTCCCACTTTGAACGGTCACCCATAAACGTTTTTCCTTCCTCCTCCTCTTTTTCTAACCTTGTTTTTGCTGGCTTGAGTATCCTGCACACTTTCCACTGCTAACCAGTGCTAAAGTGATTGTGCTCTCTCCCCTAAACATGGTAATATTGGCATATTTAATTTACTTAGACGTCCCTAGTAAAGTGTGCCCAGGGCCTATACATTAAATGCCTCTAGTGGACTTTCAGCACTGATTGTGCCACGCATATAAGTAGCCCCGTTAACCATTTCTCAGGCCTGCCACTGCAGAGCCTGTGTGTGCAGTTTTACACTGCCACTGCCATGTCAACCTGGCAAGTAAACCCTCTTTCCAAGCCCAAACCTTCCTTCTTTTTTTACTTATAAGTCACCCCTAAGGTAGGCCTGTATAACCCACAGGGCAGGGTGCAGTGTATTTAAAAGTGCTTTTACACTTGACATGTTTTGGTAGTGAATAACTCCCCATTTAGTTTTTCACTACTGCATGGCCTATCTCTCCCATAGAATAACATTGGGATTACCTTAGTACACCTTTTTATGTGTAACTCTCAATTATGAAGAGAAACATTTCAAGTTTAGTGTCACTGAACTCAGAATTTAAACTCACAACTCATGGTGAAGTTGGATTTGAAATTCCAGTTTAGTAAATGCCCCTTTTAGAAAGGTGCCATTTACTTATTTTAGCCATTTGGTGTCTTCTGCCTGTCTCTGGAATACACGTCAGGGGCAGGTGACAGCTGGCTTTCTGCATTCCCTCTAGACAGCCACACACAAAGGAAGGATAGGTGTGCCTGATTGGTCATCTGCATGCAGATGGGCCATCCTGAAGCAGGATGGAAGGGAGGAGCTGACACTTGCACCTCATAGGGCTAGGTTCTGTTCCCACACATAAGATTGATTACCCCAGTGTAGTGTGTCTGGAGCCAGGGCAGGAACTGGGCGCCTCTGTTCACTTCAAAGCGTTCTTTGAAGTATCCCCCACTTTGAAAGGCACCACTGGGTATAAGTACTGGACCTCTGGGAATACCAACACAGTACACTTCTGGACCTGTGACTACTTTGCCAGGAAGAAGAACTGCTGTGCTGCTGAAATCACTGCCACTCTGCTGGACTGCTGCTTTGCTGGTCTCCTGCCTTGCTGAGCTGCCCTGCCGCCTGCTGTCCCCTGCCTGGGTGAGAAGGACAGGACCTGCATCACTTGAACCCAGAATGACCCTAAGGGCTTGCTGGCTTGCCTCCTGTTGCCTAATTCTCAGAGACACAAAAGACTTAAAACTCGAATGTTCCAACCCTTGGGCTCATCTGCTTGTGAGTCTGTCCTGCTAAGTGGTGCCACCTCAGTGCTGGGCCCTTGGAAGTCGACCTTGGGGCTTGCTCCATTGGAACTGCTGCATCTTCTGCTGCAAGTGCAGAATTGATGCACCACTGCTGTTGCTGGTGTTATGTTTCATATAGGTACCCTAATATAGGCCGAGGTAACATCATACCCTTTCACCTACATCACCTCCCCTACATTACACACTAACAAGGCTTTTAAGGATTGAACGCCTTTTATGGCCTGAACCTTTTACCTAGTTCTAGGCCTGGGTGCAGACGGAGGGCTTTTCCCGAACAATAGTGTTCTATGACTTCATCTTTAGACTGACACTGCATGACTAAAATATTCATGAGGCTACTTGGAAACCAGGCAGGGGCTATACACCACCTTCCTAATATCTACGCACAAGGTTCATCCCATACGTCATCCTCATACCCAACAATGGTTAAACACAAGAACAAGGGACAAAGGGACTCTATATACTTTTCTGTATAAATACAGCACCTCTTGCTAGCAGTAGTTAGAGGGAACCGAGACTTCCAGGCCGACACACTGACCAGAGACGCTGAGGCTCCTGCATGCAGACGCTCCAGCTGACAGTGGTCTGAACATCCCTTGCGCGGTGTCCAGCTCGAGACCAAGAGAGGCTCCTACATTCTCACTTCAGGTAATGGGGTTCAACCAAATCCTAGAGGGATTCTTGGCTGCACACCTACTCATATGCTAGGTACACTTAGGCACATCTAGATAGGCATCGTAGGAGTACGCACTCGCTTTTATCAATGCATTTTGTATTCATGTATTTATTCATGCTTATTGCAAGATGATAGAACTGTACTATCCTTTTATATTCATAGTACTGCTAATCATATATCTCTGCTACTGTCTAATGGTTGTTTTAGCTCATATACTTTACACGAGAATAACAACTGTTCAATACATCCTTATAGAAACACTCAGACTGTTTATTCTGTGTACCTCTGAGATAAACTGAATAAGCACGAGTGACTGAGCGAAAAGTAGTACATTGTTTCCACGATCTTGAGGGATTAGGGTTGTCATGTTCTGAGGTTGCCAGAAACTAATCTCTCCCCGATAAGAGGAGACACTAGCGGCACTGTGAGGCTAACATTTCTCTGTGGGGGTGTACAGAATCAGTCTGCCATCAAGCCCACAGTTTATGTTATCCAAACGCGCAGGTCCTGCATGGGTACTATAGGAACTACACGACACTGGAACTGGAGCATCGCACTTGGAACCGCTTCATCATATCTGGAACCACCACTTTGGAACCAACGCATTGCCAACACTGCGTGTAGAAGATCGATGCATCGCTCCTCCAGCGTGGACTAACCCGGCACATCACCTTTGGAACCGCCGCACTCCGAACCAGTGCTTTGCTCAATGGACCCGACCCATTGCTGCAGTTGCTTGGAAAACTTCGGCGCAACATCCCAAATGTGTTGGGATCATTGACCCATCTCATGCTGCAACAAAGATTAAGGTACTCTTGCTCAGCAGGCCCTGCATCGGTCCTATATCCAGCCTGCACTCCATTGCGGGCAGCCTGAGCTCTTGACTTTGTCCCAGAGCAGCATGACCAATTAACTCTTTGAGCGCTATTTGCTTCTATGCACTTTATTTTGCATTTAATCCTTTAAAATTCATACTTAGACTTCTACTGGATGGAGTTTTGTTGTTTTGGTCTTGTTTTATTTATAAAATCATAATCTATTTTTCTAACCTGGTTTGGTCTTTTTGTGGTGTTTTCACTGCATTGTTGTATGAAGTGTTGCATAAATGCTTTACACATTGCCAGGCCTAAACCCCAGGTAGGGCCTAAAGGCCCAGTGGGCAGGGTGCATTGTATTTAAAAAGTAGGACATGTGGGTTTACATTTTACATGTCCTTGTAGTTTTTCACTACTGTAAGGCCAGCCTCTTCAATACACGTACGTTTAATAAGCGCTAACCTTTGATTGGGAGCAGCTAGAAATTTCCTCTTTAGACTCAAATGAATTGGTATTTTAAATCCTCTTTAATGGTAAAGTCAGAGTTTAGGTCACAAATCTGAAAAGGGCACTTTTAGAAAATTGGCATTTTCTTGTCCTAACCAGTTAGTGCCTACAGATTGGGTCTCTTGACTGAGTGTAGTGGCAGTTGCCTTTGTGTTTTTTTCCTAGACAGTGGGACAGAAGCTGTTGGCAGGATGGGTCATTCGCTCAGGATGGCTGGGGGCATAGCTGTTCCCTGCCCCACTTAGACTTTAAGGGGCTTGCCTCCAGGAGGCAAATGACCCTGACACTAGACATTTGTCACCCCAGACTTCTTGAAGCCTTGCAGGGAAAGGGAAGAAAATTCCAAAACCCAGTATGGGGGTAGCATAGGGAATCCTTCCCTCTCCACTTCAAAGGCTGGCACCAGGTACCCTCCAAGCAACTCTTCAGTACACTACTGGACCTGTGAAAGTCTTCAAAAAGACTGCATCGCCCCCAGAGGTCTGCCCTGCTCCTACCAGAGGACTGCCCTGGTGCTTGAAGGGCTGCCGTGCTGCTTGAAGGAGAACTGGACCATCTCCTTGAACCCAGGACCACCCGAAGTGACTTTAAGGGCTAGTTGGCTGGCCTCTGTTGCCACTTAAGTTGTGGAATACGTTTCCTTTGTACATTAAAGCTCAACTCACTCTTCTGCAGTTCAGGAAACAACTTAAAACCTGGCTTTTTTCAAAGGCCCGCCCCTCTAGTACAGCCTCTCTGTTATCTATACAGGCTTGTTTTTACTTGCATAATTTCAGAAGCTACCACCAAGACGCCCTCGGGCAATCGAGCGACTTGCAAACTATTAATATCAGTATCCTGTGTCAGCTACAGGGATATAACAAACTCCTGAGACCTTGAACCCTGCACCTGGCTTCTGCTGGTGTGAGTCCTAACCCCCCAAGTGATGGTGTTGAAGAAAACTGTGCCAAATCGCAAGGTGAGCATTTGTTAAATTTTGTAATCACACCAGATTGCATCTTCCTTGCTTTTTGAGGTGGGTGAGAGGGCAAGCAGATATTGCTTGGTCCTGTAGTAGACAAGCTCAGACAACGTCCTTCTCTTTCCATATTTCACCTAAAACAAACAAGGTGGAGGCCCGTGTGCTGAGTGTTGCTGGCAAGGAGCAGATGAAAATTCCCTTCCAGCCAAGCAGACAGCCATGGAGTTTTGCAGGGCACGGTCCCTGGGACAATGCATATGGATGTTGATTTCATCTTGTTTTATTCAGCTCTCTTAACTGAGTGCATTCTATTTAGTGCTAATTCTCTACCCAAGATCCCAGATACAAATGTTTATCGATCTCCATGTATAAACTAATCTGAGTGCTTTCTATAAAACCTTACTAAACCAGTGGTGAGAAAACTGTCTTTCAGGAAATATTCAGGGAATATTTTTCTCCGTTTGCTTATGTATACTGTTGTTTTAGCTGAGACACAATTATTATTCTTTTTTAAATATTGTTTTTTTTTTTTTTACTTTTCATCCAGGAATTGAAGAGAAGACAACTAGCTGAAGCTGCAGAAAAAAGGCAGATGGAAGTAAGTTAATAGGGGACATGCTGTTCAGTAGCATCACGCCATAAAACAATCTCTTCAGGGATCTGCTATTTCCATATGTATTATGTGTGTGTCTTTATATAGGTCAAAATTCAAATGGGAAAGTGATGAGGCTTTTTTATTTTTTGAGATTGGTCTGAATGGAGTTGCCCTGATTTACTCATTCGTAAATTGTCCCTGTATGATTAACTTCTTACGCAGTTGTATAGAGATTCGTTTGAGGTACATGGAAATATCTGCCATTACTTTAATATCTTATATTCTCAAGACATGGGTACCCAAATGTCCATGCGGACATGGGTATTAAAACAAAGCTTGAACAAGCGTTTACATGGGACTCAAATATGCAGAATTTAGTCACTCCAGACATTACACTACCTTCGTTATGCACTTTACTCTCTGGATGTACTTTCTCCATGATTTTTTTTTATAGTTGATACAATTTTAAACATAATGTCTGTGTTTTAGTAAGCCTGTCAGGATGCTGTCCAGATTATGTATTTTATTTTAGATTGCTTTGTTCTTTTATGGTTTTATTTTTTGGAAACAAAGATATTACTATTAATGCATACAGTAAGACAGCGAAATTACTGTCATGATTAAATCATGAGAAAACCAGCGTGTTACAATTACTTTCAAGAAACTGAGTTGAATTTACTGTGCATAAGAATGCAGTTAAATAAACAGAATTGAAGGAAGACACAAGAAAGATAGAAATTGGCTTTTCAAACATTTAATGAAGCAATTGTGTTTTTGTGTAGTGTGAGCTGCAATTATTAGTAGGATGAAACATAGCATTGTAACCAGCATTACAAGAATGGTAAAGATAAACAGTTCAACCATTATAATATTATTGTGTGATTATATGATTATATTTATACTCCTGTCTTATACTACCTACACTAGCGAGAGCTTACAGGGCGCGGGGGGGCCCTGGGGGAGGGCGAGGTGCCAGGGATCTATGAGCCCTTTTTAGCACAAAACATGATGTCAGGCCCCCATGAGGTAGCCAGGATCACAGCCAAGTAGTAAAGAAACTTTTAGGTCTGGCACCCTCAGTCACCTCCAGTACCCCAACCAGCCTGAGATTATTTGTCCGTGAGTGGCCCTCCGCATCCTTTGCCTTTCTGTCCAAACCGGCAGTCAGGTGCTGAAATTGCCGGACCTCCTTGCGAAGAGAGGTCACCTCATACTCCACTGTCGAGGTACAAGTTTCGACTTCCATCATGCGCTCTGCAAGCTTTCCTAAATCCTGGCCGAGTAGTGAGACCTCATCCGCCACCCCTCCAGTCTTGTCCTCCCAACACCAGTTTAGCGTCTCTGATTGCTTGTAAAATAAGGGCAGACATGGTGGCTTCTCTCAGTGGGGGGGGTCAGAGTGTGCAGTGCCCCCCCTGCACCCAGGGCCCTGGTGCACTTGGCATAGCGGTCAATTTTTCCCTAGGCAGGGGTCCGACATTTGTCCTTGCCCATCGTCTATCGCATATTCAAAATCATAGGGGCAAGAGTCCAACAGCGCGGGGCTGGTAGTATCAGTTGAAACACCGCCCCCCACCACCACAAGTCACTCTCGACCATAGGAGATGCCCCAGCTCCAGACCAAGAAGGAAAGAAAGGAGAAAGAGTATACTCTCAGTGGCCCTGTGGGGGAAAAACAGTGGGCCACTCCACTCTTCTGTTCCTCACCCGGCCAAGGCAGCCGTCGCCCAATACCTCATGAGTACAGCGGGCCACCTCCACGTATACCCATGTCACAGGCTCCGGTGAGTCCTAGCACAGCTACATTGTCTCTTGTTCTGTCTTTTACGAGGGGGTAAGGCTGCCCCCTCAATGTCGAATGTTAGGCGTTGTCCCTCTTGTGCACTTAACCGCAGGTCCCCGGGAGCAGGTGGGGGCCGGGAGCAGGGAGACGAGCTGCGTTGGTTCCAACCACGTCTTTCCTACATGGGGTGCTACAACTACCGGATGGGAACAAGCCCCGATCCATGTTTTCCCCACGCCACTCAGGCCATCCACCGCAAGCAGTAGGGCTCACATGCATCACGGCATTGGTAGGTCCATTCTTTCGTCAGACCCATCCCCTGTGTCATCTGTGGAGCCCGGAGGGAGGTCTGCCCGGTGCTCGGCTTCCCTCGCCCTGGCACCACTCCACCAGTTCACAGAGGAGATTGCCTGCTCCTCCTGGTAGGCAGCTCCGCCCCTAGGGACCACGGGGAGAGCAACAGCAGGCAGAGGCTCCATATTAGCCCTTCAGTCATGGGATTCTGGCAGAATATAAGTGACAGGGCTTCAATGCTTTGAGCCTTGTGTCCGCCATCTTGGGCTTCCAAGCCCCACCTTTGTAGGCAATTCTTGACCACAGTAGTACATCCAGATGTAATATCTCAATCTAATTGTCTTCTAATTAGAGGTTAATGCTTTCCAAGCAAAGTATTTGAGCCATGATATAATTCCTTTGAGGAGAGCAACACTAGTGTAAAACTAATTATGGGGCTTGACAACAGCTTCTTCAGTCTAAGTAGGACAGAGGTTCAGAGTGTATTTTTAATCATAATCCAGACTGATTCTCACTGTGCAGTTAGGCATATAAAGAACAGCATTTGCTTCTGCATACTTTATTACTACTCACAAAACAGACTGATAACTGAAAATAGGTAGCCTTGTTTATGGACACACTTATTAGTCCACAACACATAAAGTAGAGTTAGCCTGGATACAGGATCTGCTCTAAGGTATGAAACTGGTGCTAGAAGAAATGGATGAGTTGTCATTGTCCTCCACCTGGATGTTGTTGGAGGGGCCTTCCCCCCCCTTCATCCTTCTGAAGCTGTCACTGCCCAAGCCTTAAGGAACATAACCAGCTATGCCTTTGTAATCCATTTATCAGCTGGCAGACCCCTAGCCCTACACTGTACCCTAAGCACAGCTACTGTGAGTTTGAACAGGTTAGCCAGATAGAACAATTTAGATTTCTTTTTTAAATTGATTAAAAAATAGTTTTAGTCCAAATTTCAAAAATCACTTTTTGTTCTAAGTCAATTTAGAGGATTTCTAAAGATCTTCACTTAATTACTGTATGGTGAAGTTTAAACACAAGTGCATATCCTCACCGCTGAACACCAAATGTTGGAAAGTGGTTTACTAGTAGTGATAAGTCAGGACTTTCATCTAGTAGTAAGGCCACAAATACAATAGAAAGGTACAGTCAAGGTCTCAATAAATTATCCCGATTCTCAACCCTTGGTAGCTGGCAACGAGCAGGCCGCCTTAACGTACGAGACAGATATGTAATGCATTTAAACACACCAATACATTAAATAAGTAAGGCACTATACACAGTAAAAATCCAACACCAATGTATACAAATAGTTTATATTTTTAGAACAAAACTACACCAAAATGACAAAAATCCAATGTAGGGAACCAGAGATATGAATTTTTAAAGAATAACCACTTTCAAGCGCTTAAAACCCCAAATTGTCACTTTGGGACATCTGGTCGCGCTTGACTGTGACAAAGTCAGTTTAGGTTGCAATCGACATCGCCGACTTGACTCTCGAAGTTGGGTCGGTCACCTTATGGAGCTTTTTCCCAAAGTTGTTCCAAACTTCTAGATCTTCTTCCAGAAGTTCTTGAGGGCTCAAAGTGTCCACAACACTAACCCAGGGGTCTAGTATCTCTGAGATGGTCCTTGGGATGTTGGGACTACAAATCCCTCAGTGCACCTGGCCAAATCCTTAAAAGTTCCCTAGACGCACTCCAGAATGGGGACTTCTTGATGAAGGTGAGCTCTGTTAACCTGTTGCTTTCAGGGAGTCCACTCCTCAATCCTTGTGAAGCCAGGCAAAGTTGTTAGGGTTGTAGTTCCAGATTGTGCAGCAGGTGCAGTCCTTCAGAGTACAATCCTTTAGGTGCAGATCAGAGTTCCAGCAGGGCAGTCCTTCTTCTCCTTTTTGTTTCAGGCAGGGTATCTGAGGTGCTGTGCAGCTCCCATTTTTAGGTCAAGCCTTGACAGCGCATGCGCTGTCTGCAAGACCTCTTGTAAGCACTATACCGAGGGGAAATTCCGCCTGCTATTTACCATTGGCTGATTCCTGCGTAGGTCTTCTTTGGTTGCTCCTCATTGGTTGTCACTGCTGATTCATCACTTCCGTTTTGGGCCCAGAAGCACCGGCCAACTACAGTCCCCTTACGCTGTAGATGCTTAATTGTTCCATTGTGGACTACTTCAATAAAGCAGAAGCTTCTAAAAATTGTGCCGCCGGAAGATGCAGGCTGTCTATGCTTCCGTTGTCTGTGCTGCCTGACAGAGCTCTGCTGGGGACACTGCCTTGTACAACCCCCTCCCCGCTTTTCCAAGCTCACCCCATATAATTTGATTTTTAAATTTTTCCCAGCGCGCCATGCCTAGCTTTAACTTTTATAAAAGCGGCACATGCCTTGCTTTGTAATCCGGTAAGGAGAGTGTGTCATCAATGCGGGTGCGCTGAACAATAGGGCTACCCTGCATGTCTAATTAGTAATAATAGTTGCAGTCTTTCTATTTTTCCACTTCACTGAAGACGTATTGTTTGCGAAGTCCGCTTTGCCAGATCTAACGCCCCTGGAGCGTTCTACTAGGCTGCATGCTGGGTCAAGAGGGGCGTCCCCGTGCTGCTGCGCACCCTGCTCATTGCCTCCTAGATGGGGTGGGGGTTGCGTTTTTATTGTCGGTGTTCCCTCTCTGTGCTGACAAACATCAGTCCCACACTTTCGTTTGCTACACCTCCCCGGTACTCCTGGTTCCAGAGCCTGCATCCTCCTGGCAAAAGGCTGGCTGATTACAGAACGCGGGACTCCCCCGCCTCGCTCCACTTTGGAAGCTATTTCCATCTCTCGGGAGCATTCCTCTTGCTACCCCATCCCCGCCTCTCCACTCCCGGCAGCCAAGGCGCCAGCATCGGCGCTGCTGTTTACTGGTCTCACTTGAGGCAGGTCGCCCTGTAATATGAATGCTGCGTGCCCCTCCGAGGTCGGCAAAACATGCAGGTTGCGGTTTTTTTATTTTTCTTTGTCACTTGCATGTTCATGGGGGGCACATATACATTTTAATGTAGGGCTTTATGCATGTGGTGGTTTTCTCAAATTTCATTTCCTTCCATTATTTTTCAAAAACGCAGCATTTAAACGATGCGGCGTGATTTCCCTTTGTAAGTTATAGCCGCTTAATTAGTGTCGTTAAGATATGGGTGGACATGCTCAGTTCAATATGTTTTTTCGAATATTAAATATTATTCGCATTGTGATTACATGTGGCAGCTGGATTTGAAGGTGACAGAAGTGCACTTACAACATACAGCTCCTTCTAAGCTGCCGCCGATGTCTCTGCTTCAGCTACTCGGTTCCTGCCGTGCCAGAGTCCAGCCACTTTTCTGCCAACCAAAAGAGCACTCAGGAAAAAACCCACAGTAGTCAAATGTACCCCACTTATAGCATTAGAAAGTGGCCAAGGAGTATTATTATGGAGAAACTGGCTAAAGCGACTCGGGCTAACTCCTGTAAAAATTATTTATGTGCACTTTGCTGCATTTTAATAAGTGATTTAGCACTGCAGCAAAACGCTCCGATGTCTTTGGTTCATGTCCGCACTATATAGCATTGCAAAAAAAATAATTATGCATAGTTAATACAATCCTCAACAATTCTGCAGCACCTCCTTTTCCGCAATCTTTGGGTACAATCGAAAAAATGCTAACCTGAATAGGCTGGGGAACTTCCTATGGATGCACTATTTAGTACAACACTAGAGGGCTGGGAGTGCTTTGTTTTCCAACTTGCCTCTCGACGGTGGTCTCTTCCCCTCCTTTACAGTGACACCTTGAATAAAACAAGCATTTTCAATGCAATAGGTCTCGCATTTGTGCGGTTTTGAGCTATTGGCATTGTAAATGACAATGCCTTTTATTTATGTGTTTGTTTTTAAAACATAAATAAAAGGTATTGTCATTTACAATGCTGATAGCTTAAACTCGCGTAAATGCAAGACCTATTGCATTGCAAATGCTTGTTATCCAGTGTTCCTGGGCGAAAAGCAGGGAGGCACCCCTGACCAATAGGGTATAGGGTGACACCCAGCCGTATGATAGCTTCCTCCAAAGTATACATGTATGTACACGACATTACAGCAAGGAAAGAGGGAGACTCCTGGTAGTTTGTTCAAAAGTGCTCATGGCATCATATATTTGAAATCGCAGTTTATACAGAACAGTTATATCAGCACTGTGAGCATAAATTGCAGAGGCAACCGAAAGGGACTTGGTGCACGTTGTGCTTGTGACACAATAAGTGACGGCGCAAGAGCATGGTACTGCCACCGAGACCACCTCCTTACACCCCAGCCAAAAAGAACGAACACAAGAATCCCCTTTGTGACTAAATTCAGCCCGTGCAGCAACCAAGTCAAGAAGATCATCAGACGCAATTGGACCTTATTGAGAACTCAAAAGTCGTTCCAAGAACCTCCACTCTTCTCCTACCAACGAGGGGATAATCTGGCCAATCATCTTGTCCATGCAATCACATGGCCCACAAAACCTGCACAACAGAACTCAATCACCGCCGCTTGGGGTCTACCACCTTTGATCGGACATTACAGATGCCAGACCTGCGTTGTGTGTGATCTCACATCCAACACCAAAGAATTCAAGGTCAATAACAGGACCTACACACTCAAAACTTTCACCAACTGCCGGTCCCAAAATGTAATCTACGCAATACGATGCCCCTGTGACCTCATATACATCGGCCAGACGACCCAAATGGTAAAGCAGAGAATCATACAACACAAAAGCAGAATCCATTGCAAAGTTTTGACGCCCCCTTGGTGACACACTACCTTGAGAAAAATCACAGTGAACTAGACATCACCTGGCAGGTGATCGACCAACCTCTACTCCCCATCGGGGGGGTAACCTCCAAACCCTACTGAACAGGAGCGAATGCAAATGGATTACACGTTGTAATTCAGTGGACCAGGGCCTGAACACCATTGATGAATGGAACAGTACAGTACAAATATGATCCTCAGCTCAGACCTTCCATAACTGACTATGTACTCGCTCAGCCGTTAAGTACCCTTGGCCGATAGCTGTACCTTGCTTTCCTGCAACCAGTCAGCACACCTATGCCCCTTGCAAACCTAGACACTCTACCCTGTGAATTCTCTATTAAATTGCTTTTGCGCCGGTCTAATTGTCACAACTTCGAACTCCCTTGAAACGCATTCCTTACCCGTGTTCCCTCTGCTCTTGAATCGACTATGCCAATTTTATACAAATGTTCTTGCAATTTAATTATTCTTGTCATGTTATTTGCCATACTGCACAGCATTTGAATTTATTCATATTCACCTGGAATACATTCTTTCCTTATTATATCTCTCTGCTATTGATTCGTTTATGCCAATTTAAATTTTTGTGTCATGTAAATTTGTCTTATATTGCATTCAAATTCTATTATATCCCCATCAAGGGATATACCGAAATGCCAAGTAGTCTTTTATCCCTTTCCGTTACCCTCCCTCCTCTACACGTTCTCCCCGCGCGCGCTTCTCAACACTCAGACGCCCTTGACTACACTCCTCCCACCCGTGACATCGCTATGTCTGATTCCGGTCACGTGACACGCTGACGCCTCTTTTCCAGAAGCGCAGGGCTCACAAAACCCGACCGGCACCTTCATTGACTCGAGACACCGGTTGACACCGCACACGAACGTGGCGGCCCGGCGCTGATCCCAGCGCTTTCCTGTCAGTTGATTTACTCCATTCCTTTAATTATCTCCAAACAACGGTAAGCCCGCATTGTCGGCTTTGTCCCCCTCTGGACTTGGTTTGTTTTGTCCACCTCGTAATGTTCCCCCGACTGTCGTAGTTACTTACATGCCCCCACCCCCCCTCTCTCCACACCCAGGTAATTTCTCCCGGACCGATGCAGCGGATCGGGGATCCGACCCTGCTTTTCGCTCAATCCAGTATCATACCGGTGGCCATTAGGTGAGTTTGCATTCTCACCTGCGCATTCGTTTGCACCACTCCTCACTTCTGTCAGTTAATCCTTATCCTCTCACTCCCAGGACAGTCCTACCTACAATTGAAACCACGCAGACGCTCCTCCCCGCTGCGCCATTCCTGTGGTACCTTACTAACGCCGGTACTATGTCCTAGTGGGTGAGTTAGTCTTCTCACCTGCTCTTTCACTTGCACCACTCGCTACCTTGTCAGTTAATCGTATCTCTTTCACTCTTAGAAAGTCCGACCAATTTCTGACTTTACGCAGACACTTCACGCTGCGCCTTACCCGTGTTTTCTTGCACGCACGCCGGTACCTTGACCCAACACCGGACAAACCTGCCTCTCGACCTACAGGTAGGATGACCTCCTCCCACCTCGCGCTCACCTCAACTCTTGCACCCCCTTTCCCCTGGTCCCTACCCTACCCTGAACTTTACCTTTCAGCCCACATACAGCACTCCAAAATTGGCAACCCGGTCCTGAAGATGATCCTGAATAAATAGGATCGAAACGCCGTCGACCGATTTATCAGCGCAACTCACGGCGCACTTTCAACTTTGGTTCATAAAAAGTTTTGAAACCATGCTCAATCACTGTAAATAATCATTCTTGTTGAACCATTGATCTTTGTATATATTTTTTATCACTTTGTCACCTTGCGCCTTCCTCGCTGTTTTTCTCACTTGTCACTTGCGCCGTCACTTATTGTGTCACGAGCACAACGTGCACCAAGTCCCTTCCGGTTGCCTCTGCAATTTATGCTCACAGTGCTGATATAACTGTTCTGTATAAACTGCGATTTCAAATATATGATGCCATGAGCACTTTTGAACAAACTACCAGGAGTCTCCCTCTTTCCTTGTTGTAATGTCGTGTACATACATCTATATTTGTCTTCTTTATTGAATCCGGTTGAGACATTGTTGCTAGTTTTCGCTTACTTACCCAGATCTCAACCTGGTCTATGGGTTATACTCCTGTTGTCATTTACTACTTCCTCCAAAGTATGGCATATTCTTGTCCCAGAAATCACTATTCTTCCAAAATTGAGAAACCCTCTCCTGGAGGATTGGATCTGGCTAAGCCAACCGACTGATGTGGCTAAGTTTCCCTAATATTCCCCTTCCAGCCCCTCTGCTAATTTAATTACAGGGGCTCTTGTCTGGCTGGGGGTGCAGGATGTGGGGGTGAGCCTGTGCTGCCCTAAGCTGTCACTCCCTCTTCGAAGACCAGTTTGGCTACTCCACCCCCATCCTGCCTTTTGCTCTGCAGCTTGAAGTTCTCCTCCCACAGGAAATCCTTTGTCTGCAGTCAGGCAACTTCATACCTCGTTAAGACAGCTTGGCTCAGCCTGGCAGAGGCTGACCAATCAGAGTCGAGCTTCTGGAAGGCTGGATTTTGGCTTACAGAAAGTAAAGTGTGATAACTTCTTTTCTGTGATAGTTATAATAAATGTAACAATGGCAAGTTGTTGGATTCATTCTAACTGTAATTTTGATACGTTGAAGTATATTTTTAGCTCCTTTCTTTCAATAGTTACACTTGTATTTCCATGTTAGCCAATTAAGTCATTGTGCTACAATGGGGAAAAACGAAATTGGCAGTTTTTCCCTCACCAGGCAATATAAAACATCTTTTATAATGTCCTTGCTTATAGTTACAAGGCACCCTTTCCCTGGGGCACCTAGAGGAGACCTTGGGGGTGACTTATATGTAGTTTGAGACTTTGGGAGTACCTTTAATTCCAAATTCGAATGTGCACATAATTTAATTTTAAAAGTAGCCTGCAGAGCACAGCTGGCTTTTAAAATGACAGCAGACGCCATAATAGTGCACACTTAAGTACATTAATTCTACTGGGTCTCTAAACCTACATGCCCTACCATATACCAGGGACTTACAGGTAGGTTGTCAGCACCAATTGTAATCACACCTAATTACCATGTACTTTTAATCAGAGCACAGGCCCTGGGTCAGGTTAGCAGAGCCCTGGGCACAATCTGAGTTAGAAAACCAGCATCTAGTATTAAAAAATGGGGGCACAAAGTGGGTGGACACTGCCAACAGTTCCTGATTTCTCACATAACTCTACAGTATTACAGTATAAATTCATGTTCAACAAGTCATTGTTTAAAAAAGAAAAACACCATTTTAGGTAGTAAGCCTTGAACCTTGAACAGAAAGTGGAGTTTACTCTTGTGATAAGTTCACCTTAAAAACTATGATCAGTTTTAATTTGTTTTATCCACTCTTTTGTAGCCTCTGGATGAAATACTATTACCCTTACTTAGGAGCATTGTCAAGAAGTCCTGTGTTGTTAGAATAGAAAAATATGCTTTGTCATTGTTTTGCATAAGATAGCATCTGCGGCGCCATTTTGTGTAAGGGCGCCATTTTGTATCATGATCAAAACGAATCCTCCGCCATTTCCGAGAAACAGCCTTCTCTAGGTTATGTTTCTTCGGAGCTGAGTTTTGCTACACTAATTAATACACTGTTCTTATTAGTGCTTACCTTTCCTCTAGATGTAGGCCCTCTCCCACTTGTCTAGTGCTGGGCACGGGCAGAATGACCTTGACTGTTTGTGCCCAGCTGCAGAAACTAAAATTATTTTTTGTCTTCCGCAGTTTCATTGTATTTGCTTGGAAAATTCCATTGTGGGCGTGCCTTCATTGGTTCCGAAATGTACATAATGTATCTCTATGCTTGCTGATGTCAGTCCCTCTGCAGCACTCCTTAGAGACTGGGCAGACAGGGCTCCGCTCTGAGCGTACTCTGAATAATCAGATATTGGTTTGTATTCTCTACTGTCTGACCGACTCTTCATTTGGTATGGAAGGCTGAGAATTGGGTCACTTCCTTCAGTTGGCGCCCGAACAGTGACTCCTTCGGGTGAGTGACCCTTCCCCTTCCGCGGACGGCGGGGATGTCGAGGCCATCGTCGGGTCGGACGGACGGATCAGGTATCCCTGCACGAAGAGTTTCTGGTACTCGCAACTGCCCCTTCTGTCCTGCCGGACGGTGCCTCGCCCAGTGGTCATCCCGACTGGAGTCCTAAAACGGCGAAACCCTTGGATCTGACCATTTGGTATGAAGAGTCGACAGTGGAGGATCAATTCGTTTGACCTGCATATATCAGGCGAGTTTGTTTTGGTTCTTTGTGGATATGGTACCATTTTGCTTTGTATTTGGTGCGGTCTAAGGACCGTCCTTTGGACAAAAGCATCTGCATTTGCTTTGCCAGGCATAAAATAGTGAATTTGTGTTCTTTTGAAAATGCCCGGTGTCAGTAAGTTGTTTTCTTTGTGCTGTCGCTGTTGTTCTGTTGATGCTCGATTGGAAGAAGCTCAGCCGGCGCCTCCAGAAGGCACTCCAAATTTTGATGTGTATGTGAAGCATGGTCTTGGCCCTATTATGTTTAGTACATTATGTCACAAATATACGAGGGACAACGCCGAGTTGCAGTGGCCGTTGACGAGCACTTTTGATGAACAAAAGATTGAGTATTTACAAGAACAGTTGTTTAAGAGACGAAGTAGGCAGTCTATGTTTGATTCCCTCAGAACATGGCAGAAAAGAGCTAGACAGCGGCGATTGAAGGCAGAAAAAGAGGCCGGAAAGGGAAAATGCAGACATTGACTCAGAAAGCTGTAGCATATGACAGGGAAAAACAGGAAAAGGGTGTTGAGTGTGAAGATAGAAGGTTTCGATTACAAATTGATAAATCGTATGTGGCTCAGGACAAAGATGACATTTTTGTGGAAGAATTTTTGGATACCCGACTCCATACGCCCCGCAAAGAATATATCCCACTGTTCCGGTGCCTTCACAGCCACCTGTTACAGTTGCATCCACTGTCTCTGTTCCTGTGTCTACTGCTGTTATGTCAATGGCTGTGGCTTCGGCTCTTCTTTCTCCTCTTTCTCCTCTTTCTTCTGTTTCTTTGCCGTCTGTGGCCCCTGTCACTGTTAGTGCTCCAACCACACCTATTGTCTCAGCGTCCCTTTCGCCAGCTCTTTCTTCCGCGGCACAACCTTCAGCGACGATAGTGCCTGTTGCTTCTGCTGTTCCTCAGCGGTCCTTCGTCCCCCGATATTTTTAAGTGCAGAGACACCAGTTTGTGGGTTTGAGGATCGAAACTTATCGAAATTCCATGAGCGTATGGGCCCGTTTGTATGGTCTGCGGAGGGAGACGAAGAGAAGAAGGTTTTAGCTAATCAGGCCGCGCAGTGGGGTCGTAATCCCATTTATAGTGTGGAGTATGTTTGGAGTGTGATGAAAGATTATGAGCCTTTTGTACAGCAGCATGCCCTTAAACATATCTCCTCTACATTAATTGGCCTTTGGCAGCAATGTTTTGGGGATGATGCGCCACAAATTCTATTTGATATTAGGGACCGTGTGTATGTTAGTGGTTTGGACCCAGGTCAAGTGTTTGGGAACATTACCACGTTGGTTGTTTATAGGAGTAGGTTGCACGACAAGAGTCCTACCACGGTATCCCAGTTTCCGATGAGAGAGGTACATCCTATATATCACCCAGAGATACCAGAGTTAACGGATGGGCGAGGTAATGTTACTTGAGCGATGGTGGCGGCCAGGTTTCAAGAACAATGGGTTTATACTCCGTGGAAAAGAAGTGAAGTGTTGTCCCTTAAGACTCATTTGCCTGATCCTAGGAAAAATCCTACTGCCTATGATCAAGAATTGACTGAAGCTGCTTCTTCGACTGTAATGACTCTCGCTGACATTGAAATGTTTTTTTGGTCTTCTTGTTCCGGTTGATATTTGGAGGCAAGGCCATACTGAAGATCATGCTCCGGAGTTGGGGGTACTTGGGAACAAATTAAAGCATGGGACCAGGAGAGAAAGCCAAGTGATAAACCCAGAGCTTAGATACTTGCTTTGCCTGGTCGTATTATTACATATAAGCATTCTATTATTCCACCGAGAAAAGTTGATTGGGATAAATTGTCAGCTAGTCGCCAGAAGAAAGATGAGAGTGTCTGATTTTTTCACTCGGTTCGAGGATACGTTTTTGGATTACAGTGGGCAGGATTTGTCTATTGAGGGAGGTGTTCGGTTGTTTGTCAATAGATTTGTCTCTAATTTAGTTCCTGAAATTGCGACTCGATTGCAGGCTTCTGAAAGTACCTGGTCCACCTCTTCCCCATCTGTTATTTTGAATATGGTACAGTATTATGAGCATAGGGATAATGAGGAAAAGGAGAGGACAGAGAAAAGGCATAAGGATTTAAAGACGAAGGAGATGTTACAGCGGGCTTTTAGAGGGAATGAGAGAGGAAGTGGTGGTCTTGCCCGACAGCTTCCACGCACTAGTAGGCAGCCAACTACTACGCCGTTGGGTCCGGATCAGTGTGCATACTGTGAAGAGGAGGGACACTGGCTTAGCGAGTGCCCCGTGCTTTTGCAGAAGGTGGCGGTCCCTAGAGGACGCGGTTTTCGTGGATGAGGTCGTGGAGCTGGTGGGGCTGATAGGGCACAGAATGCTGCAGCCTCACAGGGTCGTTCTGATAGTAATTACTTTGATGACCCTCGGGATGGACAGTATTACCATGATGATTATGACATGGAGGAAGTGACAGGAATGTCTTACAGTTAGGACAGCCAGGGACAGAGTGGGGGACCAGTTCCGATACCTGTAGACCAGCGTGGTCCTTGTGTAACAGCGGTACTGCAAGGTTCGACTAAGGAATATTTGGTGGACACAGGTGCAACAAAAAGTTCTGTTTCTCGAAATATGGTCCCTGGGGCGGCTCTGTCTGGCCATTATAATGTCTTGGTAGGTTTTTCTGGTGTACGGGTTGTAAGCCCCATTTCAAGACCCCTTGCGTTGACTATTGGTCCTTTTACTGTGGATTCGTCATTCTTGCTGACATCTAATTGTGGTGAAAATTTGATGGGTTTGGATTTGTTGAAGAAATTGCATGCTACCATTTATTGCTCCCCGGCAGGTGTCTATATGACAGTGGGTCCTGATGTAGTACGTGCCAAACAATGTTTTTCCAAAGATGCACCTCTTCCTGTTGAATTTGCAGATGTGCCACCCACTTTGTGGGCAACAGGTGATACAGATGTGGGACTGCTGCAGATACCACAGGCAGGAGAACGAGCCTTATTGCAAATTATTCAGGATTTGATCAAGAACGGAGTGGTTGAGGAGACGACTGCCAAAATTTGTAATAGTCCTATTCTTCCCATTCTTAAACGGACGCCTTCAGGTTCTTCTGATGATCAAGGAGATGTCTATCGTTTTGTGATTGATTTGCGCAAGTTAATAAAATAGTGGTTCCCCAGTTTCCAGTGGTCCCTGACATTACTACTCTTTTGACAATGATTCCTTCCACTGCTAACTTCTTCTCTGTCATCGACTTAAAAATGCATTCTTAAGTGTTCCCATTCATCCAGATAGCAGGTATTTGTTTGGGTTTACACTAGCTGGCAGAAGCTTTAGGTTCTTTCGAGCTCCTCAGGGCTATACTGAGAGTCCGAGTATGTACAGTCTCAATTAGATTCCCTTTCGCTTCCCTCGGGTAATGTATTGGTGCAGTATGTTGACGACCTCCTTATCTCTTCTGATACTGAACAGGGTTGTAGAGATAGTACTATTAAATTGTTGTTGCATTTGGCCCAACATGGACATAGTTTCTCTTTCTAAATTTCAGTATTCTCGACAGGAGGTCCACTATTTAGGTCACCTACTGTCGAAGGAGGGTAGGAGATTTACCACAGAGCGCATCAGTACCACGGTTAAAATGCCCATCCCACAGACTCAGAAAGATGTGCGCGCTTTCATAGGTATCACTTCCTACTGTCGGCAGTGGATACTTAACTACTCTTTACTAATCAAACCCTTGCTTGCATTAACCATTAAAGACGTGCATGAGCCCCTGCCTTGGACGCCTGAATGTCAGCAGTCTTTTGAGCCATTGAAAACTGCGCTTTGCTTGGCTCCAGTACTTGGCACTCCTGACTATAACAAACCGTTTGTGTTGTTCATCCATGAGATGGCTGGTTGCGCGCTTTCTGTTTTAACACAAAAATTTGGAGATAAGCAACGGCCGTGTGCTTATTTCTCTGCTGTTCTTGACCCTGTCGCAAGAGCCCTCCTGCGCTGTCTAAGAGCGGTTGCGGCTGTTTCCTTTTCGATTAGACAATCTGCTGGAAACTGATCTCACAGTCATGGTACCCCATGCTGTGGATACACTTTTGAATAAGACTAAGACACAGCACCTCACCAGTGCACGTCTGACTGGCTATGAATTAACATTGTTTGCCAAACACATCACGATTAAAAGATGTGCCACTCTGAATCCAGCCACGTTACTGCCCCTCCCTTCTGAGAGTAATGAGATTGATAAACATGACTGTATCTTACGGACGGAAGAAGAGACGAAAGGACGGGTAGACTTGACCGGTGTTCGCTTATCTGATCCACAAGGGGAACTATATGTTGATGGCTCTTATTTTAAATTATCAGATGGCACTACAACTGCTGCGTATGCTATTACCACGCTGCGTACTGTAGTTGAGACCTCACGAGTTCCTTATCAGTCCGCCCAAGCTGCTGAGCTTGTTGCCTTAATAAGAGCTTGTGAATTGAGTGAGGGACTGGTTGTCAGTATTTATACTGACAGTACTGCCTTCGGAGTCGCACATACGTTTTGGCGACTCTGGGCTGAGAGAGGGTTTCTTACTTCGCATGGCACTAAGATTCAGCATGGGCACCTTATATTGAGGCTTTTGTTTGCTTTGACACTCCCTAAGAAATTAGCCATAGTAAAGTGTAGCGCCCACCGGAAAGTTATTGACGATGTAGGTAGGGAAGATGCATTTGCAGATCAGACAGCTAAGGAAAAAGCCAGACAAAAATGAAAAGAATGTTTGTAGCAGGTCCAGCTAGGTGGGTGCCTGAAGTTACCATGTTTGAGGATACACTTGAGAATGCGAAAGAAATTCAAAGTGAAGCCACAATGGAAGAATTAGCACTGTGGCAAGAAAGTACAGCACAATTGAACGATGAGGGATGTTGGATTGATAAGTCAGGGTAGCAGAGATGGATGTTGCCTGATGCATATGTTCTTCCTGTTGTCATAATGGCCCATGGTCCAGCCCATATTAGTGCTAAGGGTATTTGCAAGTTGTTAGACCCTGTATAGCAGAATGACAACATTTATAAGACAGCGGCCCATTTAGTGAAATACTGCATGGTGTGCATGATGCACAACCCTGGGAAAGGTACCCCTACACCACCTGGTAATTTTGCACCACCCACTTTCCCATTTGAGGTCCTTCAAATGGACTATATAGAGTGTTAGAAATGGGATCTCTGGTTGGCTAAGGCTTTCGCCAAAGCTAGGCAGAGACCACCACTCTAGTCAGGGCAAAGGAGTTACACGCCGAAGATAACCCCTGCTCACCCCCTTGGTAGCTTGCCACGAGCAGTCAGGCTTATCCCGGAGGCAATGTGTAAAGCGTTTGCGCAACACACTCAGCAGCAACCCACTAGGCACACTACAAAAGGAACTCCACACAAGGTTATATATAAATAGCCTTTGTATTATCATAAACACATTAGAGTAGTAATCACACAATATACACTGTGCCAACTGGCACTAGGCAATATTTACAGGGGATTATGTACACATGACAGGGCCAATTGGGCCACTGTCAGAAACATCACAAAGTGAAACTAGTATATGTAGAACATGTAGTAAATATAGTACACAACCAGTAATTACTGGCAAAATACTGCACTTAGTATTATATCCTGCAACATAAAACATAATATGTAATCAGCACCACATCAGGCGCAAAACACCTTATGCGCCAACCTTGTAAGCATAAACCTATTATGCAATAACCCCCTAATCATGAATCACGCTAGGGGCATAAACCTTTGCATTAGGCATAAATCATGAGCACAAACTCCATTATCCCATCAGGCCCCTCTTATGCACAACCCTCACAGCTGCTGAGAACAACCAGTAATGACTGGTAATAGGGCACCGCACTTAGCACAACACAATATGCCCAAGCACCATGAGTGGCAGAAACGTATGGTACACCTCCCACAGGGTTACTGTCCCAAAGTCAGTGTCCCCCAAGCGGGGGCCCTGTCCTGGGCTCGCCCGCAATACCACCTCAATTCGAGATTGCCCCCAATAGCGCTGGCACCACTGTGCCAGGGGGGAGCCCCACTCTGGGGCCCTAGACACCAAACTTGCCACCAATGTTGCTGCTGTAGGAAAAAGGGGTTATACTGGCACTCCTGTGCCCTGAGTCCCCCAACTGCTCTGGCAGGAATGGCACCACTGTGCCACAAGGGGTACAACCACAGGGGGGGAGGGCACCGACAATGTGCCCCGACACGCCCCCCCACCGGACTTCGCAACGCGGCCCCACTCACCGGGCTCCTTCGTTGTCTGCTCCGTTTCCCTCTGGTGCCGCCTCTGGCATCCGCACTGCTTTGTGGAGCCCCCCTTCACTGGGGCTCCTCTGGCAACGACGCTGAGGCAGCGGGAGGGCACCGGCAGTGTGCCTTGGTCGGCCCGCCTCTCCTCAGCTCTGGGGACGCCTCCTTCTTTTCAGGCACGTCGCGGGGCTCTCCCCTACTCACGGGGGCCCGTCTCGGCTGGCAGGACACGCAGGGCTCACACCGCGGCCGCGGGAGCCCTGCTTCCAGGATCCCTCAGCGCTTCGTGTGTGCTGATACCGCGGGGCTCTCCTTACTTCACCCGGGGCGCAGGCACGGCAACACGTAGGCGGGGTGGGCTCCTGCCGGACCCAGGCTCTCCTTGCCGGCACTCGCGGGGCTCTCCACGAGCACGGGAGCCCCGCTGGACCACACGCCAACTTCCGGCTGCACGCGGCAGGCCCCGCCCACAACCAGGCAGCCTGCCTTGCTTCCGCCCGTCCCGGGCCGCGGCGGTGATTCCCTTAATGTGGAGGCAATACGGGGTAGGCTCCCGTTTTAAATAAATACAAAAGCGGGGTGGGCACCCGCTCAATTTGAAAATAACTTCGAGAAGCGGCAATAACGCGGAGTGGGCTCCCGCTCCGTCTCAGGCACGGGGGAACCCCTCACACCGGGGTTCCCTCCAGGAAACTTCCCGCAACACAGCGCTGCAGGGAAAACAGGCTCCTCTCCCCTGGGAGCAAAATAAAAGCGCTCACGAGGCGCTAGGAGCCACAGCTCCAGCAGTGTCTCCAAAGAGGCCAAAAATAAAGAGTCCTTGGTGCTGGGGGGACCACAGCACAGCGCAGCCAGGCAGGCCAGCAGGCAGGGACCCCCAGGAAACAGCAGCTGGGTCCCGCGGAGGTTCTTCCTGGCAGAGTGTCCCCTGCAAGTCAGCACAAGCACACTCATCATGGGGTCACAGCCCCTTCCTTTATAGGACACATTTCCTTTGTCTGTAGGACAGGGCATGGGGGAACCAGATGCAACTGGTTCAGGGGGGATTTGGAGCACTTTGTTTTTCAAGCTCCTCTTCCCCTTTGTCAGGTGGGAACTAGGTGCTCAGACACACCACAGGGGGCGGAGCCAGTATTGTACAGGGCAGGCACACTCCTATTCAGAGTCAGGGGATTACTCCTCCCACTATCCCCAGCCCAGGTGTCCCATTCAGCCCAGCGCTGACTCACCCTGCCCCTCCTGGAGCCACACACACCTCCCCGCCCCTGTCACTCACAAGCCAGACATGCAATTCACATCAGGCAGGCAGACACATAGCACACAGAAATGCCAACTTCTAAAAGTGGCATTTCTAAAATAACCACAATAAATCTGCGCACACCATTGCGCAGCATTTATTAATACCATTTCATACATACCAGACTTGACCACGCTGCGCCTCTCATATCAGGATTTACCACTGACCCACATTCATCAGGGAATCCCACATGCATTCCTATGGGAGGGCAGGCCAATCTCACTAAATGTAACCCAGAGCGCACGCACTTTACACTGGACAGCAGTGCTAAAGTGCCTAGAGGCCTAAAACCACCAACACTACACAGGGAAAAGGCTAGGAGACAAGCAAAAAGTTTAGGGGTGAACCTGCCAAAAGGGCCAAGTCCAACATAGAGCTAGACAGATGCAACAATTTAAAGTATGTGTTGGTGGTTGTCTGTGCCAATCATCCACAATCAGCAGGCTTAGTTGAGAAGTACAATAGTACTCTCAAATTGAAATTGGCAAAGATTCAAGAGACCACAGGGCTACAGTGGCCAGACGCTTTACCATTAGCTCTTTTGTCGACAAGAACAACAGCACATTCTAGGACAGGATTGTCAACGTACGAGGTCGTATTTGGACGCCCGGCAAATGTCTGGGGCATCCTGCGTCCTCGGCGGTTTTCAGATATTGAGTATCCGTTGTTGATCGACTACAGTTGCCAGTTAACTGAAAATTTGCGTTCTTTTCACTAACAGGTCCGGGAAGCCCTGTCAGATACGCCAGAGGGGCCCGGACACGATATTCAGCCAAATGTGTGCTAGTACGCAATTTCCAGCGGAAGAAGAGTTTGGAGCCTCGGTGGAAGGGGCCAAAGCAGGTCCTCCTGGCTACACGTACAGTTGTCAAGGTCGCTGGCCGAAAGAACTGGGTGCACGCGACTCATTGTCGCAGGATACCTCAACCCGTGCCCTACGATCAGTGGGTGAGGGGTGGAGTAGGGGACTCCGAGTGTGAGACAGTGCCTCAGTTTGTCCCCTTTAGTGACGCTAGGCTGACTTGGACCAAAACGGATGAGGAAAATGATGAAGTGCTGAATGCAGCAGTACCTCCGGAAATACAGGCTATCCAGGAGCCCCTTTTCACTGATCCCTCTGTGCCTGGAGTTACTAGGTATAATCTGCGACCTTGGCTGAGGAACAGTGCACCAAAGGAAAAGTCAGAATAGTTAGGGATGGACTGTGTAAGTTAGAGTGTACTTTGCCATAGTACCAACGGAGCTGGTTTAGGGTGATGTGAGATTTGTGCACTGTTTGAACATTGGACAGGATAGATCGAAAGTATCCCCTTGGGGGTACATTATCCTGGTTGACCTGGGAACCCGAGCTTAGGACAGAGCAAGCTCCACCGCCAGTGCTCAAGAGCGCCAACGTTTTGATGGACAATAGGAGCCTGTACCAGTGAGGCTCTGACGGACACTGGGAACTTGTATATTCTTCTTGCTGGCATTTTGCTGCCCCCCCCCCTTGCTTTATCGTTTACTATGCATCCCTTTGGCAGGATGGTTGCCGACAAAGAGCAGCCAGTGATTCCCCCTGTTTATACACGTATATTCTGGTCTACAAAGAAAAAGATATTGTGTGTTATTCTTGTGATTTTGCTGCTATTAATTCTGGGTGGGGTGTCCTGGGTTTTGGAAGGAGATCAAGATGCACCGTCATGTATTAACCATAAGGTTGTCTCTCAAGTTCGCACGAAAAGGACAGCCCCGAGTAATGTGTTTCTAGACACAGATAAAAGGTTTTTTGGAGAAGGTACTGCTTGCTACCCTACTGAGTCTGTTACTGGCTTATGGACTGCATATCCATTGTCACTTGTTAATTACACTTATACTCGGCCCCCTGATTTTGTAGAAGTACAAGGAGTATTTGGGTCTGGTTATCCAGGTCCTTGTCTATATCATTGAAGGACAAGAGGCATAGGTTAACCAGGATGTAACAACAATACTTATTGTGATAATTTCTATATGGAGAAACAGAAAAGTAACACTGGAGGGTTGGCATTACAAAGAATTGACAGTTCCCCGAGAGGCTGGTTATTACCCTGCATGTTGCCCAATTGTCAATTTTACTGACCTCATTCTGTATGCTAACTGCTCAGGGATAATTCTGCGTAAGGGCACGTACTCTATGGTAGATCCAAAGGATCCTCGTACCGTTGGATGGAATTCCAGGTATGCTGCTGTAGATTATGATAGGCCTATTTATGCACACCCAGGGTTTTTCTTTTTATCTAATGGGACTTATTCCAGTATGCATAATGGTACAAATGATGTGGCCCTTGGGATGGTGTTGCCTCTAGGCGTGCCTTGCAAGCATGCAAAGCCTAAAGTCAGATGGGTTAAAAGAACACTGGCAAAGGAATTTTGCAAAGTGGTGACAGACCTTCAAGTCAATAATTATAGTAATGGTATCACCTACCTTTGGTGGTACTGCTATGGCCAAGGGCGAAAAAGCTAGAGAATATTTTGGATGTAAGCTGGAAAGTATGCAGATATATTCTGAGCAAACTAGATATGCTGTTGATTTCATCCTAACTAAGAGTGGTGGTGTGTGCGCAGTAGTAGGAGACCAGTGTGTATGTTGGGATCACCAATATGGAAAAGAACATTACCCAACTCATTTTAGACATTCTAGAAAACGTTAAAGGAATGGAAAGTGGGAACTGGAGTTGGTCACTTTTCGGTGGTTGGGGTTGGATCCTTGAAAAGATGATTTATTTTGTTGTGATTTTGATCTCTTGCTGTGTCCTGATCCAGTGTCTCCCCTTTTGTTGCTCTTATTGCACCACCCTCCTCGCTCCTATGAAAATATCAATTCATGATACTAATGCAACTATTATGATTCAGAAAGAAGTAGAAGACCTCATGCAAATAGATGAGGGTATTTTTGAGACTTCTGCCCTCCTTAATGTTTACCTCACTGAAGCTGAAGATCTGGAGTGTTCCTAAGACAATTATTCATGATTTATTGCATTATATGTCTTTCTTTGCTATTATCCAAAATGTTTAGCTCATGCTAAAAGGAGGGTCTGTTAGAATAGAAAAATATACTTTGGCATTGTTTTGCATACGTTAGCATTCGCGGCGCCATTTTGTATCATGATCGAAACTAATCCTCCACCATTTCCGAGAAACAGCCTTCTCTAGGTAATGTTTCTTCGGAGCTGAGTTTTGCTACACTAATGAATACACTGTTCTTATTAGCGCATACCTTTCCTCTAGATGTAGGCCCTCTCCCACTTGTCTAGTGCCGGGCACGGGCAGAATGACCTTGACTGTTAGATAGTGTGTGCCTAGCTACGGAATCAAAACTTATTTTTTGTATTCCGCAGTTTCATTGTATTTGCTTGGAAAATTCCATTGTGGGCGTGCCTTCATTGGTCCCGAAATTTACATAATGTACCTCTATGCTTGCTGATGTCAGTCCCTCTGCAGCACTCCTTAGAGTCTGGGCAGACAGGGCTCCGCTCTGAGCGTACTCTGAATAAACAGATATTGGTTTGTATTCTCTACTGTCTGACCGACTCTTCATTTGGTATGGAAGGCTGAGAGGTGGTCTTGTGTGACCCGGGTGACCTGAATCGGGTCACTTCCTTCAGTGTCTAGGGACTTAGGAGTTGCTAGGCTCAGTTATTGTTGTTTTTCCCACTTGTTCTGCAACAAGTTGCGTTGCTTAGTTACTTCGGGCCATGCCCATCCCAACCTGATGCAAAGCAGCGCCCATTTAAAGCCACTAGTCTTGCAGACTCTCCAGAGATTAGAGAGGAGAGACTGCACCAAGGATTCTCGCAATTGCTCTTTTACCTTAGTAAGCAGGGTGCTTGGCTCGCGCAGAGCATGCTTGCTCATTTGTTATACTAATTTTATGTTTTAACCTTTTATCCTGATTTAGTTGCCTCATTTATTTAAATTTTACATTTATATGCCAGTAGGTGAGGGACTTAGGAAGCTAGGCACCAACACCAGGGATTTCTGAGCTCCATTATTGTTCTTTCCCCACTTGTTCTGCAATGTGTAGCGGTTCTTAATTTCTTTGGCCCACACCCATCCCAGCCCGAAGGAAGGCATTGGCCATTTACAGCCACTGGGCATGCTGACTCTGTAGATATTATAGAAGTGAGCCTCCGCCAAGAATTCTTATAATTGCTAGTAGCACCTACTATTTTTCCTTGTAATAAGCTAGATGCTTTACTTGTGCAGAGGATACTTGCTCGTTTTGTTAAACTGATTTCATGTTTTAACCATTCTCCCAATTTTAGTACCCTTATTAATTTTTATTTACATTTTTCTGTCAGTAGGTCTGGTGCCACGGGAGCAAGGCACCAACACCAGGAGTTAATTGAGTTCCTTATTGTTCTTCTCCCCACTTATTCTATAATGTGCCGTGTTTGGCACATGTTCCCCAGCCTCATGCAAGGCATTGGTCTTTTAAAGCCACTGGGCGCTCGGATATGCAGTGCACGTGCGCAGTGGGTGTGTCATCAGCACTACAAAGGCTTACCTAAGGCATTCCCTTCTACACCTTTCCGTGTCCTGACTGCAACCAGATCTAGCCACGCTTCCTCTTTCCCTTCAGTAGATCCTGAGATGAGCGGTAAAAAAAACTGTGCATACTCCAGAAGAGCTCTGATAGCCCTTAACCTGGCTCTCACCCACTCCTTCAATCTCTTTTTCATTACTAATACTCCTAACGCTTTCCTGACTTCCCCTGACCCAGCTTGAGGGGTTTAATCCTACCTTTTGACCATGCATAGTCCAGGTAACTCACCCACCATAACAGCTTGCACATTGATAAATTCAGGATCCCTCCCAAAATATGCTGTTGAAATCTCTGACCTCTTTCATAAATACAAACTCTACTTACTATTCATCTCTTAGTCATGGACGTAACATTTATCCTTTCCAGACTGCCATATGCCCTGGTCCTATCACTGCACTGCCTTTCACGTTCCTGACCCAAATTGCACTACAGGCAGCATGGCAGTTATTGTCTGTAGGTTCATAAATATTACCCTTTTGTCTCTGGATCCTGTCTGTTATGCAGAGCTTCTTGGCTTCATTATAACATTATCAGCTCTGTAACAGTCAGTGTTCTATGTTGCAGACCAGCACCTAGCTGCAGCCAATTCGGCATGGCATTTGCCAATTTCTTTAGCCCCTCTTGGAATCATCCACTCCAACATTATTGTCTTTGGGTGATTTCAATATACAGTCTCACACCCCTGATGACAACCTAGCCAAAACCTTTATTTTATCTCTTAAGGGCTTGGACCTAAATCAGATTGTTTAAAGCTGCATTCATTCGGCAGGCCAATACATTGATGTTATATTTTCCTTCTGTGCTGTAGTAAACTGCCAGTCTTCAGTTTCCCCTCTCCTAAACTGACCACTGTCTTAATCCTTTCACTCTTTTCCCACCTTATCTAGTCATGGAAAAGCCTTAACATAACCTTCCTCTCAAACCACCCCTCCTTTGGCACAATCTCCAACCATTAGACATGTACAATACTCAGTTGCAACGGGCAGCCGGGTAGTAGTATGTGATAATTGGGGACAGTTCTATAATGTATTCTAGCCTGAAATCTATGGTGGAAGAACTTTTTTCTGAGAGTGCCTCAACGACATTTGAGGCTCATTGGGAATCCTGGGCTCTCCAGGGGATAGTTTCTGAGCCGAAGAGCGATGGATACAATAACGAAAGGGGAAGGACAGTGGGGTGATCTATGACAATCTTTTCTCCAGTTGGGCAAAACCATGAAAAGCTCACTTGATCAATTGTGAATATAGACGTAACATAGACCCGCGACCTCAACCAGTGTAGCAATTACCACAGGCAGGCACTGAATCACTACCTCCCACTACATACTGCATTTAGCCATGATTTCTTGCCTGGACCAAGTTTCACTGCCGCTTAGTTTTGTTGTTCGTTTCATGTAATTGGAAACAAGAATGGCATATAGACTGGTGATATCTAAATGTTTCTAGTGTGGCAGAAAGAAAACCATGGGCATATATGTAAACTTTAAAGAAGAAGAAGGAGGAAGAAAAGTCTATGGAGCAGGAGATCGAAATTACGCATTATACTTTAACATAATGCTTGGTTTTCATTACTCCATCTAATCTGTGTTAAACAGGATTATTGCTTTGGTAACCCTTTGTATTTTAAACCAATAAAGATGGTGTAATACAATTACACCTATAAATCCTTATAGCTGCAAAGGAGTATTGGAATCAGATGTCTCCAGCTTCAATAACTGGCTGATTTCTGCTTTTGATACAATCACTCCTATAAAAACACACTCCTCCAGTAGATCATCTCCTTCCGCACCTAGGTTTTGGAGATTCTTAAGACTGAAAAATTGCAACGTAAAAGACTTGAACGGCGCTGGAGGATGGCCTATGACAACAAGGCAAAAGTAAACTATTTATCCTCACTGAAATGTTATCATTCCTCTACACGTAAAGCGCACAAATCTTTCATTGCTGCATCCATTTCCGAGGCAGATAATAAGTTGCGCAAACTTTTTAAAATTGTCAAAAATTTCCTTTCTCCTACGGCTAAAGAAAATATTCTCTCTCTCTCTCAATGGAACTCTGTCAAGCCCTCTCTAATTTCTTTCATGAGAAAGTTCAAAACCTTTGTGACCAATTTAGTGCCCCAACCTTACCTGACTTGGTCATCCCAGTTCTCACGCTTTTTCGTCCTCTGCTCACGAGGTTTGACCCCATTTCCATGGCTAATTCAGCTTTATAATTGGCGAGGTGCAACTCTGGATCCCCTCTGGACCCATGCCCTCCAGCTTTTCTAAATCTGGCCGCTGATGTGGTTAATCCTATCCTCAATATGTTGATGAATAAATCCCTGGAGTTGGGTGTGGTTCGCCTTACTGGAAACCTGCTTTTTTGCTTCCTATGCTAAAAAAGCAGACAGCTGATCCTAAGGTTCTCAGTAACTTTAGGCCCATTTCTCCTCTCCCCACTGTTAACAAACTTCTAGAGAAAAGGATCAACAGGCAGCTAATATTCTTTTGCATGACTCCCAATCAGGTACCACTTGGGTTATAGTACCAAGTCCACCCTACTTGAGGTATCTGCATTTATAAAGGAAAAACTCGATCAGGGGAAAAGGCCTTAATAACGTGGGCTTAAGCCACGCTTCCTGTTTCCCCGCAAGCGTAACCACCCTTGCCTCAACCACACATCTGCCTTAACCACGAATATGAGTGGTTAAGGCAGATAGCGGACTAGTGTTCAGATGGGCGGCGAGAAACGTCGGAACAGGAAGCTCCGGACGCGTACAGGTAAGTGGGGCCGGGTTTTGGGGGTTTGTTTTTAGGGATGGGGGTCAGTTGAAGATCTAAGGTGGGAGGGGTCGAGGTATTTTTTGGAAAGGGGGACAGGGTTTTAGGGCTCAGAGCGGGGTGCAGGATACTCTTAAGGGCTGGGGCTGAGTTTGTGGGTGGGAGTTTGTTTTTTTGGGTGACAGGGTTTTAGGCCTCAGGGCAGTGGAAGGGGTTGGGGTAGTGTAAAGGAAAGTGCAGTGGTATGTTTTAGGACTCCGGGCAGGGGGGTTGGGGTCGGGGTAGTTTACTGTTGGGGGCAGGGTTTTAGGCCTCAGGGCAGGAGGAGGGGAAGGGATAGTTTTAAGGGCAGGACGAGATAGCTTTAAGGGCTCAGGGCGGGTGGGGGGTCGTTGTAGTTTTTTTAATGGGAGGCAGGGTTTTAGGCCTCAGGGCAGTGGAAGGAGTTGGGGTAGTTTAAAGGACAGCGCGGGGAATGTTTTTGGACTTGGGCAGGGGCCAAGTTAGCGGGATAGGACTTTGGGGCTTATGGCGGGGAGAGGGCACCACGCATATCCCTTTACCAATCATGCCTTTATCACAAAATTGCGTGGTAGAGGCATGCGTGGTAGAGGCATGCGTGGTAAAGGCATGTGTGGTAAAGGAATGCATGGTTTAGACTCATTCGTGGTTGGGACAGCGTAGTAGAGGCACATCTGGTTTAGCCATATGTGCCTCTGTCATACAACCCTCGATCAGAGCTCACCTGTATTGATTATGCTTCGGATTGGTCTTCAGCATTTGATACTGTCTCTCATGTCATCTTACTTGACAGGATTAAATGAATTGGTGTCAGAGGCCAAGCTCTGTGCTAGCTGAAATCCTTCTTGTTTGATCGTTCCCAAGCAGACTTCCTTCCTCCTTTCACCTCTTCTTCCAAACCTCTGGTTTGTGGCATCCTCCAGGGTTCGGCACTTAGCCCCACTCTTTTTAATATCTTTCTTGAGCCTTTGGCTAAACTGGTGTTGTCCTGGGGGGTGCGGGTCATCACCTAAACGGATGACACCCATTTCTATTTGGCCTTCCACGAAAACATGCCTGCAACTCGGAGTTCGATCAAGCTGTGTCTGAAGGCTGTAGTGGAATGGATGGAGGGAAGCTATCTTAAGTTCAACTCAGAAAATACTGAGATCCTTTTTTTTGGCACTAAGTCTTTTCCTGAGGCCAGTCTCTGAAGGCCACCTGTACTGGGGGCTGCCCTCTCCCAACTCTGAAGGCCAGAAACCTTGGGGTAAAATTCGACACACATCTCACCTTTGAATCCAAATTAGGTCCCTTTCCGCCACTTGATTTTCCACCCTCAGATCTCTCAGAAGGATGATCCACCTCATTCCGGTGGACTCCCGAAACACTGTCGTCCACGCACAAATTACGGCAAAACTGGACTATGGTAATAGTTTATATTTATGCCTACCGTCTTTCCTAATCCAACAGCTCCAAATTATCCAGAATTCTATGGCATGCCTCATCTTGAAGATCCCCCCCTTGTTCACCAGTTGTTCCTCACTTGCAGCATCTTCACTGGCTTCCTGACATCAAGAGAATCCAGTTTTAGGCACGTTCTTTGGTCTTCAGAGCAATTACTCATAATGGCCCTCTCTATCTTAGGAGAAGACTTAAGTCTTACTTCCATTCCAGAGCTCTGAGGTCCAACAACCTCAAGTTACTGCATGTTCCCCGCATATATAAAGCCAGAAGAAGCAGGCGCTCCTTCACGTATCTTGCCTGCAAACTGTGGAACTTATTGCCGCCCAGTGTGCGCTGCAGCCCCTCGGAATCTCTCTTCAGACTCAATCTGAAAACCCTTCTGTTTGATACCTCTTTTGTGGCTGTGTAATCATTAGGTCCTCCCTCACTCTAGTGAGCTTTCCTCTAGCGCCGGGACACCTACTCGGAGATAGCTGTGCGCTCTATAAATGTCATGAATTGAATTGAATTACTCGCAAAAAACAGCTTGGCATGAATCATAAATGCCTATCTGTGCAGCTGTACAGATAGGATTGTGGTATTTACATTTATTGAGAGACGGCACCATGACTTGCTAGGAGGAGGATTTGCCTCTTACAAGTATATATACTTTAAATGATAATGATAATTTTCTTTTCAAATGGATTTATTGAAGGCCAGTGACCCCTGACTTTCCATTTATGTGCATGGTACAGGGAGATATGCAAGAAGAGTGGAAGGCTTTTTAGCACTGTAGAGGAAGCAAAATTCTGCTCCCACTGAACCTGCTAATGGGTTCATATTTGGTGGTGGTGATGGCAATGTGGTACCACATTTATACTGTTGCCCTAGGTCGCTGCGTAGTAATGCCTTATTTTTGAAACGCCATGGCTTGCTGCAAATCAGTGAAGGAATAATTGAGATTAAATCTGAATCATTAATTCAAACGATGTGATAACACACTAAACAGGTTAGTATGTTTCAAGAAAACTAAAGCGTTGCATAGTAAAACCGCAGAACCCAGATAAGCAAGACACAGTGCCATAGGAAAGGATTTGGAAGGTGAGAGTGAATTTATTCTGAAGCATTACCTGCAACGTCTAAAATATCTATGCAAGAAAAAAAGAGGAGAGTTAGATGATCTATATTGCTAAAACAGTAGATTACTCTCAACAAAGGGTACAAAGATAGTTTATGGTAAGGCTATTAAATGTGCCTAAATTTTGGTAGTAACATAAATATTAGATTTGGGAGACATTCAAGTTTCTCGACTCATTTCATGTCAATGATTACAACTACCAAATTAACGAAGAAATTGAGTCTGACAAAGAAGATAATATTGGACTCTTATTTTCTGCAAAAAAAGTACATTGATTCCAAACTCCCTCTGAAGGTTAAATCTACAGCAGTTTTAGATTGTTCTAGCAAAAGACACTGCAAAAGGGCAATATACTGCTGAGTACATGGTTTTAATCTAGATGAAAAATGGACTTGTTCCATTATCAGCTCGCTGGTGACTAATTCTAGGAAATGAAACAGACACAGAATGTGCCCTTGAATGTAGACTGACCTGTTCTTGTTTAACAATATTTTTAGTTAGGTTCAAACGACACCTAAAACTCACTTTGACTGGAAAAACAAAGTGCTTGATGTATGGAAGGTGTTACTATATAATTTTCTGAAAAGTAATGGTACGATAAGTTTCTCAGAGGGGTTCGTAATTGAGACCCAACTAATGTAAGCTAACAACATTCTCTTCTTGTATTGTTACTTATGGAAATTAGTCAGTGATATTTTCCCATCACCTTTCATTTTAGCGGATTTATGCTTGGTTATTTAATCAGGCAACATTGTTTGAAGGCTGTCAAAGCATTTATAGCCACATGCATTTAAGACCGCATCTTTAGCATTAAGTCTGACTGGTACAGGCAGATTAGTCACCTTGCCAGGATCTCAGAGAGGTTGCTTAGGAGTATACTAAGATTGTTGGTGCCAGAACAGAGCTCTAACATGGCCCAGACCAAATCAAAACTCATTTTCATTTTTTTTGTTCAGTTTTGACATTTTATTATCAGCGTGCAATATTCTGATAATTTCAAGGAGTCCCGCATCTAGCGAACCTATGTCATACTCGTATGTCAAAGAGAATTCATTGAGGAATTATATTAAATATTGTGTTAAAATGAAGAAAGACCAGGAATATTGCACAATACTGTAGGATAAGACAATTCATGCTTCTGTCATTTAATAGGAAGCTCTCTATGGGATGACTAGGAGCACTTTCCTAAATAGTTACATAGCATGGAGAGACATTTAGTGTGTTTCATTAAATATATTAAAGGTCAGGACTCTAGCAACTTCTCTACTTGTGTCATGTGTTCTATGAAACAAACACTGTCATTTTAGCACTACAACATACCATACTAAACTGCTTTGTTTATTTAAATCAGCCAGGGAAATTAAGTTTTCTGCACATTCAGATACTAAATTATGGTTCTTTTTGCATTTTTAAAAAAGACTTGTTTTTTAGTAATGTCATATTCAAAGAAACTTACTCATTCCTTGTAACTTAATTTAATAGAGGACAGTTTTGTTTAACCACAGTATGCCATAAAGACTGTTGTAACAGAAAATTGAGAATGTCCTTCCATCAAACTGTACTAGCTGTTATTTGGTCATATTGGTGTGGTTCTATTTCATTCTTATTAAGCAATGCTCTTGGTTGTGTCTAGAATTTGTTATTCAGTTTTTATTTATTTTTATATTTTGAATTGTTTCTTCGTCAACTAGGCGTTAACTGATATTGTACTTTGTAGGCGAATGCACGTGGGATTAAGAACCTACAGTCTGTGGAACAGAAAAAGAAAAGGCAGGATGAAATAGAGAAACAGTCTGCCAATTCAGTTCCACCAGCAGGTGGAGGACTTCGGGTAGGTGGAGTGATTGTCTTGCAGATGTTGAATGCTAACTTTGTAATATTCACAAAGCCTTTTGCCGTATCGTCGTCAAGATAATTTTCATTTTTTTTAATGTAACCCCAGACATAAGTTCATGGGTAAAAAGTTAGGCTAACCAATAGGAAGAATGCATCAGAAGCAAGAGACTTTTCTGCTACTTATGATACTTGAAAATGGAACATCAAAAAATCATTTGCTGATAAATCCAATGTGCCTGATTACATAAATCAAGTGTCAGTTCCACTGTGGTGCAGGGAAAAAGAGGTAATGGAAAGCACAGAAGCCTTTATGTCTCTGTGTACATCGTGGATGTGCCAGATTCTGTACCCACCATACATACCCAAGCATTTACTGATTACTGCAACCGTAACTGTAACTGATGTAACTATGTAACAATGTTCTGATGCAATGTCTTATCTCATATAAAGCGCTCTGATACCTCCGGGTCTAGCCAGCGCTATATAAAACTTTTCAAATAAAACAAATAAATAAATACCCCTCTTCACTCTGTCAAGTGAAAACTGTGGCCTCTTCCATCTGTATGTTGTGCACAAGTTTAAAGGTTTTTGTGTGTCTGTTAGTGTACAGGAACATTCAACACATGAATATTGAAAAATATTTTGATGCTTTTGGTTATAGACGGGAACTAAATATCCAATGAGGATTGTATGTGCTACTGCAATTAGGAACATATCAGTGACAAGGGGAATTACAGAGGCTATGCCTGTGTTAACCTTTAACCTGATGGCTCGTCCTCCACAAGCCCGTTAGACCAAAGTGACTGTCACCCACCCTATTTGTGATATTGCTTCAGTCACTATATTTCCATGCCTTTTGCTGCCATGCCAGGCATGGTGGTCCCAGTAGAAGAAATCCATAAATGGCTCCTCCGCACAGGGAGAAAGCTGCCTCTGTGTCAGAGCCAATTTTTTTTTTCTTTTTTCCAAGAACAAATACTGAGTTGGTGTAGGAAACAAGATGCCTGCTCAGCGTACACTCCAGCCTTGAGAGTAACTGTCTGGGAAGGTGTAGAGATCCCTGTCACTATTGATATTTTAATTAATGCAATGCAGTAAACTAGGGACAAATAACAGATCATATTTATGGTCACCATTGAAAATGACATCATGTTACTTGCTATTTGTCTTACATATTATTTGTGCAGGGACTGAACCTTGGTTTCTTTCATGTACTGAAACTGAAGTGTATCTGAAGAATGATACCCGTTTGGGTTTTGTTCTTATCCTGCTACAACTGCTAATGTCTAAAGTTGATAAAACCCAATAAAAAATTGTTTAATCGTCTGCCGAAGTATAGTAAGAGTAAAGCAATCACTGTAGCATTGGGCACTAAGATTAAGGTAAGTTGTTGGGCCTGGCCATTTTTGCAGGTTTATCCTCAAACTGTTTGCTTTCTTCCTCCTATTTTTCTGAACTTCTGTTTGTTGGCTTTAGGACTCTGGGCCCTTTACCACTGCTAATCAGTGCTAAAGTACATGTGCTCTCTCCATAAACACATGGTATGATTGGTTTACACCTGTTTGGCATATTTATTTGACCTGTAAGTCCCTTGTACAGTTGTATCCCATATACCCACAGCCTGTAAATTAAATGCTACTAGTGGACCTGCAGCACTGTTTGCGCCACCCACAGATGTAGCCTTTTAAACTTGTCTCAAGCCTGTCACTGCAGTGCCTGCACGCACAGTTTACTGCCACCTTGATTTGGCATTTGAAACTACTTGCCAAGCCTTAAACTCCCCTTTTTCAACATATAGGTCACCCCTAAGGTAGGCACTAGGTAGCCCTATGGACTGGGTGCTGTGTAGGTAAAAGGTAGGACATGTGCCTTCATTGTGTGGCATATCCTGGTAGTGACAAATAGCCTATTTTGTTTCTCACTACTGTGAGGCCTACTCCTCTCATAAACAAGCATTGGGAATTCCCTTATATATATTTCAGTGTTTAATTCCTGATCTGAAAGGAATAGCGCTGCCATGTTTGGTATGTTTACAATGGTAGTGAAATATCATGCTTACTGATGTAGGTGGATTTGTTATTACTATTTTAGAAATGCCACTTTTAGAAAGTGAGCATTTCTCTGTGCTCATAACTCCATGTGCTTTGCAGCCTGACTCCAATCCACGTCTAGGCCTGATTGACAGCTACACTTTGTGCATACTGTCCAGACAACAACAACACAGAAATGGCTGGGTGTAACAAGAGAGGCATCTTCAAACTTATAGTCTTCCTGGGCTGGGAGAGAGAGAGGCCGGTCGATCTTACATTTGTATAGGCTGTTTCCTGCCCTCAGACAAAGGGCTGCTTTAACTCCTACTGATGTCTGGAGCCAAGGCAGGGGAGGAGGGAAACCCAGGAACTTCACAGACCTTGGTGGAAACTTCTCCCACCTTATAGAACCAGGGCACCAGGGTAAAAGTGCAGAGGCTCTGACCCCATGGTTTTAGAGCACTATTGGAACTGGGGCTGAACTTCTGTCAGAGGGATTGCTGTGTTGCACAAAGGACTCATCTGGACTGCTCTTTTGTTGTTGCCCTGCTGCCTACTAATTCCTGGGTGGCCTAAAGGACTCACTACTTGCTTATTGCCCTGCTGCCAACTACTCCCTGATTCTGGTTTGCCAGAGGACTTCGGTTTACCAGGGGGAACCTCCAGAAGGACTACCTGCCCTATGTCCTGGCCTGCTAATTACTAGCCCCCCTCTGTGCCCCACACCTAGTGTTCTCCAAGGGCTGGCTGGAGGACCCCTGCTCTTTGAGTCCCCATGCTGGTGGGATTGTGTCTGGAAACCTAGCGCATGGTGAGTGCTTCATCTTTCATTGATCTGTGCAATAAGCTAGCGATTTATTTTCCCTGCATCCCCTCCTGCCACTGTGTGATAGCATGTCCTGTGGCCAAAAAGAATGTTGCTGTCTGCAGGGCATCACCTGCTGTGTGGGTCCCAGAGCCTTCCAGATACAAGAAGCGCATTCTGCTGCCTGAAAACGATAGCTTTGCATGTGCGATGGCACCGCAACACCACGGAAAGTCGGCGAGCGAGGATTCCACCCCGCCACATTGCCTAGTAGGAGTGCGTGGGAGGCCTCAAGGCCGAGTGAGACTCCCCCATCACGTGACACTGCACCGGCTCGACGCCTGCTTCCTGTTTTCCCGCAAGGCCAGGGCGGCTTAGAAGATGAAACACAGCCCTCAATCCAGCGTGGGTGTCCCAGGCTGCCTCAACTGCTGTGAAGCCCCCAGTGATAGCGGACTGTGTCCCCAGGCTGCAACAGGTCTGCCAATGATGCCTGTCTGTAGGTATGGGGCTCAGTGGAGCCTGCTGTGTTGCCCGGGTTGAGTCCTTGGCATCCCCTGTCCCAAGGGCACTATAACTAACTAAACCTTTCCTTGGTGGTATTAACAGCTACACCACTCGCGGGTAGCTGCATGGGCCTTTGATTTCTTTACATGTGGGTAGGACCAAGCAGGGTCTCCCCGTGGATCACTGTGTGTGTGCCCTCGCCCCCACCTCCCATCCATGTGGACATACCTGGGGGGGGCATCCCTTTCTGCCAGGTGACCGGGAGAAACGTTTCGACGGAGGTCCCGATCACTCTGAAAACCCCTGCCACATTCAGGAAGGCACGGTGGGAGATTCCTGCTCAAAAATACCGCAAATGATCGAATAGGGGCACCGTTGCTTCTGAGCCCCTTGTTTACATAGCGCATGGCTAACGTTTTGACCTCATGCATATCTGAAAAAGTATTTATTGCATGCCTAGCGTTTTGACCTCATTGTGCTCTACGTGCCTATCTGAAAAGGTGTTTACTGCATTTCTAACATTCTGATCTTATTGTGGGCAACGTGCTTATCTTGAAAAGTGCTGATTACATTCCTAAGGTCATGATCGTAGTATTTGTAATGTGCATAGACTGGGAGTATAATGTATGTCGTTTTCAGTCTTGCCTTGCCAGGATAACGAGTACCATTTCAGTATTTGCAGAATATACTCAGCGTTCATGATTCATGTCTTTTTGGTCTATGTTCTATGTTTTTATGTAACCCTGTGTAGAGTCTCTTTGTGGTGTATTCATTGCGTTACTGGTGTGACTGTGTTGCGCAAACGCTTTACTCATTGCCTCTGGGGATAAGCCTGACTGCTCTGTGCCAAACTTCCAAGGGAGTGAGCACAGGTTATCTTTGGTGTGTAACTTACGTGCCCTGACTAGAGTGGTGGGTTCTGCCTGGCTTAGGTGCGAACCCTAGCCAACCAGAAACCCCATTTCTAACATTGGTCATCAGCGTGATGATAAAACTTGCTTTTGCGTGATACCAGAGTGACTCATTTTGCACTAGAAACTCTGCCCTTAGATCATTGTGTTTTTTTCTCTCCTGATTCTCTTATTGGTCATTATTATTGTTTACCCTTGCCTAGGCTCTTACACCCTGGAATCTTGTTGTTAAGCTTGCTGTTTGCACCAGTATTACTTTAGCAGAATGGATGTGTTAATCCTTTATCTCAGTCTTATGGCATACTGCACTAGGAGTGAGCTGAAAGAGTTCTGCAAGCAGAGAAGGCTGAATGTGTCTAAAAGATCCACAAGGCAGGATCTACAGGAAGCCCTGTATGCTTTTTAGGAGGCAAACTGGGGAAAAGCATCAACAGAGGACCAGGAAGGTGGTAGTTCTGGGGAGAACTCTGAGGAGGGGGAGGACCCTTTGGTATTCTTGAGAATCCTAACCTGTGGAACCCCCTAGAAGGTTCAGACCCAGAACCCTTAGAGGGCAGTGGCACTAAAGAAACTGAGTAGGAGGGAGAAAATGACTGCACAGGGACGCCAGTAGGCACAGAGGACACCATAGATAGGGAGTCACTTGCTGGGTCTAGTGCCAGAAATAGTGCCACCTCCCATTCCCTGTCTCCTTAATGCACACAACTGTCCTTCTCAATGTGGTCTTCTTCTGCAAAGCCTTCCTTTCTTTGCACACACAAAGTTGCTCACCCACTTGTCCAATGGTCCTGCTCAGGAGAGGATTGCGGAGGCTGAGAGGGCCTTCACCAAAGAGAAACTAGCTCTTGAAGAGAAGTTGGCCCATGAGCATAGTTTTGAGTTCGGGACTCACCAGTGTTGCAGGTGGAGTCCAGTGATGGCAGCAATTGTGAGGCTAGTGTTAGGAACACCACCCACAGTCTTGGTGCCAAGCTTCAAGGAGGGGGATGATATACGCAAGTGGCTGCAGTAGTATGAGAGGACTTTGACACTGCACAGGATTCCTGAGGAGGATTGGTGAACTGGCCTGGGGAGTTATATTCCTGGTGATGGGAAGGATGCCCTACTGGTCCTAGAAGGGAGAGACAGGCAGAGGTACACCCTCATGAAGGAAGCCCTGATTGCTAGGTGCTGGATTCACTCCTGAAGAGTATAGGTTGAGGTTAAGGGTCAGTAGGAAACTGTATCACCAGTCTTGAGAGGAATTTGTGGAAGATTTCTGCAAAGCACTAGATGGATGGGTGAAGGCTAGCACAGTAAACACTTTTGGAGGCTGTACAATCTGATTATCAGAGAGCACATGTTCCATTGTTGTCCTCCAGGGCTACGCCAACACCTGTTGGACTGTAAGTTCTCTGATCCAGGGAACTTGCAAAGCAGGCAGACCTCTGTGTGAGTACCAGAGGATCTGTAAGGCACTTGGGAGTGATCCTGCAGGGAGTGGCTCAGGTTCTACCCCAACCGAGGGTGGGGGAGGTTCATAGTAGTCCACACAGTTCCTAGAGTTGTGGGGTGGGTAAAGGTTCCCATGTCCCTTCTAAGATTAGAAGGAGAGGTGGGGGTGGGCGAAGTCCCAGGGTGCCCTATGCCCAGTTCCATGTCCTGGAGAGTACCCTTAGGGGGCCCCAGGAAGGGAATTTAGTCTGTACCGGAGACCATCCACTGAGGGGGACCCCATAATATCAGGAGTGCTTGTGTTAACCGTCCAGCTCAGCTCTCCCACCAGTTCAAGGGTTCCACCCTGCAACTGGTCTCCCAACCCAGGATCTGTACCCTTGCGTTTAACTGGGGTCAAGGGCTAGTCCTTCCTCCCTCTGCCCCTCCCCCTTCTAGAGTTCCGCACCCTCCCACCAGGAGTGGTACCCCAGAAGACAAATTGGTAGGGATGCTTGTGGCAACCTCCCCTCCCTCCAGGCCAGGGGCGATAACCTGAACATGGCCTTCCAACCCAGGGTATGTAACCTTAGGCTGGACAGGGGTTAGAGGCAAGTCCTTCCTCCTACTACCCCTCCATCTGGGCTTCTGCACCCTCCTCTGTGGAGTGGTACTGCCAGACACCAGAACTGGTTTTACGCTAGTATCGGTTGCCCCCCACGTCACAGGTAGTGCGAGCCACACTACAAACCAGACAGTTGTGTGAACCACCATAGCACAGGGCATGTTAGGTACCAACTTGTGGGCAAAGTTAATTTCCTCAATGAGGATGAACCACTGGTCCTCTGAGTTCATCTCGCTGCTTCCCTGTCACTTTGTCATCAGTCCCTTGTTCAAAGAGGTGGGTGGTCACTTCTCATCTGGACTCCTTAACCGGACCACAATAAGGCCCCGCTTTGCCCCCAGACTAGTCACTACTCCTGTGCAGGGTCCCCTTCCTCTACAAGGACTGACAATGGCTCTTCAACATTCTCTTTTATTGCCCAGTCACCTGCTCCACAGTAGTTTGGTACCCTTGAACAGAGTCCACACTCCCTAAGTCTGGGGGGCGGGTGGAGTGATAAGGGAGCATGTGGGTGAGTCGCTTTCCCAATTAGTCTGCTGCTGTGGACCTGGGATTGCTGTGACTGCCCATCCTTGGTAACATTTTCCTTATAAGCAACAAGTGCAGTTGGTTGGGTATCTCATTTTGACCAATCTTTTATTCTTGTACTTTGGTGCCCATCCTTGAACTTTTCCTATTCAGTAGAAGAACGCTAGGCTTGATTCAACCAAGGAGACTGCTCTTGATGAGAAGAATGCTGGAACTAAATACTGTTTGTCTGCATTCTGTTTTCAGTGGTGGGGACACAAAGAACAAAGATAATGGGCATGTTTATTTACTTGTGTTGTTTGAGATATGGAGGACGTTTGCTAGTAGCCTGATTTTTAGCCTGCTGTTAACTGCTGTTGAATCCCCTTGCCATAATTAATGAGCCTTCATCCCATAATTGTGAGATGAACAATTAACAGTCATCTGTAGATCAGGTCAATCACTGTTAACGCTCTCAGATGCGGATCATAAATAATATGTGGCATAGAGTATGCGATTGGGCCTTCTTTCAGTTTGTAGCTAGAATGAGAGATGTTGCCTTAACAGCTTAAAAATGGCAGGAGTGTTGTATTACCTTGGAAACAAGCACACATCATACAAAACCCTGTCTGTCTTGTAAGCACAGTTTGCACGTTTCACAAATGATTATTACGCCACTCATATGCTTGTTTTAAATGTGTTGTGTCATGTTTAAAGTACCCACCTCACTTACATTTGCTTGCAGAAATGCAGATTGGCAGGCATATTATGGCTTTTTCTGGGATGCACTGAAGGCACGCCTTTTCTGTTTAAGTAGCCTGCATTTTCATGTTATGTATATGATTCCCTGCAAAGCAGTGCACTTACCTTTGTTAACGCTCTTTCTGGTGGATACTCTATATAACTGCAGATTTCTCATCCTCTAATACCCCCCAGGTAGCAAACTGGATATGGAGAATTTGGTAGCCGTGCTCCTGCATGACAATAGGTGGTGCTGTGCGATCTAACATTGACTCAAAGCCACCCATAAGCTCCACCTCTGCGCTCTGACACCAATTTAAATTTCTTGTCTTTTCCTTTTCCACACCCATAGACACAGAGCATGAACAAATTGTTCTAAACATTGTACTGAATACAAACGAACCATTTTTTAGATGTTAAAAAGAGGCCACTCCACAAGTATCCAGGAATACGCAGGTGAAATTTATTCAATTTAACTACACACACATGACCTGCTTAACGCCCCACAGACTTCAGGTCATTTATGGAGGGGAGCCAAGACCATGCCCCAGATGTGAAGTTCTAGACGCCGACTTTGAACATATGACGTGGAGCTGTCCCTAACTGTGCATGTTTTGGGAGGAAGTGGTGCGTAGAGTGGCTGGTGTCTTGGGCCGTCAACTTACCTGTTCCCTGGGCACCTGCCTGTTGTGCCTGTTCCCGCGACCCAAGGTGAAGAAGGCAGGGTCCGAATTCCTGGATTTGGCCTTGGCATTGTCCAAGAGGCGCATAGCGCTGTTATGGAGGTCGGAGGGTGGCCCCCAATTAGAGGCTTGGGTGCGGGATGTAACGAGTTGGGCCAGGCCAGAGGAAAGAGCGCTCACCAGGGAAGATGTTAGAGAAGTACGCAGACACCTCATGACAGATCTGTGGTCTGAGATACTGCGAAACTGGGAGGGACCATCTGAAGATGCCTATGGTACGCCGGAGGGAGAAGATGGCAGTGAGGACGGGCAGAGCAGCTCTTAGTACTCCGTATCGGACACGGGAAATGTGAGTCAGGTGACCCTCTGCGCTACGCCTGCAGGGATCTGCGTTTGAGCCAAGAAGGGGGAAATGTATATATTCAATACTATCCTGGCACATGCTCAGGGACATTGACAACGTAAGATACCAGATGGGAATTGACTTCAACATAACCCCTCGCATGTCCAGCGGTGTGTGGATCTGTGAGCATATGCGCACCCCGCCCTAACCACTCCTCTCTTCCTATAGTGATAGATTGAATAATGATGGACTGCCTTATTGCCAGCTCAGATACGAGACTGTTGAGGCCCCCGGTGATAGTTAAGTTGATTATATTGGTTATAAACTGTTTATTTTCGCTTTGATTTCTTAAATGGCCAATGCAAAGGTTCCATATACAAACTGGTACGATGCACAATAACCGGGGAGAGGCAGCAAGCCATACCCTGCTACGTTGACAGATGTCTAAGATGCCTAATATTATAGACGAGGTTGGGTGATAGATGCACGACAGCTATAGAGGCCATATCACTAGGTGAACACATTTCTATAGATCGGAAAGAGCGGATCCCCCAGGCCTGGAAGTCTTCTTGGCAGGACTGGCTTAGACACATGATGTTGTGTGATATGGGATAATTATTCTGTATTTGTAAGGGGATGGCTAATGGGAGGTTACCCTGCTGATTCACTTAAGGCTGATGAGAAATGTTTCAGTGAATGTGTATTAAGACTATTTGAAAGTATATTGCAAAATGCCAATCAAAAATGTGTTAAAAAAAAGAGGCTACTCCACAGAACAGGGAGGAGGGAAGGTGGTCAGGAATCTGAGGTTAGATAAAGTATCCACCAGAAACAGTGTTACCGAATGTAAATAGCTTGTTCTTCTGATAGAATAGCTATCAAAGCAATACCTCCCAAAGGTGGAGGATCTGTGGAGTGGGCGCAGACCAAAAACTCCTGCAGAACCGAGTGGGCAAAGTGTCCTTCCCGGCAGATCTGGCTGTCAAGGCAATAAGGTTTTGTGAAATTATTTACCGGAACCCATAGTGCACCTTGGCAGATGTCAAGGAAAGGCACATATCATCACCAGTGCAGTGCTAATGGCCTTGGCCATGGTCGAATGGGCTCTCGGATATTAATGCACACGAATATCCATCTCAATGTGGTCTTCTTCTGCAAAGACTTCCTTTATTCGCACACATAACGTTTCTCGCCCACTTATGGTGTCCAACCAATGGTTCCTCTCCTCCTCTTTTAAGGGAGAGCAAATAACTCTGGTAGATTGATTGATTGTCCAGAGTGAAAAGCAGTCACAACTTTCTGTAAAAAGGCCTCCTTAGTACCAAATTGTCTTGATAAAGGTGGTGTAAGGTGGATGCACTGAAAGTGGCTGCAGTTCGCACAGCAAGCCGACATATTTGCAATGAGGACTGGTGATCGCAGTCGCAGCACTTTTCCAGGAGGGGGAGGGTCCCCATGGCGGCTTGTGGTCGACGGAGGCCACAGCGCGGTCTGAGCCAAGAGGGAGGCAGTGACAGTTGCAGCGATATTGGTGACGACCAAGGAACCGGACTTGCGGCGGCGGAAACGTTCCCGGCCTTTTGCAGCCTAATGTAAGGAGACTCAGAGGGCCTGACTCCCTCTCGAGTAGAGGACCCAACCCAGACTTCATTGTTCAGACAGACCATAAGCCCCTCCTATGGCTAAAACAGATGAAGGTGAGAACCCCAAACTTTTGAGGTTGTCCCTTTCCCTACAGGGGATGGACTATACAGTGGAACATAGACCTGGGAGTAACCATGCCAATGCAGATGGACTCTCCAGATATTTCCACTTAGAAAATGAAGACTCAACTGGGCAAGGTTAGTCTCATCTCCTTACGCTTGGGGGGGTGGGGTTGTGTAGGAAAGTAGGATCTTCTTCTTCTGGTTACCCCCACTTTTTGCTTAATGTGATACTGTTTTTGACTAGTCTGACTGGGATCCTGCTAATCAGGACCCCAGTCTATCTGCTTTCTCCTTAACTGTTATGCTATGTACTTAGGTACACTCCAGATTGGAAACTGGGGTACCCTTGTCAGTCCCTACTATATGGTACCCATGTACCCAGGGCATAGGTACCCCAGAGGCCTCCCATGGGCTGAAGCATGTATTATGCCACCCTTTCATGCCACCCATGAGAGGCCATGCAAAATGGAACTACAGGCTTGCCATTGCAGCCTGTGTAAGTTGGTGCATGCACCACTTACTCAAAATATAGGTTTACTATATCTAAGGGTCACTGCACTTAAAACCTATAAGTCACCACCCTAGCAGGCCTTTACAATCCTGAGGGCAGGGTGCTTGGTTCTAAGTGAGAGGGTGCCATTGCATGAGCAGAACTCCCCTGCAGCCTACGGAGTCCATTCTCCCGAGTTGTCAGTGAGGCAGCCATTTACAACATATAGAGTGGCATTATGCGACCATATGATGACCAACTCTAAAACGGCTGAAACAAACTCTATAGTGTTTGGTGTCAAACATGTTGGAATCATACCCCCACACCGGTAACCGGTGTGGGAGGTATGATTCCACCCCTCAGAAGCGAGCATCGAGAGGTCCCTGGTGTTCCCGGTACCAGCCTTCTAGTCCCATACAGCACAAAATGGGTGCTGCCGACCAGAGACACATTTCTGCCCTCATGCTGCTGAGCCAAGCTCGAGCTGGGGAATGCAGTACAATGTGCATCCTGTCACAGGGAGGTGTGACCACCTCCCAGACAGGATTTAGTGTATTAGGGCTGGGTGGGTGCGCTTGCAAGCGACTGAAAGTCTGCATGAGGGGCACATTTGGTGTCCCTGTGCAATGTCCAGTTCAAACCAGTCCTGAAAGCCGTTGGCTCCCGCTCTGGCGCGAAACTGGACAACGGACATGGGAGTAACTTCCCCACTGTCCAGACCCTCCCCCGGGAGGGTCCCCTGAATCTTGCCAACCCTCTTCCGTGGGTACTAAAGAGCTTACCTGGCTGTAGGACCTTAGATTCGACGTGGACAAGATTCTGAACCAGAAACCACTGAACTTTAACCGTCTGGACACTCTGGACTACGCTGAACTTCGTTTGGGCCCGACTTCGTCTCTTACTCAGTCTGCTGCATCGTCTGTGCCTGTGCACCATACAGAATCCATGCAGGATCTGTGGAGCATCAAGGACAACCGAAGATATCTCCCTCGGAGTGAAGGAGTCACTCCCCTGCATTCGTAGGCACCGCAACACTGCTGTCCGGTCCTAGTTCCTCTGCCTCCTTTGGATTCGCCGTCTGGTTTTAGACTGACAGGGGTGGCTTGTGCTCTAGCCAGAACTCCAGCTCAGGCTGTGCTTGTCTTGTGGCATGGATATTCCCACCCTCTTTGTCAGTCCCAGTAATCTGGGTAAATACAGACAGCAGCCTTTAATCAATGGTAAGGAGCCCATGGCGTACAGGGACACAGGTGCAAGTATCACTATGGTGACAAAACATCTTGTGGCCCCTGACCAAATCATACTTTGAGAAATGTACCAACTGACCAATGCAAACAATGTCAGGACTGACCATTCCTTGGCAGTTGTTAATTTCAGCTGGTGAGGGGTAACTGGCCCTAAGAAAGTTTTGGTTAGCTCAGACCTACCAGTAGAATGTTTGTTGGGTAATGATTTGGAGACTTTAGCCTGGTCTGAACTGGAACGTAGGACTCATGCAGCAATGCTGGGCATCTCTGCAGATGTATTTGCTGTGACCAGTTCACAGGCCAAACTGACTAACACTGAACAGGCCCTGGATCCTAGAACAATGGACCAGGTGCCTTCCAAGAGAAGGAGCAGGAGGGGTAAGGCTGTGTCTTCCCCCTATACTCAGAGTGAGGATCAGTCTCTTGAGGGAGATGATATTAGTCCCTGTGAAGGAACTGTCTCAGATGAACTGGAACCTGACCAGGTTGAGTTCTTCCAGGGCAGACTTCCAGGGCAGACTTGAGTTTGGAGCAGCAAACCTGCCCTCTCTTGAACCCCTCAGTCAACAAGCTGCTGCTGAGGCTGCCGGGAGTGTCAGTGGATCCCACAGGATCTATTGGAATGAGGGACTCCTGTACTCAGAGGGTAGAGACCCCAAGCCTGGTGCCACCAGGAGGTTGGTCATACCTCTGAAGTTTAGGGGCTTCCTACTCACCTTGGCACATGACATTCCCTTAGCAGGACACCTAGGCCAAAGCAAGACTTGGGACAGGCTTGTCCCTCACTTTCACTGGCCTCGCATGTCTGAGGACACCAAGGAGTTTTGTTGCTCCTGTACCACTTGCCAAGCCAGTGGTAAGTCAGGTGGTACCACAAAGGCCCCCCTCATTCCACTACCAGTGGTGGGGGTTCCCTTCGAGAGGGTTTGGATTGATATCATTGGTCCCATGAACCCTCCTACAGCATCTGGACACAGTTACATACTAGTGGTGGTGGACCATGCCACTAGGTATCCGGAAGCGATACCCCTTAGAACCACCACAGCCCCTGTGGTGGCCAGGGCCCTCCTGGGAATCTTTTCCAGAGTGGGTTTACCTAAGGAGCTCTTAACTGACTGAGATACAAACTTCATGTCAAGTTACATCACTGCAATGTGGAAGGAGTGTGGAGTGAACTATAAGTTCACCACACCCTATCACGCACAATGCAGTGGGTTAGTTGAAAGGTTCAACAAAACCCTCAAGGGCATGATCATAGGCCTCCTAGAAAAGCTTAGGCGAAAATGGGATGTCTTGTTGCCCTGCCTTCTCTTTGCCTACAGAGAGGTCCCACAGAAGGGGGTTGGCTACAGCCCTTTTGAACTTCTGTTTGGGCATCCAGTTAGGGGTCCCCTGTGTTTAGTGAAGGAGGGATGGGAGTTACCTCTCAAACCACCTAAACAAGACATTGTGGACTATGTACTTGGTCTCTGCTCCAGGATGGCTGAGTACATGAAGAAGGCCAGCAAAAACCTTGAGGCAAGTCAAGAATTACAGAAAGCTTGGCATAACCAAAAGGCTTTTTTGACTGTTTATCAGCCAGGGCAGAAGGTGTGGGTGCTGGAGCCTGTGGCCCCAGCAGCTCTCCAAGATAAATGGAGTGGACCCTGTACCATAATTGAGCTGAAAGATGAGGTCACCTACTAGGTGGACCTTGGCACTCCTAGGAGCCCCCACAGGGTACTCCATGTGAACAGGCTCAAACCTTTTGTAGACGGGGCTGACATGGGCTTGCTCATGGCAACTGTTGAGGGACAGGAAGAAGAGAGTGACCCTCTCCCTAATCTCTTCTCTCAGAACCCTGATGATGGGTCAGTAGATGGTGTAGCCTTGGCAGGCAGCCTCACTGACCAACAGCAGATTGATTACAGGAAGGTCCTCAATCAATATAGGCACATGTTCTCTCTGACTCCTAGTCAGACCACCTGGTGTACCCATGAAGTGGACACAGGTGAGAGTCTACCTGTTAAAAATAAGATTTACAGGCAGCCTGACCATGTCAGAGATTGCATCAGGACAGAGGTCCAAAAGATGCTGGAATTGGGAGAGATTGAACCCTCAGATTGCCCTTGGGCTAGTCCAGTGGTCCTGGTACCCAAACCTCACACCCAGGGTTGTAAAAGAGAGATGAGGTTTTGTGTGGACTATAGGGGGCTCAATGCAGTCACTAGGACTGATGCTCATCCAATTCCTAGGGCAGATGAGCTTATGGATACTTTGGCCTCAGTCAAATTCTTGAGCACATTTGACCTCACTGCTGGCTATTGGCTAATCAGACTAGCTGAGGATGCCAAACCAAAAACTGAATTTTCAACCCCTAGTGGGCATTATCAATTTATTGTGATGCCATTTGGTTTGAAGAATGCACCTGTCACATTCCAAAGGCTGGTGAACAAAGTCCTTACAGGTCTGGAAGCCTATAGTGTAGCATATCTTGATGATAAAGCTGTCTTTAGCTCCACCTGGGAGGATCACCTGGTCCACCTGAAGAATGTTTTGTAGACTCAGCAGAAAGCAGGCCTCACTATCAAGGCTACTAATGCCAGATCGGGCAGAGCAAGGTTGTGTACCTGGGCCACCTTGTGGGTGGAGGCCAGGTTCAACCATTACAGAGCAAAATCCAGACCATAATGGACTGGGTTGCTCCAACTACCCAGACTCAGGTCAGAGCTTTCGTGGGCCTTACTGGGTACTACAGAAGATTTGTGAAAGGATATGGGTCTATAGTGACTCCCATTAATGATCTCATATCAAAAAGAATGCCCTAGAAGGTTCAGTCGACAGTTAGCTGTCAGAATGCATTTGATGATCTCAAGCAGGCCATGTGCACTGCTCCCATTCTGCAGAGTCCTGACTGTAGGGGCTGTGTTGTCACAACTTAATGCAGAGGGTCTGGATCAACCAGTAGCTTTTATCAGCAGAAGGTTGACCCCCAGAGAGAAACTTTGGTCAGCTATAGAGAGGGAAGCCTTTGCTGTGGTCTGGGCCCTGAAGAAGCTGAGGCCATACCTGTTTAGTACTCACTTCATTGTTCAGACAGACCATAAGCCCCTCCTATGGCTAAAACAGATGAAGGCGAAAACCCCAAACTTTTGAGGTGGTCCATTTCCCTACAGGGGATGGACTAAACAGTGGAACATAGACCTGGGAGTAACCATGCCAATGCAGATGGCCTCTCCAGATATTTCCACTTAGAAAATGAAGACTCAACTGGGCAAGGTTAGTCTCATCTCCTTACGCTTGGGGGGTTGGGTGGGTGGAGGAAAGTAGGATCTTCTTCTTATGGTTACCCCCACTTTTTGCTGAATGTGATACTGTTTTTGACTAGTCTGACTGGGATCCTGCTAATCATGACCCCAGTCTATCTGCTTTCTCCTTAAACTGTTATGCTATGTATTTAGGTACACTCCAGATTGGAAACTGGGGTACCCTTGTCAGTCCCTAGTATACGGTACCCATGTACCCAGGGCATAGGTACCCCAGAGGCCTCCCATGTGCTGAAGCATGTATTATGCCACCCATGAGAGGCCATGCAAAATGGAACTACAGGCTTGCCATTGCAGCCTTTGTAAGTTGGTGCATGTACCACTTACTTAACATATAGGTTTATTATATCTACACTTAAAACCTATAAGTCACCACCCTAGCAGGCCTTTACAATCCTTAGGGCAGGGTGCTTGGTTCTAAGTGAGAGGGTGCCACTGCATGAGCAGAACACCCCTGCAGCCTACGGAGTCCATTCTCCCTAGTTGTCAGTGAGGCAGCCATTTACGATATATAGAGTGGCATTATGTGACCGCGTGATGACCAACTCTAAAACAGCTGAAACAAACCCTATTGTGTTTGGTGTCAAACATGTTGTAATCATACGCCCACACGGTGTAGGAGGTATGATTCCACCCCTCAGAAGCGAGCCTTGTGAGGTCCCTGGTGTTCCCGGTACCAGCCTTCTAGTCCCGGACAGCACAAAATGGTTGCTGCCGACCAGAGACACATTTCTGCCCTCCTGCTGCTGAGCCAAGCTCGAGCTGGGGAATGCAGAACAATAGGAATCCTGTCACAGGGAGGTGTGACCACCTCCCAGACTGGATTTAGTATATTAGGGCTGGGTGGGTGCGCTTGCAAGCAACAAAGTCTCCATGAGGGGCACATTTGGTGTCCTTGTGCATTGTCTAGTTCAAACCAGTCCTGGGAGCCATTGGCTCCCGCTCTGGCACGAAACTGGACAACGGACATGGGAGTAACCTCCCCACTGTCCAGACCCTACCCTGGGAGGGTGCCCTGAATCTTGCCAACCCTCTTCCGTGGGTACTTAAGGGCTTACCTGACTGTAGGACCTTAGATTCGACGTGGACAAGATTCTGAACCAGAAACCACTGAACATCGACCGTCTGGACACTCTGGACTTCGTTTGGGCCCTACTTCGTCTCTTACTCAGTCTGCTGCATCGTCTGTGCCCGTGCACCATACAGGATCCCTGCAGGACCTGTGGAGCATTAAGGACAACCGAAGATATCTCCCTTGAAGTGAAGGAGTCACTCCCCTGCATTCGCAGGCACCGCAACACTGCTGTCCGGTCTGCTGATCCTGAGCTCCTACGGACTCCAAAGGCTTCAGCAACACAGGAGGTGGGTTTCTACGACGTTCCTCGAGGTTCGAGCTGTCCTCTCACCAAGTTTGAGGTCAGAATCCCTCGTGGGGGCTGCAATACCCGAACCCCTGTGCACTGCGTACATTTGCAAGTGCATATACTTGTTGGCGTTTCCCGAACAAGTTCATTGGGCTCCAAGTAGCCCCAACCTCTGGCACCATATCCTACCAAGAGCTTCGACCTCCTCGCACTGAGTTCTCCGTGGGCTGTTGTTTGATGAAATCGCTCAAGGTCCTCTTGCGACTCCTGTGCCTCCGGCCTGTGGGTCCACTTGAGGGTCAACTTTGCTTTGCTTGGGCTCCCCTGGTTGCTCCAGGCTTGCCCTGACTCCCCTGTGTTTGTTGAGTCTGCTGGACCTTGCTGGTCCGTACCGTACACATCCTTGATCTTCTGCGTTGGTTGCGGTTGCCAAGGCTTGTTGGTGCTCCCGCCGGACACCGACCCCCTCAGCACTCGACATCCTACGTGGGACAGCTCGTATCCGGCTCCTGGTCATCCTCGACGTCTCCTGGTCCCCGTAGCTGCAGAGTCAAGAACTCCATGAACGCACCTGAAGCACCCGACATCGGTGGGCATTCGTCTACCGAGCCCCTGGTCACTCCTAAGTGACCCAGACTCTGTCCCCTCTGCTTTCAGGTACTCTTCGACAAGAATCCACCTTTAAATTCCAACGGACACTTTTCTTCCTTCCAGCGGCGCCTCTTCTTCGAAGTCCTCCATAGGGTTCGACGGCAATTCCCGACGCCACTTCAGATCTATGCACCGGCTTCCCTGGGATAGGTAACTTGGGTACCTCGGTATCCACAGGTGGGGTGGCTCTCCAACCTCCTATCTTCCACAGGGTTTCTTCGAAGTCCACTGGGAAGGGTCCTTAAACTCTAAAACCTCAACCGCGACTTTCCCATAGAATTGTACGGAGCACGGGGTCGTGTTCCCTCACTGCACCTGTCCTCCATGTGGTCCCTACTTACTCACCTTGGGTGGTTCCTTGGGGTCCCAGCGATTCTAGGTCCTCTCGATGCTGTCTTGACTCGAGTCGTGGTTCTTATACCACTTTCTTAGCATATGGTTTGGTCCCCCCCCCTGGGGCCCACTGTGTATTAGTGCTATTTACTGTCATTTATGTGCTTAAGTATTGTGTGCTTTGTGATTATCTCTGTGTAGGAGATACTGTGTCGTAATAGATAGTGTTATATTAATAAATACATATTTTTATAATTACTGTGTGGTTCTCCTTTCATTTACCCAATACTATAAGGTTGCATTCTGGTAAAACAAGCTGCTTAACATTCCTTCAAGACTAAGCCTGAAGGCTGCTCTCCACAGCTACCACTTGGATAGCTTTCTAAGGTTATTTTTGACCTCTTATGTCACCATAACGGTTGTTTGGACTGGTGCAAGGTGCCCACTTTAATTAGTGGACAGCATATACCAGGCCAACTTCTCACAAATGGTGTGTTTGAAAATGCCAGTTTTAGAAAGTGTCAGAAAGCTAAGACGGTTGTCATAGCCTTCAAGTGCACTACTGTAGAACACTCCTATGGAGTATATAACATATTTCTCTTAATATAATCAGATATCGCTAATACATACAAATATGAAAACATAAAGAAGAAACCCAAGTTTTAACATTAAACAACAAAGTGACGCGATAGACGTAGTTGATGGCTCAAAAAAATCTTCTTCTTTTTATTGAGCGACCTTCTTCAATCTCCGAAAGAAAACTTCAATCAGTTGTGAAGATTAAGAGATGACAGTATCTCACAGTAAGTGAATAAGTCCCAATGCATTTCGGGCATAAACAACTGCCCTTCTTCAGGGGAATCTATAAATAGGTCAACATAATAGCTCAGTATTTGTATCATGAGCAAAGCAAGAAACGTGAAGACAGTACGAACATAGCAAGCACACATATGCGGAAACAATCAGTATCACTATAGTAACCAGTAGAAAGAAAAATCTCCATGATCTTGTGAACCAATACATAGAAGAAGATGTTAACCATGAGAATGAAAAAGAAACAAGAAACAACGTTCACCACCAAGTGAAACACAGCGTCAAGTTCCACAGAAACAGATCTATTGATGCCAAGAGGACCGGATCTAATAAACTAAAAAGAGCAAAACTGTATCTCACCACGTGAGTTATTATCTGAATAATCGTGCAATGTTAGGGAAACTCCTGAATACCTGGAGATGCTGTGATAATACAGCCGAAGCCGCAATGTCAAAATAATTCTTACCGCTCTAGAGAATAAAAAACCCCACAGTGTCAGTTACACATGGAATACCGTACAAAACAAGGATCATGAGTAAAGTGTGAGTATGCTGTAGACATGCTGAAACTCACCTAAAGCAAAACACGAAACCCAATAACTCGGAATAATTAGTACGGGCCTTGAGAAAAGGTCACCAGGTCCATGCAACCTGAATGTCAAGAAAAATGTAAAATAAATGCAGCTCGTGAATATGACTGGAGTCGGCCACTGCGCCAGCAATTGAAGCCAAGTCTTTGCGCTTACCGAAAAGATGGTGTATCGTTCGTTAATGAAAGTGGAAACAGCCAAGGGACCGCAACGCTTCATCTACACCCATCCGTGTCCGTGTTCATGCAAATGGAGTAAGGGCGCGTAAGTGCGTGACCCGGAATTTAAATGTAACGGAGCAGTCTTAAAGGCACAGTGCCTTTAGTGAGCGCGAGGGAAACTGACCGGTTAAATAAAGTTGCATGCTTCAAGTGTTGTGAAAAAAGTGCGGTAAAAGCTGTGATACACAAAGAAAGCAATAGTAAGAGTGTGTTCACTTTATTAATAAACTTTGCTAATAAATCATTAAGACTAATGTCATCAGAAGTCATTATACTGTACAATACCCTTCGAATCTACATGCTGGAAATGTGATCAGATATTCACAATTATACAAATGATTACATGAATTATGTCGCTGTGTAGATATAACCTGTACTGTACATGTTTAACTTACATGACAACGCATCATGCGTTGAGTCCTGATCATTATTAAGGGTACATGGAAACAGTGTTAGGCTAACATTTGACGTGGATCAAAATAGGACATGCATGACTAGGATTCAGGAAATTTGAAATGAACACATGTACAAAAAGCACGTATACAAAAAAAACAATGTCAAGCAATAAATATTCAGAAAGAACAGGTGGTGCTTATGTTGCATGGTAATCACAATAAGGTACCAAGAGAAATTTGACATTATGATGTGAACCATGACAAGGAGAGAAAGGAGAAAATGCGAGAAATGATGGAGTGTACAAGACCTAGTGGAGATTAAGGTTACAAGACTGGAAGTGGGTCAAAGAAAGCAGGAAAATTCAAGTTTGTCGTTATGACCTTTGGGCGTTAAGGTGTCCAAACGACGTATCCAGTAAATCTCACGTTGAGATAAAAGTTTAGGCATGTCTCTGTCAACATGTATCGTGACTGCATGGTTTCACTTTCTAGGGTGCCAGTCTGCCCTCCCCTGTTCTCCACAAGAGGATCCTTCCCAGACTCCTTTGCATGGTTCCACTTTCTAGGGTACCAGTGGACCTTTCCCAGTTCTGCACAACGGGATCCTTCCCAGACTCCTGTGCTTAGTTCCAGTTTCTAGGGTATCAGTGGGCCCTCCCCTGCTCTCCACAAGAGGATCCTTCCCAGACTCCTGTGCATGGTTCCAATTTCTATGGTACCAGTGGGCCTTTCCCTGTTCTCCACAAGGGGATCCTTCCCAGACTCCTGTGCTTGGTTCCAGTTTCTGGTGTTCCAGTGGGCCCTCCCCTGTTCTCCACAAGGGGATCCTTCCCAGACTCCTGTGCTTAGTTCCAGTTTCTAGGGTACCAGTGGGCCCTCCCCTGTTCTCCACAAGGGGATCCTTCCCAGATTCCTGTGCATGGTTCCAGTTTCTAGGGTATCAGTGGGCCCTCCCTTGTTCTCCACAAGGGGATCCTTCCTAGATTCCTTTATGTGGTTTCAGTTTCTAAGATGCCAGTGGGCCCTCCCCTGTTCTCCACAAGATGATCCTTCCCAGACTCCTGTGCTTAGTTCCAGTTTCTAGGGTACCTGGGGGCCTTTCCCAGTTCTCCACAAGCGTATCCTTCCTCGACCCCTGTGCTTAGTTTCAGTTTCTAAGATACCAGTGGGCCCTCCCCTGTTCTCCACAAGATGATCCTTCCCAGACTCCTGTGCTTAGTTCCAGTTTCTAGGGTACCTGGGGGCCTTTCCCAGTTCTCCACAAGCGGATCCTTCCTCGACCCCTGTGCTTAGTTCCAGTTTCAAGGGTACCAGAGGGCCCTCCCCTGTTCTCCACAAGGGGATCCTTCCCAGACACCTATGCTTAGTTCCAGTTTCTGGGGTATCAGTGGGCCCTCCCCTGTTCTCCACAAGAGGATCCTTCCCAGACTCCTGTGCTTAGTTGCAGTTTCTGGGGTACCAGTGGGCCCTCCCCTCTTCTCCACAAGAGGATCCTTCCCAGACTCCTTTGCATGGTTTCTAGGGTATCAGTGGGCCCTCCCCTGTTATCCACAAGGGGATCCTTCCCAGACTCCTTTGCATGGTTCCACTTTCTAGGTATCAGTGGGCCCTCCCCTGTTATCCACAAGGGGAGCCTTCCCAGACTCCTGTACATGGTTCCAGTCTCTAAGATACCAGTGGTCCCTCCTCTCTTCTCCACAAGAGGATCCTTCCCAGACTCCTGTGCATGGTTCCAGTTTCTAGGGTATCAGTGGGCCCTACCCTGTTCGCCATAAGAGGATCCTTCCCAGACTCCTTTGCATGGTTTCACTTTCTAGGGTATCAGTGGGCCCTCCCCTGTTATCCACAAGGGGATCCTTCCCAGACTCCTTTGCATGGTTCCAGTTTCTAGGGTATCAGTGGGCCCTCCCTTGTTCTCCACAAGATGATCCTTCCCAGACTCCTGTGCTTAGTTCCAGTTTCTAGGGTACCTGGGGGCCTTTCCCAGTTCTCCACAAGCGGATCCTTCCTCGACCCCTGTGCTTAGTTTCAGTTTCTAAGATACCAGTGGGCCCTCCCCTGTTCTCCACAAGATGATCCTTCCCAGACTCCTGTGCTTAGTTCCAGTTTCTAGGGTACCTGGGGGCCTTTCCCAGTTCTCCACAAGCGGAGCCTTCCTCGACCCCTGTGCTTAGTTCCAGTTTCTGGGGTACCAGTGGGCCCTCCCCTGTTCTCCACAAGGGGATCCTTCCCAGACTCCTGTGCTTAGTTGCAGTTTCTGGGGTACAAGTGGGCCCTCCCCTCTTCTCCACAAGAGGATCCTTCCCAGACTCCTGTGCATGGTTCCAGTTTCTAGGGTATCAGTGGGCCCTCCCCTGTTATCCACAAGGGGATCCTTCCCAGACTCCGTTGCATGGTTCCAGTCTCTGAGATACCAGTGGACCCTCCCCTGTTCTCCATAAGAGGATCCTTCCCAGACTCCTTTGCATGGTTTCACTTTCTAGGGTATCAGTGGGCCCTCCCCTGTTATCCACAAGGGGATCCTTCCCAGACTCCTTTGCATGGTTCCACTTTCTAGGGTATCAGTGGGCCCTCCCCTGTTATCCACAAGGGGAGCCTTCCCAAACTCCTGTACATGGTTCCAGTCTCTAAGATACCAGTGGTCCCTCCTCTCTTCTCCACAAGAGGATCCTTCCCAGACTCCTGTGCTTAGTTCCAGTTTCTATGGTATCAGTGGGCCCTCCCCTGTTCTCCACAAGAGGTTCCTTCCCAGACTCCTGTGCTTGGTTCCAGTTTCAAGGGTGCCAGTGGGCCCTCCCCTGTTCTCCACAAGAGGATCCTTCCCAGACTCCTTTGCATGGTTCCTGTTTCTAGGGTACCAGTGAACCTTTACCAGTTCTGCACAACAGGATCCTTCCCAGACTCCTGTGCTTGGTTCCAGTCTCTGGGGTACCAGTGGGCCCTCCCCTGTTCTCCAGAAGGGGATCCTTCCCAGACTCCTGTGCTTAGTTGCAGTTTCTGGGGTACCAGTGGGCCCTCCCCTCTTCTCCACAAGAGGATCCTTCCCAGACTCCTGTGCTTAGTCCCAGTTTCTAGGGTACCAGTGGGCCCTCCCCTGTTCTCCACAATGGGATCCTTCCCAGACTCCTGTGCATGGTTCCAGTCTCTAAGATACCAGTGGTCCCTCCTCTCTTCTCCACAAGAGGATCCTTCCCAGACTCCTGTGCTTAGTTCCAGTTTCTATGGTATCAGTGGGCCCTCCCTGTTATGCACAAGGGGAGCATTCCCAGACTCCTGTGCTTAGTTCCAGTTTCTATGGTATCAGTTGGCCCTCCCCTGTTATGCACAAGGGGAGCATTCCCAGACTCCTGTACATGGTTCCAGTCTCTAAGATACCAGTGGTCCCTCCTCTCTTCTCCACAAGAGAATCCTTCCCAGACTCCTGTGCTTAGTTCCAGTTTCCAAGGTACCAGTGGGCCCACCCTGTTCTCCACAAGAGGATCCTTCCCAGACTCCTGTGCTTGGTTCCAGTTTCTAGGGTGCCAGTGGGCCCTCCCCTGTTCTCCACAAGAGGATCCTTCACAGACTCCTTTGCATGGTTCCAGTTTCTAGGGTACCAGTGGACCTTTCCCAGTTCTGCACAACGGGATCCTTCCCAGACTCCTGTGCTTAGTTCCAGTTTCTAGGGTATCAGTGGGCCCTCCCCTGTTCTCCACAAGGGGATCCTTCCCAGACTCCTGTGCTTGGTTCCAGTCTCTGGGGTACCAGTGGGCCCTCCCCTGTTCTCCACAAGGTGATCCTTCCCATACTCCTGTGCTTGGTTCCAGTCTCTGGGGTACCAGTGGGCCCTCCCCTGTTCTCCACAAGGGGATCCTTCCCAGACTCCTGTGCTTGGTTCCAGTCTCCGGGGTACCAGTGGGCCCTCCCCTGTTCTCCACAAGGGGATCCTTCCCAGACTCCTGTGCTTGGTTCTAGTTTCTGGGGTACCAGCGGGCCCTCCCCTGTTCTCCACAAGTGGATCCTTCCCAGACTCCTCTGCATGGTTCCAGTTTCTAAGGTACCAGCGGGCCCTCCCCTGTTCTCCACAAGGGGATCCTTCCCAGACTCCTCTGCATGGTTCCAGTTTCTAAGGTACCAGTGGGCCCTCCCCTGTTCTCCACAAGGGGATCCTTCCCAGACTCCTGTGCATGGTTCCAGTATCTAAGGTACCAGTGGGCCCTCCCCTGTTCTCCACAAGAGGATCCTTCCCAGACTCCTTTGCTTGCAGTAATTCCTCGTCTAGGTCCCTAACTGGTGAATTATAGTTACAGGTGACTCGTATACCCTTCCTTCCTGTCTAGTAGGTTGATGCATCCTGAGTTTCTAGTGCTGCAGTTGTGACCAGGCACTCATCACGTCTGCAACAGTGCAGCATCTTAAAACGATTCTGGCCGCCTCCTAAAATATGCAGCAAAGTCCAAACTGGCAAAAACCCTTCTTCCTCTGTATCGCCTCTGCCCCGGGGACCCTGTCGTTGGTGTCCTGGGATAGTTGTATTTGTATTTCCCATTACAGCAGTAACCAGCTGCATAGGAGATGGGTTTGTAAATCAGGAGATAGTTGCTCAGCTCTCTCTCCCCTTGTGTTAGTGAGAATAGTCTAATAGAGATTTTCCAAACTATTGCAAAGGAAATCTGACATTTAATTAATGATGAGGAGGCGAATGGGATAGACAGTATTACTGCAATAAACATTCCCTTAACATCATTTAGAGAAGGCCTGGAGACACAGGTATTATTTTCCAGTGTATCCATTGCTCTTGTGGTCCATTTCTGAGTTCACCAATAGCCCTTGACTGCTCAATACGTTTTAGCACTCAACAAATACAAAATGCACGTTTTGCTTTTTCGTTTGGTGCGTGTCAGTAAACATGTTTCATTTTCTTTCAGTGGCAGGTGGGATAACGCAGCACGTCCGGTGTACACGTCAGTTGCACAGGAATGGACGATTCTTGGATATGGTCTACGCAACATGCCAGTTCTTCTGCAGCTTGTGGCTCGTGTCGTTGTGCTCTTAAGTGCTTTGCCATTGCGACTACAACAGATGGGTGATTGTAGCAGCTATGTGCTGTGAAGCCACGAGCGTTCTAGAGGAACCCGTGCTTACCTATCCGGAAGTGGCAAGCTCCGTTCATGACAACGCGGCAAGCATCGATACCCGCATGGCGGGAATAGGTCCTTGTTCCATTTTGTGCAGTTGTCTAGGTGAATTAATTTATGTATGTATATGTATATATATATATATATATATATATATATATATATACATATATATATATAATATTTTAATTACAAAATTGCATATTTTGCTGAAAACAGATTCATCTTTTTTCTGTAATGTGAACTAAATTATCTACAGGTATGCGTCTATTTAAAACAGTTATCAGTTTTGTTGATGCCGCATCAAGTTTGTGCTGCTTGTGATTAATTACTGGTATGTTTACATAATTGAGGCGCGATTCTGGTTTTCTTGTAGAAGTATACACTGAGAGGCGAGTGCCTTTAAAAAACCAAGGACCTGCAGTAAAATGCTGCAGTCTGCATGGGTGTTGTGGCTTTGCCAATTTTGTTCATGGATTTTTAGCAAAGACTTAACGGTTTAGTACGTTTTGACTACTTTTGGTAATATTATATGTAAAATGCCCTTAAATTTCGGTGGACAGTATAGGTTGTTTCACAGATGTGAGGCTTATTTTTAACAGACCAAAAGAATGAATGTGGTGCTGATGCTCGCACACGATTGATCAGTTCTAATTCTGTGCCACAAGAGGGCAGTATTATACTGCAGGAGCATGCTTTCTTGCAGTACTGAATATTACTTGTCGCCTATACTTCAGTCTTAACAAGCGCTCCTTTCACATAATTGCAATACGACGGGCACTGTTATGAAGGATTTTTTCTCTTATAATCTTAAAACGTACTCGTGTCTTTAATTCTGTGATTTGTGTAAATCTTGTCCTGTGTCTGTAGTCACAGTTCCACTATTGTGAAAGCAAAAATGTGTCTGTTTAAACATTAACAATGTTCTTTATTTGATCTTTGGTGCAAAAACGTGGTTATGTTATAGTAAGAAGCTACATGTATTTGTGTTCAAGTGTTTGCAATGTTTTATGAAACAGTATAGTTTAGTTAAAGCTAAAAGGAAAGCCACTCTCTTGTAGTCTGAATCAGATGTTACACCTGCAGAAAGTATTGCAATACACCATCAACCTCAAAAAGTATTGTAGTACAGCCTCAAAAAGTAGTGTGATGAATTTCTATGGTCTTAATCGCGGGTGCCTGAGTCAATTTAGAATAAATAAAGTGCTGTATCACTTTCCGCTGGCAGTCTTTTCGATGCTAAGTTAACTTAACAATATGGATGGATCGATGCAGTTATCCTTGGAAGTGAGTTGTGTAAAGTTTATTTATGCAGCGATTACGTTTTTGACTCTGATAACCCTCACATACCCTGAATTTGGATGAGACCTGATGTTTTCGAAGCATTTTTGAACAAAATAAATTTAGAAATGGTAAGTTTAAAAAATGTTTATTTGTTTTTGTTTCTTTTTCTTTGAGTAGATGCGCCCTGATTTTTTTCCTTTTATGAATATAAATTAAGCTGTTGGCAAAAATGCACTGTGTATTTGTAAATTGGCACTAAAGAACAAAGAGTTGCTAAGACAATTGTAACAATAGGCGCTGTGGCACATAGTCCGAGAGGGGGCGCCCTGACAGCTTTCTACTTTCGAGAAGCTTCTTCGGTCCTCAGACTCGGACAGACGTGTGATCCCGAGGGCCGGGGAGAGCACATGCTGGCGGAAGTCCTAGAATGCATGGGGAAATTCGTTAGGCATATAGATGGGTGTCGTGGACTCAGTGAGGATAATGCATAACACAGCCAGGATACCACTTACGTAGATGGACGAGCATCTGGATGACTGCACCTTTTTCTTTTCACCGACTCGAGCTGAGACCCATCTGAAGTCGTGGAAAGATGTGGAGCTTGGCTGGAATGCCACGCCAGTAGATAAGCAGCTTCGATGTGATCACGCGGCAGTACCCCAAAACGTCTGCAGGGAGGACTCGAAGATAACATTTATCACAATCGCAGGTATTCCAGTCCCCCCGATGGCCCGTTGCATAATGTTGGGAAGGCCGCCTGAGGTACGATAGGGATTGTTAATAGGTCTTGGCTTATTATTAGGGCTCCCGGTTTTATGGTATTTATTTTTTTACCATTTCCGTCTGTATTTATCCATATTTATTTTTTGGTCATTTTATCTGTATTTATCCACATTTATTTTTGTTACAAGCAAATGAAGTTGCTGCAGCTAGTATTTTTTCACATTTATGCGAGAGGGGCTATGGAGAGATTGTAACGACTGCACGCACTTAGAAAGTTACCAAACAAAATTGAAAACACTGGAAAACAGAACATTCTATTTTTTTTTTTTAAAGTGTGCATTTATTGTATTGACATCTGAGGCAGATTAAGCAGGTATTCTTAAACAGCGCGTTCTAGGAGGAAGGGATGTTGGATACAGCTTCTGTTTTAGCAATGTTTGAAATAGTTGTTTTTGTGATGGCATCAAACACGCACTGTGGTACAAAATCTCTCCTGAAACTTACCTGCAACCTGTTCTAACCCTTTGTGATGCAGAGAGCAAGCGCAGCGTTAATGAGGAAGATTAGAAAAGGAATGAAGAAGGCATGAGAGCATAGGAAATTACTTTTGCAAAGGCAACAACAAAAAAGGAACGAGACTGCGATCCACACCTCTCGATGGAGATAGCTAATTGCACAGAAGCAGCTTCATTTCCACATGTAAACAGTTAAAAAAAAAAAAAGAATTTCATGTTTTCTTTAAACGGGGTCTCCATAATGTTTGTACACTGGCAGTATGTTAATTTCTTAATTCTCAAAGCCTGCCACCTGCTGTCGAGCACACCACTACCTGCTAACAGGCCTCTCTGCCTTGCCGCCACTGATTGTACTCACAGGCTACCTTATTAGCGCTGACCCCAGCAGGCCCGGCCAGATGATGCCTACATTTCTATCAGTGAGCCGGCCTCCTAATGCACCCATTAACACCTCGTGCTCGCCTATAAGGCATTGCTAGAATGGACACAGTGCTGCTTTAAAGGTCAAGTACTTGCATTTCTTACAGCGTCCCCCACCTCTTTAACATGCAACACCTACACCACCTGCTGCTTTGTGCTTCTACCTTAGCAGTTCTCTTAAAGGGGCCTAAGTGGTGTCGATTAGTAAGAGGAGCGTGGCGAGGTAACCCTGGGCAGGAGTGAGGCTGCGGTGCACAGTTTGTCAGTATTTTCCCGTTTATAAGTTATAAATACAGACAAAAGAAAAATACTTTTCCGTCTGTATTTATCTGTAACAATCCGTTTAAACGGAAAACCGGGAGCCTTACTTATTATTCATACCACAGTTGCTCATGGCCAAGGAGACCATACTGGGAAGGCGCTTAACGCTGGACTGGGAATCATGGACTGTAGAGGGTATTGGGACTGGAGAAGATCTCTCATGGAGTAGAGTGAATCAAGAGGGAACTGTGAAATGCAAGTAGAGATGAAGATACATCCAGGAGGGGATCTAGGTAGAAAGCGTTCCATATTAATATCCAGAGAAACGCCATCCACATCTGTGCAGACCCAGAAGGTCTCCTGGCAGCTGCCTTCACTGCTCCTCTTCAAGCCGTACCATCATCATCAACATTCCAGGTAGAACAAACCAACAATGCTACAACAGGTAACACATTGGAAGATACCAATTATACTATAATGCGCATCACAATACCACAGGAACCCAGCAAACAATGGGCTCCATTGCTACCATTCTTCTCAGGAGGCGTTAAGCTGCGGAGATGCTCAAGGCCCTTGATGGCACTCCAGATTGCCTCTGTCTCTGCAGGCTTCGGGGGTGAGGACCTATAATGAAGACCCAGGAGCGCGCACCCAGAAATGAGATCCGACAGCACCATCTCCTTGGAACATCAGGCCCCTGTTGTGGACTGACACCTTGATGGACCCTGTGGATTGGGGAACACTGGTTGGGGGAGATGTACTTATTCTTTAACTGCTCTATGTTCATGACTCTACAGAGAAACTCAATAAAAACTGTTGAATCATAAAAAGGACCATGGGTGAAGCCCAAAATTGCCTTTGAAATGTTCTTGAGCAGCACTTGCCCACTCTTCTTCTTTTTTTTAAAGAATATCAAAATAATGTTATTAGTGATATACGAAAGAATATGTTTCATTTTTGTGAAATAATTTGCATTTACATATGATGGACTGTATTATTAGTATGTTTATTGTAAATGCTTACTTGGATTGTTCTAATAAATCTGATTTAAGTAAAACAAAATCCCTTCATAACTGACAAACGTGTGTCCAAGCACCATTAGAAAAGCAAACTGGCAGAAGACTGCAGAATTGCCCACTCGGGTAGCTGTAAGAATCTTCCCCATAGCATTAGAAGCAACTATAGACCTTGGCACCATTAGCACCAGCAATAGAAGTGATCAGTAACTTGAGGTACACTGGTGCTACCAAGTCCACCAGCCCCACAGTCGACACAATCACTGCCGTCACAACCAGCAACTTCCACGAAATATGTGAAAGAAGCATACAAGGCACTGTGGACACAAAAACATCTGCAGTTCTGGCACTGCCTCATACTCGCACACCCGCACAGATCAGTTCACTGTAAATCACAAGTGTGGATCTACTTCAAACCACGCAAAAATAATGACATTGCCATGGTTAGACCTGGCACCATTGGCGTGGGTCTCCCTTCCATTTTTTTGCTGTTGCCTCCTCTGTGTTTGCTATGTTTTGCTGGTCTAGATGCTTTGGTGCACTTTGCCACTGCTGTTCAGTGCCAAAGTGCAAGTGCTCCCTACTGTAAATTGTTGTAATGGATTCGTGACTCCATGATTGGCTTATTTGATTTACTTGTCAGACCCTAGTACAGTGCACCATGAGTGCCCAGGGCCTGTAAATCAAATGCTGCTGGTGGGCTTGCAGCACTGATTGTGCCACCCACAGAAGCAGCTTGTAAAATATGGCTCAGGCCTGCCATTGCAGAGCCTGTGTGCAGTCTGGGACTGCCAATTCGACTTGGCAAGTGCACTTGCCAGTCCCTAAACCTTCCCTTTTCTGCATGTTAGTCACCCCTAAGGTAGGCCCAAGGTAACCCTATGGGCAGGGTGCATTGTATGTGAAAGGTAGGACATGCCCTGGTGTGTGTGGCATGTCCTGATAGTGAAATACTGCCAATATCGTTTTTCACTATTGCAAGGCTATCTGTTCCCATAGGCCAGAATGGGCAGTTTGATTATAACATCTTGTAAGCATAACTGACCCAAGGAACAAGATAGGAAAAGAAAGTTTAGTATACCTGAACTCAGAATGTTAAAGTGAATCTTTTAGTGTGGGTGATTTTAACATTCTGTGTTTGAAAATACCACTTTTAGAAAGTAGGTATTTTCTTGCCTAACCATCCAGTATGCCTCTGCTAGGTTTGTGTATTACATGTCTGGTTTGTGAGTGACAGGGGGCTGGAGAGGGCTTTTGCTCCAGCAGTCTGATGAGTCAGGGCTGGGCTGAATAGGACCTGGGTTGAATAGAGAGTAGGGGCAGGATATTTTCTTTCACTTGCCTGAGCCTACATAGAATAGAGAGTAGTGGGAGGAGATTTCTTTTCAGCTACCTGGGCCAGGTCTACTTTCAACAATGCTGTCTCCACCTCCTGCCAAGAAGCTGCACCAGGGAGGACAGAACTGGTTTGGGCTGAGTACAGACACTCTCTGCCTTCAGAGAACAAAGGATTTTGGAGTATAAATATTGGGGCCCAGAACTTTAGATCACTTCTGGGAATCAAGATGAACCTTTGCCAAGGAGAGAAACCAAGGAAGCTGAAGGAGGAGACTGCCCCTGCGCTGGTGACTGTTTGGGGTTGGCCTGCAGTGGTTACTTATTGCCAAGGAAAGGAGAAAAGGAACTTTGTGTGTACTTTAATCATCTTGAGGAAGATCTCCAAGGGTTTGAAGCTGAGCTTGCCTCCTGTTCTGAAGTCTCAGGGACATAAAGACTTCACCCCCAGCTCCCCCTGAATTTCCTTGCTGGGAATTCTACCTGCAGAGAGGTGCCTGCTGTTATTTTGGGCCCTCTAGAGACTGCGTGTCGCTGGGAGCTGGAAGCGCGATGCAACGAGGAAGAAGCGTGTTGCCGCCGCAGCTGTTGGCGTTGCATCGCCGAAGAAGCGTGTCGCATCACCGGAGAAGCGTTCCGTCGCATCACCGGAGAAGCGTGTCGCAGGGCCTGTCGCGGATCAAGAAACCATCGATTTCGCCGCACGGCCGCCGGGTGTGCCCACATCGCATCCAAGTTGTCGCATCGCATCAAAGACACCATTTTGTCGCATCGCACCGGATCGTCGCATCGAGGCGCTATCTTGTCGCATCGCACCGGATCGCAGTAAGAAACAGACGCTTCGCCTCCTTTCCGGTAAGGAACAGACACATCGCCTCCCCTGCGCTGCAGTAAGGAACAGATGCGCCGCCTCCCCCGAAGCAAGGAACTGACGCCTCGCCTTCCCTGCAACCCTTTTGTTTATGTTGCTTTATGCATCCAAAGTACTTTGAGAGTAAAGTGTCGCATTTACCATCTACATTGAACTAAGCTATTTCTACCATCTGAAAGTCATATTTTTGAATACTGTATTGTGGATTTTTGTCGTTTGGTCTTGTGTTAAATCTAGATAAAGATTACTTATTTTTCTAAACTGGTGTGGTGTCCATTCGTAGTGTTTTCACTGTATTACTGTATGTGTTCACAAATGCTTTACACACTGCCTCTGAGATAAGCCTGCCTGCTCTGGCCAAGCTACCAAGGGGGTGAGCAGGGGATGTTTTAGGAGTGTAGCCCCCTTACCCTGACTAGAAGCAAGGGCCCCTACTTGGTCAAAGGTACCTACCTCTGCCAACTAGAGACCCCCATTTCTAACATTGGTGGTCAGCGGTGAGGATTCTGGACTTGCATTTGTGACTCATATACAGTGATTGGTGTACACTACTAGTTAGTGCAGACCATTACGCAACCACATACATTTTGTTCGTATTTTCTTTCTTCGGGACTTCATATTTTTGCTAAAAACTGCCAATCCTTGTTGCCATGAGCAATGCAGCATCCAATGCATCCATGGATCTACAATTTGAAGAAGAGAGGGTTGATACCTACACTGTGCCACAGCTTAAACCCCTCTGTAAAAGATTTAAAATCTCTGAAAGGGATCACCAAGAAGGAGGAGTTCCAAAAGGCGCTGAAGGCCTGGTTGGAAGCTAGAAATACTCCTGACCATCCTGAAGAGCCTAGGGAGGAGGCAGAGAATACAGATGGGCCATTGGGCCTGACCGGGAGAAAGCTCCTTCCAGGGCAGGCAGCAGTGTTTCTTCAAAGGGCCTGTCCCCAGGAGAGCTGGAGGACAGGGAAAGGGATAGGATGCATAAGATGGAGCTAGCCAAGCTCAAACTGGGTGGTCAGATGGAATTAGAAAGCAAGAAGTTAGCCTTGGAAGAAAAGAGAATGCATTTAGAGCATGAGAGGATGTTGAGGGAATTGGAGCTGAAAGCCAAGAGCTTAGAAATTACTCCCTCTGGTGGCAGCACACCATCCGTGCCTGTAGAAGCAAGAGTATTTATCCCCAAAGATGTCATTAAGGAGTTCCACAAGCATGAAGATATTGGGCATTGGTTTAAGGCCTATGAAGTGGCCATGTCCTCCCACCGGGTCCCTGAGAAGGATTGGGGAGCGGGATTGTGGGGGCGGTTTCTCAGTGATGGGCGGGACACTTTGTTAGACTTGCCCTCTGAGGACCAGAATTCCTATGTCCACATGAAGGAAGCCTTAATGACCAGGTATGGGTTGACCCCAGAGCTTTATAGACAAAGGTTTAGAAATTGTAAGAAACTGGAGTCAAGTACTTGGGTGGAATATGTGTCTTTTTTTTGCAGAGCATTGGATGGTTGGGTGAAGGGTAGCAAAGTGAATGATTTTGAAGCGCTCTATGATTTGATTGCATGGGAGCACTTGTCCAGTAATTTTTTTCCAGCGTTACGACAGCATCTGATTGATAGTAAGCTGACTAACCCTAGGAAGCTTGCTGAGGAGGCGGACCGCTGGGTTAGTACCCGGGTCCACAAGGGTCATGTGGGAGACTTCGCCAAAGGTGAGCAGGGTCCCCAGCAGAAGAGTGGGGGGGACAAGGGTAAAGAGAGGGAGTTCCAGAAAGGGCCCCAAAGTAATCCCCAAGGGAGCCAAGGGAAGGGTTCCCAGCTTCCCCCTGAGAAGAAGTCAGGGGCCCGACAGATAAGCCTGTTCAAAAGGGGACCAGGACATGTTATACTTATGGTCAGGTGGGCCACTGCTTCTGGGATCCTAAGTGTCCCATGAAAGCGAAGGCAGCACCCACTGGTGCACCGCCCCGACAGATGGCTAGTGTAGCCCTGGGGAAGGAGTTGGGTGCTCAAGGTGGGTGGGGTCCCACAGAGATGTCCCTGGTCTCTTTAGGAGACAGTGAGATGGGCCCTTGGACCCAGCTGCCTGATAACACTAAGAAATACAGGCAGTGGGTGACCATCAATGGCCATAGGGTGGAGGCTCTGAGAGACACCGGAGCCAGTGTGACAGCTGTCAGTTGTTGGCTGGGGTCTGAAGAGCAGGTGATCCCCCATGCATTTTAGCCTGTAGTTGCCGCTGACAACTCAGAGAGCCACTGTAAGGTGGCCCAGGTTCCCTTTGAGTGGGGGGGGGGGGTCCTCAGGTACCCCTCAAGTATCTGTGAGGCCAGCCATGCCTGTTGACTGTCTGCTAGGCAATGATTTGGAAAGCTCCCCTTGGGCTAAGGTGGAGAAAAGGTCTCATTTGGAGATGTTGGGTCTGCCTGAGTGGGCGTGTGTGACCACTCGGTCCATGGCAGCCAGTAAGGGTATTCAAGAGGACCTGGAGCCTGAAAGAGTGGCCCAGGTGCCTGCATTAAATAGAAGAGGCAGGGGGCGTGGGAAACCAGCCCCCAAAGTTCCCACGGTCCAGGAGGAGGCAGACCTTGAGGGGTATGCCCTGGAACCTAGAGGGGAACAAGTAGCTGAACTGGGGGACCTGCCTGAGCTGACCCATTGGCAGCAGGAAGGAGGACCCTCCAGGGAAGAGTTCTGCGAGGAGCAGAAGAAGTGCCCTTCTCTTGTGGGTTTGCGGCGACAGGCCACAAACCAGGCAGCAGGTGGTCAGTCTGGATCACATTGGATCTACTGGGAGAATGGTCTCCTGTATAGCGAGCCTAAGGTTGCTGAGCCTGGGTCAGCCCGTGTGCTGGTGGTACCCCAGCGCTTCAGAGCCTTCCTACTGGGTCTGGCTCATGATGTGTGTGAGAAGTTGGCCTGGTATATGCTGTCCACTAATTATAGTGGGCACCTTGCACCAGTCCAAACAACCCCTTATTGGAGATTGGTTAAAGACAACCTTATTGAAAGCTATCCTAGTGGTAGCTATGGAGAGCAGCCTTCAGGCTAAGTCTTGAAGGAATGTAAAGCAGCTTGTTTTACCAGTCTATAATCTCTTGAGTGATCAAATGAAAGAGCACCACACCAGGTATATATTCAAAATATATGTATTTATTGCTACACACACCCCTCTAGTCTCTTTATGAGGCTAGAGTTCGAAGTACATAAGTTATAAGTTATTAAATCACAGTAATAGCACAAATACACGTTTGGGCCCTAGGGGCGTACCAAACCATATACCAATAAAGTGGTATGCGAACCACGACTGAACTAGACACTAGGCCTAGAGCCTCTAGAAGTGCTTGGACCACAAGGAACCACCCAAGGTAGTGACACAGGGGACCTACGGGAGACGCGTGCAGTGTAAATACACAACCGCGATACGCCGTTGACTTCTATGGAGAAAGTCGGGATCGGGAAAATAGAGAAAAGGGACACTTAAAAGATGACTAGGACAAAACCCTTTGAGATCTAGGACTTTGAAGAGTCTCTACCCACGGGAGCACCGGAGTACTCGTGTTACCTCACCCAGGGAAGCCGGGTGCATAGGTGCCTTTCGGGGTCGGGTTTCGTCGTCGATTCGAATGGCGATCTGCTGCAAAGTGCTGCTGGCGGCCAAGAGAAAAGTGTCCGGGTGGATCCAAGAGTGGATCGGAGTTCTGAAGAACCTGAAAGCAGAGGGGACCGAGTCTGGGTCCGGGAGCGACCCTTGACCTTGCCAGGTAGGTCGCTCCCCCACCACACAGCTCCGCCTGTGCTGTCTGCCCGCTGCTCCTGTAGGTAAGATCGCCCTCCGCTTGTGGCCCCGGTGCCAGTTTTGTCTGCTTGTCTCCCCTTTCCTTTCTGTGCCCCTCGCTGCCCCACTGTTGTTGTGCCCGTGATTTGCCTGCTTTCCCCCCGTTTTTCCTTCTGTGCCCCTCGCTGCCCCACTGTTGTTGTGCCCGTGATTTGCCTGCTTTCCCCCCGTTTTTCCTTCTGTGCCCCTCGCTGCCCCACTGTTGTTGTGCCCGTGATTTGCCTGCTTTCCCCCCGTTTTTCCTTCTGTGCCCCTCGCTGCCCCACTGTTGTTGTGCCCGTGATTTGCCTGCTTTCCCCCCGTTTTTCCTTCTGTGCCCCCGCTGCCCCACTGTTGTTGTGCCCGTGATTTGCCTGCTTTCCCCCCGTTTTTCCTTCTGTGCCCCTCGCTGCCCCACTGTTGTTGTGCCCGTGATTTGCCTGCTTTCCCCCCGTTTTTCCTTCTGTGCCCCTCGCTGCCCCACTGTTGTTGTGCCCGTGATTTACCTGCTCTCCCCCCGTTTTTCCTTCTGTGCCCCTCGCTGCCCCACTGTTGTTGTGCCCGTGATTTACCTGCTCTCCCCCCGTTTTTCCTTCTGTGCCCCTCGCTGCCCCACTGTTGTTGTGCCCGTGATTTGCCTGCTTTCCCCCCGTTTTTCCTCCTGTGCCCCTCGCTGCCCCACTGTTGTTGTGCCCGTGATTTACCTGCTCTCCCCCCGTTTTTCCTTCTGTGCCCCTCGCTGCCCCACTGTTGTTGTGCCCGTGATTTACCTGCTCTCCCCCCGTTTTTCCTTCTGTGCCCCTCGCTGCCCCACTGTTGTTGTGCCCGTGATTTACCTGCTCTCCCCCCGTTTTTCCTTCTGTGCCCCTCGCTGCCCCACTGTTGTTGTGCCCGTGATTTACCTGCTCTCCCCCCGTTTTTCCTTCTGTGCCCCTCGCTGCCCCACTGTTGTTGTGCCCGTGATTTGCCTGCTTTCCCCCGTTTTTCCTTCTGTGCCCCTCGCTGCCCCACTGTTGTTGTGCCCGTGATTTACCTGCTCTCCCCCCGTTTTTCCTTCTGTGCCCCTCGCTGCCCCACTGTTGTTGTGCCCGTGATTTACCTGCTCTCCCCCCGTTTTTCCTTCTGTGCCCCTCGCTGCCCCACTGTTGTTGTGCCCGTGATTTACCTGCTCTCCCCCCGTTTTTCCTTCTGTGCCCCTCGCTGCCCCACTGTTGTTGTGCCCGTGATTTACCTGCTCTCCCCCGTTTTTCCTTCTGTGCCCCTCGCTGCCCCACTGTTGTTGTGCCCGTGATTTACCTGCTCTCCCCCCGTTTTTCCTTCTGTGCCCCTCGCTGCCCCACTGTTGTTGTGCCCGTGATTTGCCTGCTTTCCCCCCGTTTTTCCTTCTGTGCCCCTCGCTGCCCCACTGTTGTTGTGCCCGTGATTTACCTGCTCTCCCCCCGTTTTTCCTTCTGTGCCCCTCGCTGCCCCACTGTTGTTGTGCCCGTGATTTACCTGCTCTCCCCCCGTTTTTCCTTCTGTGCCCCTCGCTGCCCCACTGTTGTTGTGCCCGTGATTTACCTGCTCTCCCCCCGTTTTTCCTTCTGTGCCCCTCGCTGCCCCACTGTTGTTGTGCCCGTGATTTACCTGCTCTCCCCCCGTTTTTCCTTCTGTGCCCCTCGCTGCCCCACTGTTGTTGTGCCCGTGATTTACCTGCTCTCCCCCCGTTTTCCTTCTGTGCCCCTCGCTGCCCCACTGTTGTTGTGCCCGTGATTTACCTGCTCTCCCCCCGTTTTTCCTTCTGTGCCCCTCGCTGCCCCACTGTTGTTGTGCCCGTGATTTACCTGCTCTCCCCCCGTTTTTCCTTCTGTGCCCCTCGCTGCCCCACTGTTGTTGTGCCCGTGATTTACCTGCTCTCCCCCCGTTTTTCCTTCTGTGCCCCTCGCTGCCTATCGCCATTCCCGCCGCTGCGTCCCTGCGGCCCCGCCCCCTGACTGCCCATTCGCTGCCCCTGCCTCCCGCCTCCCAGCTGCTCCTCCCTCCCACCTCCCCATAAATGGCGGCCGCTGCACGGCCGCGCAGCGGACGTGCGCAGCGGGCGCGCGCTGGCGCGCCGAAGGCGCGCCTAAGGCAAGCCCGTCTGCGCCCGTCCGCGAATGGACCGCGCCCAGCGCCAGAACCCCTGGATCCCACCGATGCAACACCACTCGACGGACCTACGACGCCGCCACACTCACCGCACTCAATGCCGGCCGGAACCCTGCCTGCTACCGAGCCTCACCGAGACGCACCCACGGACCCTTCACCTGCCAAACCTGCCGATTCACCTGCCCCCTGACGTGCACCACCTCCGCCAAGTCGAGCAACAGCAGCAACCACCTGAAATGCATCCTGCTGAACACCCGCTCCGTCCACAGGCACGCCGTGGAACTCTGGGACCTGCTCGACGCAACAGCACCGGACATCGCCTTCCTCACCGAAACCTGGATGAACGCCTCCTCAGCGCCTGACATCGCCATAGCCATCCCGGATGGATACAAGATCACCCGGAAGGACCGCGTCAACCAGACGGGAGGAGGCATCGCCATCGTACACAAGAACACCATCCGCATCTCGACTAACTCCGACGAGACCTTCACCGCCGCCGAACACCTACACTTCCAGATACACACGGACCCCAAGACCACCCTCCGAGGCACCCTCATCTACAGACCCCCGGGACCACGCACACTATTCAGCGAAGACATCGCAGACTTCATCAGCCCGCACGCCATGCCCTCCGCCGACTACATCCTCCTAGGGGACCTCAACTTCCACCTGGAGAACAACAACGACAGAAACACCACCGCCCTGCTGGACAACCTCGCCAACCTCGGACTCAAGCAACTGGTGAACACGCCCACCCACTACGCCGGCCACACGCTTGACCCCGTCTTCTCGTCCAGCAAGCACATCTCCTTCAGCCACGCCACCGGACTCCACTGGACCGACCACAGCTGCGTCCACTTCAGCTTCAGAAAGACTGCGACCCACCACCACCCGCAACAGGCTCCCCGCCGGAGCTGGAGCAAGATCACCGCCGAGCAGCTCACCGCCTCCCTCAGCCAGAACACACCCACCGACACAACGGACCCAAACGAAGCAGCCAGCAACCTCGCCAAGTGGCTGACCGCCTGCGCCGACGACCTCGCACCACTAAAAACCCTCCCAGCAGACCCGGAAGCAAGAAAACCCCTTGGTTCACCAACGAACTCAAGGAATCCAAGAAGAACTGCCGCACTCTCGAGAAAACCTGGCGACTCGACCAGACCACAGACAACAGGACCGCCCTCAAGCACGCCACCCGCAAACACCACCAGCTGATCCGTGCCACCAAGAAGTCGGCACTCAAAGAACGACTGGACAACAACGCCCATGACAGCAAGGAACTTTTCAGCATCGTCAAAGAGTTCTCCAACCCCAGCGCCGGAAACAACGACATCACCCCCTCGCAAGACCTCTGCAACTCACTCTCCGCGTTCTTCCACCGCAAGATCACCGACATACACAACAGCTTCAACGCACAAACAACGCACCCTACCGCCGAACCAATGCCCGCCACCACCACCCTCTGCAACTGGACCCCGATCAACACCGAAGACACCACCCGCACGATGAACTCCATCCACTCCGGATCACCAACCGACCCCTGCCCACACCACGTCTTCAACAAAGCCGACGCCACCATCGCACCCCATCTCCGGGACATCATCAACTCCTCCTTCCGCACCGCCACCTTCCCGGAGAGCTGGAAGCACGCCGAGCTTACCGCCCTCCTGAAGAAACCAACGGCGGACCCCACCGACCTCAAGAACTACCGCCCCATCTCGCTCCTTCCGTTTCCGGCCAAAGTCATCGAGAAGACCGTCAACAGACAGCTTGCCGCCTTCCTCGAGACGAATGGATCCCTCGACCCCTCGCAGTCCGGGTTTCGGGCCAACCACAGCACCGAGACCGCCCTTATCGCAGCCACCGACGACATCAGAACCCTAACCGACAACGGGGAAACAGCTGCCCTCATCCTCCTGGACCTCTCCGCGGCGTTCGACACCGTCTGCCACCGCACCCTAGTGAAGCGCCTCAGCAACATCGGAATCCGAGAGAAAGCACTGGAATGGATCATCTCGTTCCTCGCCGGAAGAACCCAGAGAGTCCGCCTCTCCCCGTTCAGATCCGAAGCCACCGAAGTCATCTGCGGCGTTCCACAAGGATCCTCACTCAGCCCGACCCTCTTCAACGTCTACATGAGCCCCCTCGCAGCCATCGCACGCCGACACAACCTCAACATCATCTCCTACGCCGACGACACCCAGCTGATCCTCTCCCTCACCAACGACCCCACTACCGCCAGAGCCAACCTGCACGACGGGATGAGAGACGTCGCCGACTGGATGAGGAACAGCCGCCTTAAACTGAACTCAGACAAGACGGAAGTCCTCATCCTGGGCTCATCACCCTCCGCCTAGGACGACTCCTGGTGGCCCCCGGCCCTGGGCACCGCACCCAAGCCAACGGACCACGCACGCAACCTGGGCTTCATCCTGGACTCCTCCCTATCAATGACCAAACAAGTCAACGCCGTCTCATCTTCATGCTTCAACACCCTGCGCATGCTCCGCAAGATCTTCAGATGGATCCCCACTGAAACCAGGAAGACCGTCACCCAGGCACTCGTCACCAGCCGACTGGACTATGGGAACACCCTCTACGCCGGAACCACAGCCAAACTTCAAAAGAGACTCCAGCGCATCCAGAACGCCTCCGCACGACTCATCCTGGACATCCCCCGACACAGCCACATCACCGTACACCTGAAAGACCTGCACTGGCTCCCCGTCAGCAAGAGAATCACGTTCAGACTCCTCACCCACGCACACAAGGCCCTCCACGACCTGGGCCCAAAGTACCTCAACGACCGCATGTCCTTCTACACGCCCACACGCCAGCTACGATCAACCAGCCACGCCCTCGCCACCGTACCACGCATCCGCAGAACCACCGCCGGAGGAAGATCCTTCTCCTACCTGGCGGCCAAGACCTGGAACTCCCTCCCCACTCACCTTCGGCGAACCCAGGACCATCTCGCCTTCAGGAAGCAGCTCAAGACCTGGCTGTTCGAGCAGTAACTTACCCCCTCCCCCAGCGCCTTGAGACCCTCCCGGGTGAGTAGCGCGCTCTATAAATGCCGTGATTGATTGATTGATTGATAGCCAGTGACCAGGAAGGCGATGGACAGATGCCCACCGATGTCGAGTGCTTCAGGTGCGTTGACGGTCGTCTTGACTCTTCAGCCACGAGGTCCGGGAGTCGTTGTCGGCGACCAGGAGCAGGATTCGGGCTGGTACACGATGTCTGTCGAGTGCTGAGGCGTCGGCGACCGGATTGGACCCAACAAGCCTTGGCAACGGCAAGTCTCGGTGAAGATGTAGATCGTCGATGGTGCAGACCAGCAAGGTCTGTGGAACTCACCCAGCGAGGGTAAGTGAGGGCAGGCCTGGAGCAACCAGGATGCCAAGTAAGAAAAGGATTGGCCTTCGTTAAGGGCTACTAGCCAACGCGCTAGCGACCGCGAAGGAGCCTCGTGACGCCGCACATGGATCTGGCTTACAGGACACTCGTGGAGTGGGGGCCAGTGATCTTCGGTGCAGGTGGTGCTGGAGGCTATGGCTACTCGGAGCCCAAAGCACGACTTCTTGGGAGACCCAGAAGAGGATGCACTTGCAAATGTGCTCGGTGTCCAGGGGTCACGGTCTCAAGTCACCCATGATAGCCACGGGCCTCAGCTTTGCTGGGGACTCAGGGTAGCCTCGGGAAGTCTGAGAATCCACCTCTGGTGATGCAATGACTTCGGCGTCCGACGGGAGCTTCAGAAATGCGAACCGGACAGATGCTTCTTTGGTGCCTGCCAAGCAGGGGAGTCACTCCTTGACCCCAAGGGAGATTCTTCAGTCCTCTAATCGTGAGTAGAGCGTCGAAGGTCCAGGATTCAGTTTCAGAGTTTCGTCCAGGGATAATCTAAAGTCCTAAGGACTGGGTTCCTACCTTTATTCTAAAAATAGGGGTTGGACTACTCTGTGGCCCCACCTATGGGTGGGTCAGGGCAGAGGGTGGCTACACCCCTTTCCCTTTGTCCAGTTCGCGCCAAAGCAGGGGCTGCAAGCCCCTGATCCGGTTTGAACTGGGGTATGCACAGGGACACCAAATGTGCCCCCAGTGCAGGACTTCAAAGCACCCGAAAGTGCTCCCGCCCAGCCCCAATACACATTATCCTGTCTGGGGAGGTGGTCACACCTCCCTGGGACAGGAAACCTATTGTCCAGGCCTCCCCTGCCGGAGTTTCGTCCAGCAGCAGGAGGCCAGACTCGTGTCTGTGGCAGCAGCATCCATTTTGTGATGCCAGGGCTCTGGAAAGAAGTTACCGGACTAGTCAGAGTTAACATGTCTTTCCCTCTAGAAGGGTGGAATGCTACCCCCGCCGCCAGGATTGGCGGGGGGTAGTATTCCAAGATGTTTGACACCAAACACGACATGTTTAGGTGCAGTCATTCCAAAGTTAGCATTTTACCGCGAGGATATAATGCGCTTAAGAGTATATGGTCAGGCTGCACTACAAACAGCATCAGAGATGGTCTCCGAACGCTGCAGAGGGGCCCTGCTCATGCAGGGCACCCTCTCACATAGGAACCACGCACTCTGCCTTTAGGATTGATAAGGCCTGCCTTAGGAGTGACTTATAGGTTTATATGTGTGTATGTATTTCGTGATATAGGTAACCTATATCACAGTAAGGGGTGCATGCACCACCTTACCCAGGCTGCAGTAGCAGACCTGTGGTGTCAGTTTGGATGGCCTTCCAGGGGTGGCATAATACATGCTGCAGCCCCTGGCAGGCCTCTGAGGTACCTATGCCCTTGGTACATAGTATACCATATACTAGGGACTTATAAGGGCACTCCAGATCCCAATCAGTGATGTGCCTAAGGCACATGGAAACCATTTTAGAGAGGAAGCAGCTAGGCTGGGGTTCTGATTAGCAGGGCCCCAGCCAGACTAATGTCGAAAAACAGTGAAGCATCAGCAAAAAGTGGGGGTACCCATGTGAAGCAGATCCTACTCTCCTACACAACCCCCCCAAACGTAGGGACATTAAACTAACCTTGCCCAGTTAAGTCTTCATGTTCTAAGTGGAAATACCTAGAGAGTCCATCTGCATTCGCATGGTTACTCCCAGGCCTATGTTCCACTGTAAAGTCCATCCCCTGTAGGGAAATGGACCACCTAAGCAGTTTGGGGTTTTCACCCTTCATTTGTTTTAGCCATAAGAGGGGCTTATGGTCTGTCTGAACCAGGAAGTGTGTACCAAACAAGTATGGCCTCAACTTCTTCAGAGCCCAGACCACAGCAAAGGCCTCCTCTCTATGGCTGACCAACGTTTCTCTCTAGGGGTCAGCCTTCTGCTAATAAAAGCTACTGGCTGATCCTGACCTTCTTCATTCAATTGTGACAGTACAGCCCCTACCCATTGATGCATCAGTTTGAACAATGAACTTCTTGGAGTAATCAGGACTCTGCAGAATTGGAGCAGTGCACATGGCCTGCTTGAGGTCATCAAATGCCTTTTGACAGCTAACTGTCCACTGAACCTTTTGGGCATTTTCTTAGAAGTTAAGTCATTCAGGGGTGTCACTATTGATCCATACCCCTTGACAAATCTCCTATAGTACCCAGTCAGGCCTAAGAAGGCTCTCACCTGAGTCTGGGTAGTGGGAGCAGTCCAGTCCATGATGGTCTGGATCTTACTCTGCAAAGGTTGAACCTGGCCTCCACCCACAAGGTGGCCCAGGTACACAACCTGACTCTGCCCTATCTGGCACTTAGTGGCCTTGATAGTCAGGCCTGCCTTTTGCAGGGCCTGTAAAACATTCCTGAGGTGGACCAGGTGATCCTCCCAGGTGGAGCTAAAGACAGCAATATCATCTAGATAAGCTGCACTATAGGCTTCCAGTCCTGTGAGAACTGTATTCACCAACCTCTGGAAAGTGGCAGGTGCATTCTTCAGACCAAAGGGCATTACCACAAATTGATAATGCCCACTAGGGGTTGAGAATGCTGTTTTGGGCTTTGCAGTATCAGCTAGTCTGATCTGCCAGTAGCCAGCTGTTAGGTCAAATGTGCTGAGATATTTGGCAGAGGCCAAAGTATCTATGAGCTCATCTGCCCTGGGTATTGGATGGGCATCAGTCCTAGTGACTGCATTGAGACCCCTGTAGTCCACACAAAACCTCATCTCTCTTTTTCCACCACTGGTGTGAGGTTTCGGTACAAGGACTACTGGACTAGCCCAAGGGCTATCTGAGGGTTCAATAACTCCCAATTCCAACATTTTCTGGACTTCAGTCCTGATACAGTCCCTGACATGGTCAGGTTGCCTATAAATCTTGTTTTTAATAGGCAGACTGTCCCCAGTGTCCACTTCATGAGTGCACCAGGTGGTCTGACTGGGTGTCAGTGAAAACATATGTCTAAACTGATTGAGGACTTGCCTGCAATCAGTTTGTTGCTGGGTAGTGAGGCTGCCTGCCAAGGCTACACCATCAACTGACCCATCGTCAGGGTTCTGTGAGAGCAGGTCAGGGAGTGGGTCACTCTCTTCCTCCTGCCCTTCATCAGTAGCCATGAGCAAGCCCATGTCTGCCCTGTCCACATATGGTTTTAACCTGTTGACATGGAGAACCCTGTGGGGACTCCTGGGTGTTCCTAGGTCTACTAAATAAGTGACCTCACCCTTCTGCTCAACAATAGTGTGGGGTCCACTCCATTTATCTTGGAGAGCTGCTGGGGCCACTGGCTCCAACACCCACACCTTCTGTCCTGGCTGGTAAACAGTCAGAACAGCTCTTTGGTCATGCCAGGCCTTCTGAAGTTCCTGGCTAGCCTCAAGGTTTTTGGTTGCCTTTTTCATGTACTCAGCCATCCTGGAGCGGAGACCAAGTACATAGTCCACTATATCTTGCTTTGGGGGCTTGAGAGGTAACTCCCATCCTTCCTTCACCAAGCACAGTGGACCCCTCACAGGGTGGCCAAACAGAAGTTCAAAAGGGCTGTAACCAACCCCTTCTGAGGCACCTCCCTATATGCGAATAAAAGGCAGGGCAAGAGTATGTCCCATCTACGCCTAAGCTTTTCTGGGAGCCCTTTAATCATGCCCTTCAAGGTTTTGTTGAATCTCTCAACTAAACCATTGCATTGTGGGTGATAGGGTGTGGTGAACTTATAAGTCACTCCACACTCCTTCCACATTGCTTTTAAGTACCCAGACATGAAGTTAGCACCCCTGTCTGAGACTACCTCCTTAGGAAAGCCCACTCTTGAGAAGATTCCCAGGAGGGCCCTTGCCACCACAGGTGCTGTAGTGATCCTGAGGGGAATAGCTTCTGGGTACCTGGTGGCATGATCCACTACCACCAGGATAAACCTGTGCCCAGAGGCTGTTTGGGGATCCATGGGACCAACAATGTCAATCCCTACCCTTTCAAAGGGCACCCCCACCACAGGTAGTGGTATCAGGGGGCCTTTGTAGTGCCACCTGCTTTGCCACTGGCTTGGCAGGTTACACAGGAGTGACAAAACTCCTTACTGTCTTCAGACATGTGGGGCCAGTGAAAGTGAGGGACAATTCTGTCCCAAGTCTTGTTCTGGCCCAGGTGACCTGCTAAGGGAATATCATGGGCTAGGGTCAATAGGAAGCCCCTGAACTTCAAAGGTATTACCAACCTCCTGGTAGCACCAGGCTTGGGGTCTCTACTCTCTGAGTACAGGAGTCCATCATCCCAATACACTGTATGGGGACCACTAGCTTTCCCAGCAGCCTCAGCAGCAGCTTGCTGTCTGAGGGGTTCAAGGAGGGGCAGCTCTGCTGCTCCTGGCTCAGATCTGCCCTAGAAGGTCCCCTTGTCCCCAAGAACTCAACCTGGTCAGGTTCAAGTTCCTCTGGGACAGTTCCTTCTTCAGGGCTGAGATCATCCCCCTCAAGGGACTGATCTTCCTCCTGAGCCAAGGGGAAGGCACTGCCTTAACCCTACTACTCCTCCTCTTGGAAGGCACTTGGTCCATTCTTCCAGAATCCAAGGCCTGTTCAGTGTTAGACATTTTGGCTTGTGACCTGGTCACAGCAAACACATCTGCAGGGATCCCCAGCATTTCTGCATGGGTCCTGAGCTCCACTTCTGCCCAAGCAGAAGTCTCTAAGTCATTGCCAAGCAAGCATTCGACTGGTAGGTTTGCACTTACCACAACCTTCTTAAGGCCAGTTACCCCTCCCCAGGAGAAGTTAACAACTGCCAGAGTATGGTCTGTTCTGACATTGCTAGCATTGGTCACTTGGTACATCTCACCAAGCATAACTTGCCCAGGAAGCACAAGGTCTTGTGTCACCATGGTGACACTTGCCCCTGTGTCCCTAAATGCCAAAGCCTCACGTCCATTGATTAAAGGCTGTTGTCTGTACTTGCCCAGATTACTGGGACTCACAGTGGAGGTCACATCCATGCCTCCATCACAGACTAACACAGCCTGAGTCAGTTCCCTGACTAAGTCAGAGCCCAACTCAGTTCCCAGGGTGAACCCTACTAAACCCTTTGCTGGAGCACTTCCACCAACTGTACTAGGGGGAACAGGTGCCTTAGGGGCATTGGTGGGTGCTGGACTGGAGTCTTTGGACTTGGTGCAATCACTGGTCCAGTGGGTCTTTTGCTTACAGACCTTGCACCATGGTTTTCTTTGGCCTTTCCCTTTGGTAGACTGTGAATCCCCACCAGAAGAAGATTTTTGGGGGCCTGATGAAGACTTTTGATCTTTACCCTTCTCCCCACCCTTGTCAGAGTTCTTAGCATCTTGCTTCTTGGTTTCCCCACCTTGGTTCTGTACCTTCTGCTTCACCCTGGTTCTGACCCATTTGTCTGCCTTCTTTCCCAATTCTTGGGGAGAGGTCAGATCAGAGTCTACCAGGTATTGATGCAACAGCTGATTTTGACAATTATTAAGAATCTGCTCCCTCATTATCAGATTGTACAATCCTGAGAAGTCACACACCTTACTGCCCATCAACCAGCCTTCCAGAGCCTTGGCAGAACAATCCACATAGTCTACCCAGTCTTGAGTCTGTGCTTTTTGGGTGTCTCTGAACTTCAACCTGTACTGTTCAGTGGTTAGGCCAAACCCATCAATAAGAGCACTCTTCAAGACCTTGTAATTATCAGCATCCTCCTCTCTAACAGTGAGGAGCTTATCTCTACCTTTGTCAGCAAAGGAGAGCCACAAGATTGCTGCCCACTGCTCCTGAGGGACCTTCTGTACCTTACAGGCCCTCTCTAATGCAGTTATCCATTTGTGGATATCATCCCCACTCTGGTAGGGAGGGACAATCTTGCTCAGGTTCCTATGGTCATAGGACCTTTCCCTGTCTCTAGGGACATGGCTGCCACCATGGGACTCTAGTCCCAACTTTCTTCTCTCTCTAAGGAGATCTAGGGATTCCCTATCTAAAGCCAATTGCTTTTTTCTGATTTCCAGCTGAGTTTCCTCATACTGGACCAGTCTGGTTCTCCTCTCATGAGAGGATTCCCTCCTGTGAGAGGAGACAGAGCTCCCTATAGAGGTGCCAGAGTGGTTAGACTCCTGAGAAGGAGATCTAGACTTCCTGGGCACACTCTTAATCCTTCCTGGGGGACAAAGAGGGCATCATCTTGATCATCCTCATCATCATCCACAGGAGGGATTGGGTTATCCAGGTCAGGGTCATTGTCACCCTCCTGGCCAGTTTCAGAGGGGGCCTGGGGGTATTGGTACCCCTAGCCTCGCTCCTCTTCTTCTGCCCCACCCTCAGCTCCTACCCCTTCAGTCCCTACAGGGCTTACTAAGGTCATAAGCCACCAACAACTCCTTGAGGTGTTGGGTGGTGGGGCTTTGGCCTGTCCTTATTTTTCTCAAGTTACATAAAGCTCTCAATTCCAAGAATGGGAGTGTATCATACTTGGAGGGTGGAAGCTCAATGGCTTCCTGCAAGGATTCTTTGGATCCTGCCCTTAAAGACATTACTAGTGTGGTGTGGTGTATGCACTACCTACTCTAGTGTGGCCTACTAAACTCTCTTGAGTTGTAGAAAGGCTAGTGCTATCCCTTAACACACAACTCTAAGTTCAGTAGAACTTACTGTATTCTAAGCTTAAATTATATGTACCTTAGGTACCTTTAGTGGTTTTCAGTTGATCAATTCAATTGAGATTATCTGGTAAAACAATAGCAAGCTGGAATCCCACACGCTGCACACCAATGTGAGAAGTTGGCCTGGTATATGCTGTCCACTAATTATAGTGGGCACCTTGCACCAGTCCAAACAACCCCTTATTGGAGATCGGTTAAAGACAACCTTATTGAAAGCTATCCTAGTGGTAGCTATGGAGAGCAGCCTTCAGGCTAAGTCTTGAAGGAATGTAAAGCAGCTTGTTTTACCAGTCTATAATCTCTTGAGTGACCAAATGAAAGAGCACCACACCAGGTATATATTCAAAATATATGTATTTATTGCTAAACACACCCCTCTAGTCTCTTTATGAGGCTAGAGTTCGAAGTACATAAGTTATAAGTTATTAAATCACAGTAATAGCACAAATACACGTTTGGGCCCTAGGGGCGTACCAAACCATATACCAATAAAGTGGTATGCGAACCACGACTGAACTAGACACTAGGCCTAGAGCCTCTAGAAGTGCTTGGACCACAAGGAACCACCCAAGGTAGTGACACAGGGGACCTACGGGAGACGCGTGCAGTGTAAATACACAACCGCGATACGCCGTTGACTTCTATGGAGAAAGTCGGGATCAGGAAAATAGAGAAAAGGGACACTTAAAAGATGACTAGGACAAAACCCTTTGAGATCTAGGACTTTGAAGAGTCTCTACCCACGGGAGCACCGGAGTACTCGTGTTACCTCACCCAGGGAAGCCGGGTGCATAGGTGCCTTTCGGGGTCGGGTTTCGTCGTCGATTCGAATGGCGATCTGCTGCAAAGTGCTGCTGGCGGCCAAGAGAAAAGTGTCCGGGTGGATCCAAGAGTGGATCGGAGTTCTGAAGAACCTGAAAGCAGAGGGGACAGAGTCTGGGTCACTAGCCAGTGACCAGGAAGGCGATGGACAGATGCCCACCGATGTCGAGTGCTTCAGGTGCGTTGACGGTCGTCTTGACTCTTCAGCCACGAGGTCCAGGAGGCGTTGTCGGCGACCAGGAGCAGGATTCGGGCTGGTACACGATGTCTGTCGAGTGCTGAGGCGTCGGCGACCGGATTGGACCCAACAAGCCTTGGCAACGGCAAGTCTCGGTGAAGATGTAGATCGTCGATGGTGCAGACCAGCAAGGTCTGTGGAACTCACCCAGCGAGGGTAAGTGAGGGCAGGCCTGGAGCAACCAGGATGCCAAGTAAGAAAAGGATTGGCCTTCGTTAAGGGCTACTAGCCAACGGGCTAGCGACCGCGAAGGAGCCTCGTGACGCCGCACGTGGATCTGGCTTACAGGACACTCGTGGAGTGGGGGCCAGTGATCTTCGGTGCAGGTGGTGCTGGAGGCTAGGGCTACTCGGAGCCCAAAGCACGACTTCTTGGGAGACCCAGAAGAGGATGCACTTGCAAATGTGCTCGGTGTCCAGGGGTCACGGTCTCAAGTCACCCACGATAGCCACGGGCCTCAGCTTTGCTGGAGACTCAGGGTAGCCTCGGAAGTCTGAGAATCCACCTCTGGTGATGCGATGACTTCGGCGTCCGACGGGAGCTTCAGAAATGCGAACCAGACAGATGCTTCTTTGGTGTCTGCCAAGCAGGGGAGTCACTCCTTGACCCCAAGGGAGATTCTTCTGTCCTCTAATCGTGAGTAGAGCGTCGAAGGTCCAGGATTCAGTTTCAGAGTTTCGTCCAGGGATAATCTAAAGTCCTAAGGACTGGGTTCCTACCTTTATTCTAAAGATAGGGGTTGGACTACTCTGTGGCCCCACCTATGGGTGGGTCAGGGCAGAGGGGTGGCTACACCCCTTTCCCTTTGTCCAGTTCGCGCCAAAGCAGGGGCTGCAAGCCCCTGATCCGGTTTGAACTGGGGTATGCACAGGGACACCAAATGTGCCCCCAGTGCAGGACTTCAAAGCACCCGAAAGTGCTCCCGCCCAGCCCCAATACACATTATCCTGTCTGGGGAGGTGGTTACACCTCTCTGGGACAGGAAACCTATTGTCCAGGCCTCCCCTGCCGGAGTTTCGTCCAGCAGCAGGAGGCCAGACTCGTGTCTGTGGCAGCAGCATCCATTTTGTGATGCCAGGGCTCTGGAAAGAAGTTACCGGACTAGTCAGAGTTAACATGTCTTTCCCTCTAGAAGAGTGGAATGCTACCCCCGCTGCCAGGATTGGCGGGGGGTAGTATTCCAAGATGTTTGACACCAAACACGACATGTTTAGGTGCAGCCATTCCAAAGTTAGCATTTTACCGCGAGGATATAATGCGCTTAAGAGTATATGGTCAGGCTGCACTACAAACAGCATCAGAGATGGTCTCCGAACGCTGCAGAGGGGCCCTGCTCATGCAGGGGCACCCTCTCACATAGGAACCATGCACTCTGCCTTTAGGATTGATAAGGCCTGCCTTAGGAGTGACTTATAGGTTTATATGTGTGTATGTATTTAGTGATATAGGTAACCTATATCACAGTAAGGGGTGCATGCACCACCTTACCCAGGCTGCAGTAGCAGACCTGTGGTGTCAGTTTGGATGGCCTTCCAGGGGTGGCATAATACATGCTGCAGCCCCTGGCAGGCCTCTGAGGTACCTATGCCCTTGGTACATAGTATACCATATACTAGGGACTTATAAGGGCACTCCAGATCCCAATCAGTGATGTGCCTAAGGCACATGGAAACCATTTTAGAGAGGAAGCAGCTAGGCTGGGGTTCTGATTAGCAGGGCCCCAGCCAGACTAATGTCGAAAAACAGTGAAGCATCAGCAAAAAGTGGGGGTACCCATGTGAAGCAGATCCTACTCTCCTACAGCACCTATGCACCCAGCTTCCCTGGGTGAGGTAACACGAGTACTCCGGTGCTCCCGTGGGTAGAGACTCTTCAAAGTCCTAGATCTCAAAGGGTTTGGTCCAAGTCCTCTTTAAAGTGTCCCTTTTCTCTAATTTCCCGATCACGACTTTCTCCATAGAAGTCAACGGCGTATCGCGGTTGTGTATTTACACTGCACGCGTCTCCCGTGGGTCCCCTGTGTCACTACCTTGGGTGGTTCCTTGTGGTCCAAGCACTTCTAAAGGCTCTAGGCCTAGTGTCTAGTTCAGTCGTGGTTCTTATACCACTTTATTGGTATATGGTTTGGTACGCCCCTAGGGCCCAAACGTGTATTTGTGCTATTACTGTGTTTAAATAACTTCTAACTTATGTATTTCGAACTCTAGCCTCATAAAGAGACTAGAGGGGTGTGTTTAGCAATAAATACATAAATTTTGAATATATACCTGGTGTGGTGCTCTTTCATTTGATCACTCAAGAGATTATAGACTGGTAAAACAAGCTGCTTTACATTCCTTCAAGACTTAGCCTGAAGGCTGCTCTCCATAGCTACCACTAGGATAGCTTTCAATAAGGTTGTCTTTAACTTATCTCCAATAAGGGGTTGTTTGGACTGGTGCAAGATGCCCACTATAATTAGTGGACAGCATATGCCAGGCCAACTTCTCACATCCAGTTTGATAATTGTCTTAGTTGGAAGGCTTTATGATAATTAGAGAAATGGGGAAAGTTAACCCCTCCTTCGGATTTGGGTCTTGTTAATTTCTGTAACGCCATTCTTGACTTTTTAGCATTCCATAAAAAGGAAGTTAGAATGGAGTTAATTTTTTGAAAGGAGTTAGATGGAATGGATGTTAGAAAGAATGTACAGAACTATAGGTGTCAGGATCATTTTAATGGTGTCCAAGCGACCCCACCAGGATAGATGGAGGGGATGCCATCTTGCAGTTAGTGCTTTAAGTTTGGTAGAACATTTATCAATGTTTAGAGAGATGGATGTTTTAATAGAGGAAGAGAACCAGATGCCGAGATATTTTATATGCTTAGAGTTCCAGGTGAAATTAGAAATATCTCGCATTTCCCTCCGTTTAATTTATAGCCTGACACCAGACCATAATCTTCTACTTCTTCTAAAAAGGCTGTGAGGGAGGATTGTGGTTGGGAGAGAAAGACTAAAATATCGTCAGCGTATGCTGCTAATTTAATTTGTTGAGGGTCCGAGACAAAGCCTGTGATGGAATGATTTTGGCGAATTTTTGACAGGAAGGGTTCTAAAGCTAAATTAAAAAGAAAAGGTGATAGGGGACATCCTTGACGAACACCTCGCTTGAGATTGAAGTAAGGAGAGATGAGACCATTAGTTGATATTGCAGCTTTGGGTTCCGAATAAAGTAGAGCAATTAAGGACGTGATTTTTGGTCCAAAACCGAACCATTTGAGAGCGTGGAAGATAAATGGCCAATAAACCCGATCAAAGGCTTTTTCCGCGTCTAACGCAATTGCTGCCAGAGAATCTGAATAGTGTGATGATTTGGATATAATGTTAAAAAATAAACGTGTGTTGTCAGTAATATTGCGACCTTTGACAAAGCCTGATTGTTCCTTGCCAAGTAACAGGGGAAGATGCGGTTCTAGTCTTAGAGCTAAAGCTTTGGAAAAGATTTTATAGTCCACGTTAACTAAGGAGATGGGTCTGTAATTTTTACAAAAGCGTAAGTCCTTATCGGCTTTTGGTATTAGACAGATCAAGGCTTCAGAAAAAGAGCCAATGGACTTACGGGAAGTGATAAAGGAAGAAATAAGAGTGTGCAAGTGTGGGAGTAATAAATGAGCAAAGTGTAGATAAAATTCCACTGTAAAGCCGTCAGGGCCAGGGGCTTTGTCCTTTTTAAGGGTTTTTAAAGCATTTAATAATTCTGTTTGCGTAAGATCAGATTCCAGTGTTGTTAAATCCAATTGGGGATGGATGTGTTTTTGGATTGTGGAGAAGTAATGGGAAAGATCTGTATCTGAAGGTGTGCTTTCTGGTGTGTATAAAGATTTATAGAAGTGTACAAATTCTTGGAGAATTTCAGGGTCTTTGAGTTTTGGTACTTGATTATCATCTACAATGGAATCAATATGGAGTTTTTGTTGTTTAATTTTCAAATAATTAGCCAGAAGTTTGCCTGATTTATTTTGGCCCCCATAGTACTTTGCTGAGGATTTAAGTAAATATAAGGAGGCCTGTTTAGTGGCCGTTTCATTAAAGGCAATCTTTGCATTAATGAGATCTTTGAGAGATTCCTTTGATTTAGAGGTATGGAAAGAGTGTTCAAGCTTTTTAATCTTATCAAGAAGTGTATTGTGTGTTATGCGGAAGGCTTTGTGTTTGTTTGACACAAATCTAATAATGAAGTCTCTAGTAGTAGCTTTGAAGGCATCCCATACTGTGTGAAAGGAAACATCTTTCGTTAGGTTAATAGAGAAAAACTCTTGAGAAAAGGAGACAAAAGATGAGTTAAACTTAGGGTCGAGAAGTAAAGAGTTGTTGAAACGCCATTTTTTTGATGATGTGGAGTGGCTCAAAAGGTCCAATTGAACCGAAACAGGGGCATGATCTGAAATAAGTATAGGGCCTATATCAGCAGAACGTAGGGATTTGGAGACATTTTGTGAAATAAAAATGTGGTCGATTCGGGATTGTGTTTGGTGTGGATGGGAGAAAAAAGAATATTCTCTTGTGGATGGGTTACAAAGGCGGCATGAATCTAATAAATTTCTTTGTTTAATGGTTTGTATGAAAGTTTTGTGTGCTGCATTTGAGTTAAAATGGGAGTTAGAATTTCTGTCGATGAACGGATCCATCACTTGATTGCAATCGCCTGCATGGATGAAGTTATCTGATGGGTATTTGAGTAACAATTGAGAGATGCGTGACCAGAAACTAGTGTCGCCGTTGGTAGGGGCATAAATATTGAGCAAGGATAAGGAGGTCTTCCCTAACAATAGATTTGTGAAAACCCATCTACCTTCTGTGTCAGATTCTTGAGAGACAAGCTGGGCTTTCAGTGCTTTGTGGCAAAGAGTTATAACCCCATTTCTTTTACCGTCACCTGGCGAGAAAAAAACTTCACCAACCCAATTTCTTTTGAGTTTTAGTGATTCGATTTCAGTGAGATGAGTTTCTTGTAATAATGCAATATTAGCATCTAAGGGGCATATTAACAAGGGCCGGTGATAAATATCGCAAAGCGCGCTTAGCGCTTGCATATTTATCGCCGGCTATCTCTGGAATTTATCGCCCGGTTAGCGCGTTATCAACAACGCAGATCGCCGAGGTGATAAAAATTCCAGAGATAGTGTGGATATCGCCGTTTTCCATGGTGGAAAACGGCGATATCCTAGATGATAGGGCCTGTGGTCTTAGCCACAGAATCCACTCCCCATGTTAAGTATGCCTTAGTCAGGAATTTAACAGACGTTAAATTCCTGCGTTAAGTCATACTTAACGCGATTTAAAAATCGCTACCCTTCCTTGTTAATATCGCGAAGCTGCCTTCGCGATATTTTCCCTGGTTGGTTTCACAGCCACGCCTACTTTGCATCTCGTTAGCGATGCAAAGTTAGGCGTGCTGGAAACGGGCGCTAAGTCAGCAAAACACGCGATAGCGTGTCTTTGCTGATAAGGCGATGAAATTATCGCCGCTTTTCGCCCGAAAACGGATGCAAAAGCGGCGATAATTTCATTGCGCCGCCTTGATAATATGCCCCTAACTTTGATAAGTGGGATAAGACTTTCTGTCTTTTAATGGGGAGTTCAAGCCTCTGACATTCCACGAGATAATTTTTAAGAACATGTGTGGATTAGAAGTAATAGAGACATAATTCCCCAACTTAAAACGCACCACAGGGCGTGTTTGCGCACATGTCACCTGAGGCCACGCCCCCTCCGTTCACCACTGTGCAAACGCGCCCCGTGGCGCGTTTTAAGTTGGGGGATTAGGTCACCTTGAATCCTGAGGGTCCCTGGGGCCCAACTAGCCCACCAGGTACTTCCAGTAAGCACCACAGGCCTGCATTGCAATGCCTGTAACAAATTGTGCAGTTGTGTTTAGGTAGTGAAGGGGGTCGTGCTGGGGGTAGTGTTTTAGGGTTTAGGGTAGTGCAGTGGTGTTTGTGTAGTGTAGGGGTCATGCTGGGGGTAGATTTAGGGTTTAGGGTAGTGCAGTGGTGTTTGGGTAGTGTAGGGAGACGTGCTGGGGGGAGTGTTTTAGGATTTGGGTAGTGCAGTGGTGTTTGGGTAGTGTAGGGGGTACTGCTGGGGGTAGTGTTTTAGGGTTTAGGGTAGTGCAATGGTGTTTGGGTAGTGTTTTAGGGTTTAGGGTAGTGCAGTGGTATTTGGGTAGTGTAGGGGGTACTGCTGGGGGTAGTGGTTTAGGGTAGTGCAGTGGTGTTTGGGTAGTGTAGGGGTTCGTGCTGGGGGTAGATTTTTAGGGTTTAGGGTAGTACAGTGGTGTTTGGGTAGTGTAGGGGGTCATGCTGGGGGAGAGTTTGAGGGTTTAGGGCAGTGCAGTCGTGTTCGGGTAGTGTAGGGGTCGTGCTGGGGAGAGTATTTAAGGGTTTAGGGTAGTGCAGAGGTGTTTGGGTAGTGTAGGGGTCGTGCTGGGTGTAGTGTTTCAGGGTTTAGGGCAGTGCAGTGTTTGGGCAGTGTAGGGGGTCATGCAGGGGTGGTGTTTCAGGGTTTAGGGCAGTGGTGTTCAGGCAGTGTAGGGGGTTGTGCTGGGGGTGGTGTTTCAGGGTTTGGGGCAGTGCAGTGGTGTTCAGGCAGTAAAGGGGGTCGTGCTGGGGGTGGTGTTTCAGGGTTTTGGGCAGTGCAGTGGTGTTCGGGCAGTGTAGGGGGTCATGCGGGGGTGGTGTTTCAGGGTTTAGGGCAGTGCAGTGGTGTTCGGGCAGTATAGGGGGTCGTGCAGGGTTGTGGTGTGTGAGGGTTTAGGGCAGTGCAGTGGTGTTCGGGCAGTGTAGGGGGTCGTGCTGGGGGTGGTGTTTCAGGGTTTAGGGCAGTGCAGTGATGTTCGGGCAGTGTAGGGGGTGGTGATTCAAGGTTTAGGGCAGTGCAGTGGTGTTCGGGCAGTGTAGTGGGTGGTGTTTCAGGGTTTAGGGCAGGGCAGTGGTGTTCGGGCAGTTTAGGGGGTGGTGCAGGGGGTGGTGTTTCAGGGTTTAGGGCAGTGCAGTGGTGTTCAGGCAGTGTAGGGGGTCGTGCTGGGGCTGGTGTTTCAGGGTTTAGGGCAGTGCAGTGGTGTTCGGGCAGTGCAGGTGGTCGTGCTGGGATGGTCTTTCAGGGTTTAGGGCAGTGCAGTGGTGTTCGGGCAGTGTAGGGGGTCATGCTGGGGCTGGTGTTTCAGGGTTTAGGGCAGTGCAGTGGTGTTCGGGCAGTGTAGGGGGTCTTGCTGGGGCTGGTGTTTCATAGTCTAGGGCAGTGCAGTGGTGTTCGGGCAGTGTAGGGGGACTTGCTGGGGCTGGTGTTTCAGGGTTTAGGGCAGTGCAGTGGTGTTCGGGCAGTGTAGGGGGTCGTGCTGGGGGTGGTCTTTCAGGGTTTAGGGCAGAGCAATGGTGTTCAGGCAGTGTAGGGGGTTGTGCTGGAGGTGGTGTTTCAGGGTTTAGGGCAGTGCAGTGGTGTTCGGGCAGTGTAGGGGGTCTTGCTGGGGGTGGTGTTTCAGGGTTTAGGGCAGTGGTGTTCAGGCAGTGTAGGGGGTCTTGCTGGGGGTGATGTTTCAGGGTTTAGGGCAGGGCAGTGGTGTTCAGGCAGTGTAGGGGGTCTTGCTGGGGGTAGTGTTTCAGGGTTTAGGGCAGTGCAGTGGTGTTCGGGCAGTGTAGGGGGTCTTGCTGGGGGTGGTGTTTCAGGGTTTAGGGCAGTGGTGTTCAGGCAGTGTAGGGGGTCTTGCTGGGGGTGATGTTTCAGGGCTTAGGGCAGTGCAGTGGTGTTCGGGCAGTGTAGGGGGTCTTGCTGGGGGTAGTGTTTCAGGGTTTAGGGCAGTGCAGTGGTTTTCGGGCAGTGTAGGGGGTCGTGCTGGGGGTGGTGTTTCAGGGTTTAGGGCAGTGCAGTGGTGTTCGGGCAGTGTAGGGGGTCGTGCTGGGGGTGGTGTTTCAGGGTTTAGGGCAGTGCAGTGGTGTTCCGGCAGTGTAGGGGGTCTTGCTGGGGGTGGTGTTTCAGGGTTTATGGCAGTGGTGTTCAGGCAGTGTAGGGGGTCTTGCTGGGGGTGATGTTTCAGGGTTTAGGGCAGTGCAGTGGTGTTCGGGCAGTGTAGGGGGTCGTGCTGGGGGTGGTGTTTCAGGGTTTAGGGCAGTGCAGTGGTGTTCCGGCAGTGTAGGGGGTCGTGCAGGGGGTTGGTGTTTCAGGGTTTAGGGCAGTGCAGTGGTGTTCGGGCAGTGTAGGGGGTCGTGCTGGGGGTGGTGTTTCAGGGTTTAGGGCAGTGCAGTGGTGTTCAGGCAGTGTAGGGGGTCGTGCAGGGGGTGGTGTTTCAGGGTTTATGGCAGTGCAGTGGTGTTTGGGCAGTGTAGGGGGTCCTGCAGGGGTGGTGTTTCAGGGTTTAGGGCAGTGCAGTGGTGTTCGGCAGTGTAGGTGGTCTTGCTGGGGGTGGTGTTTCAGGGTTTAGTGCAGTGGTGTTCGGGCAGTGTAGGGGGTCTTGCTGGGGGTGGTGTTTCAGGGTTTAGGGCAGTGCAGTGGTGTTCGGGCAGTGTAGGGGGTCTTGCTGGGGCTGGTGTTTCAGGGTTTAGTGCAGTGGTGTTCGGGCAGTGTAGGGGGTCTTGCTGGGGCTGGTGTTTCAGGGTTTAGGGTAGTGCAGTGGTGTTCGGGCAGTGTAGGGGGTCGTGCTGGGGCTGGTGTTTGAGGGTTCAGGGCAGTGCAGTGGTGTTCGGGCAGTGTAGGGGGTCGTGCTGGGGCTGGTGTTTCAGGGTTTAGGGCAGTGCAGTGATTTTCGGGCAGTGTAGGCGGTCGTGCTGGGGCTGGTGTTTTAGGGTTTAGGGCAGTGCAGTGGTGTTCGGGCAGTGTACAGGGTTGTGCTGGGGCTGGTGTTTCAGGGTTTAGGGCAGTGCAGTGGTGTTCGGCCAGTGTAGGTGGTCTTGCTGGGGTGGTGTTTCAGGGTTTAGTGCAGTGGTGTTCGGGCAGTGTAGGTGGTCTTGCTGGGGGTGGTGTTTCAGGGTTTAGGGCAGTGCAGTGGTGTTTGGGCAGTGTAGGGGGTCTTGCTGGGGCTGGTGTTTCAGGGTTTAGGGCAGTGGTGTTCGGGCAGTGTAGGGGGTCTTGCTGGGGCTGGTGTTTCAGGGTTTAGGGTAGTGCAGTGGTGTTCGGGCAGTGTAGGGGGTCGTGCTGGGGCTGGTGTTTGAGGGTTTAGGGCAGTGCAGTGGTGTTCGGGCAGTGTCGGGGGTCGTGCTGGGGCTGGTGTTTCAGGGTTTAGGGCAGTGCAGTGGTGTTCAGGCAGTGTACGGGGTCGTGCTGGGGCTGGTGTTTCAGGGTTTAGGGCAGCGCAGTGGTGTTCGGGCAGTGTAGGGGGTCGTGCTGGGGGTGGTGTTTCAGGGTTTAGGGCAGTGCAGTGGTGTTCGGGCAGTGTAGGGGGTCGTGCTGGGGCTGGTGTTTCAGGGTTTAGGGCAGTGCAGTGGTGTTCGGGCAGTGTAGGGGTCATGCTGGGTCTGTTGTTTCAGGGTTTTGGGCAGAGCAGTGGTGTTCGGGCAGTGTAGGGGGTCATGCTGGGGGTGGTGTTTCAGGGTTTAGGGCAGTGCAGTGGTGTTCGGGCAGTGTAGGGGGTCTTGCTGGGGGTGGTGTTTCAGGGTTTAGGGCAGTGCAGTGGTGTTCGGGCAGTGTAGGGGGTCTTGCTGGGGGTAGTGTTTCAGGGTTTAGGGCAGTGCAGTGGTGTTCGTGCAGTGTAGGGGGTCATGCTGGGGGTGGTGTTTCAGGGTTTAGGGCAGTGCAGTGGTGTTCGGGCAGTGTAGGGGTCGTGCAGGGGTGGTGTTTCAGGGTTTAGGGCAGTGCAGTGGTGTTCGGGCAGTGTAGGGGGTCGTGCTGGGGGTGGTGTTTCAGGGTTTAGGGCAATGCAGTGGTGTTCGGGCAGTGTAGGGGTCGTGCAGGGGGTGCTGTTTCAGGGTTTAGGGCAGTGCAGTGGTGTTCGGGCAGTGTAGGGGGTCGTGCTGGGGCTGGTGTTTCAGGGTTAGGGCAGTGCAGTGGTGTTCGGGCAGTGTAGGGGGTCGTGCAGGGGCTGGTGTTTCAGGGTTTAGGGCAGTGCAGTGGTGTTCGGGCAGTGTAGGGGGTCATGCTGGGGGTAGTGTTTTAGGGTCTAGGGTAGTGTAGTGGTGCTTGTGTAGTGTAGGGGGTCGTGCTGGGGGTAGTGTTTTAGGGTTTAGGGTAGTGCAGTGGTGTTTGTGTAGTGTAGGGTGTCATGTTTTAGGGTAGTGCAGTGGTGTTTGGGTAGTGTAGGGGGTCGTGCTGGGGGTAGTGTTTTAGGATTTAGGTTAGTGCAGTGGTGTTTGGGTAGTGTAGGGGGTCGTGCTGGGGGTAGTGTTTTAGGGTTTAGGGTAGTGCAGTGGTGTTTGTGTAGTGTAGGGGGTCATGCTGGGGGTAGTGTTTTAGGGTTTAGGGTAGTGCAGTGGTGCTTGTGTAGTGTAGAGGGCCGTGCTGGGGGTAGTGTTTTAGGGTTTAGGGTAGTGCAGTGGTGTTTGTGTAGTGTAGGGGGTCATGTTTTAGGGTAGTGCAGTGGTGTTTGGGTAGTGTAGGGGTCGTGCTGGGGGTAGTGTTTTTGGATTTAGGTTAGTGCAGTGGTGTTTGGGTAGTGTAGGGGGTCATGCTGGTGGTAGTGTTTTAGGGTATTGGTGTAGGAAGGTGGAATCTGACTATATGGTTGCCCCCACTTTTTTTATGGTGTTTTGCTGGTTTATGACTTAGTTGGACTGGGATCCTGCTATTCAGGGCCCCAGTCTATCTGCTTTCTCTGTAAAAAGGTTTCCATGTGCCTTAGGCACATCTCTGATTGGAATCTGGAGTGCCCTTATAAGTCCCTAGTATATGGTATACTATGTACCAAGGGCATAGGTACCTCAGAGGCCTACCAGGGGCTGCAGCATGTATTATGCCACCCCTGGAAGGCCATCCAAACTGACACCACAGGTCTGCTACTGCAGCCTGGGTAAGGTGGTGCATGCACCCCTTACAGTGATATAGGTTACCTATATCACTAAATACATACACACATATAAACCTATAAGTCACTCCTAAGGCAGGCCTTATCAATCCTAAAGGCAGAGTGCATGGTTCCTATGTGAGAGGGTGCCCCTGCATGAGCAGGGCCCCTCTGCAGCGTTCGGAGACCATCTCTGATGCTGTTTGTAGTGCAGCCTGACCATATACTCTTAAGCGCATTATAACCTCGCGGTAAAATGCTAACTTTGGAATGGCTGCACCTAAAGATGTCGTGTTTGGTGTCAAACATCTTGGAATACTACCCCCCGCCAATTCTGGTGGCGGGGGTAGCATTCCACCCTTCTAGAGGGAAAGACATGTTAACTCTGGCTAGCCCGGTAACTTCTTTCCAAAGCCCTGGCATCACAAAATGGATGCTGCTGCCACAGACACGAGTCTGGCCTCCTGCTGCTGGACGAAACTCCGGCAGGGGAGGCCTGGACAATAGGTTTCCTGTCCCAGGGAGGTGTGACCACCTCCCCAGACAGGATAATGTGTATTGGGGCTGGGCGGGGAGCACTTTCGGGTGCTTTGAAGTCCTGCACTGGGGGCACATTTGGTGTCCCTGTGCATACCCCAGTTCAAACCGGATCAGGGGCTTGCAGCCCCTGCTTTGGCGCGAACTGGACAAAGGGAAAGGGGTGTAGCCACCCCTCTGCCCTGACCCACCCATAGGTGGGGCCACAGAGTAGTCCAACCCCTATCCTTAGTATAAGTATAGGAACCCAGTCCTTAGGACTTTAGATTATCCCTGGATGAAACTCTGAAACTGAATCCTGGACCTTCGACGCTCTACTCACGATTAGAGGACAGAAGAATCTCCCTTGGGGTCAAGGAGTGACTCCCCTGCTTGGCAGGCACCAAAGAAGCATCTGTCCGGTTCGCATTTCTGAAGCTCCCGCCAGACGCCGAAGTCATCGCATCACCAGAGGTGGATTCTCAGACTTCCCCGAGGCTACCCTGAATCCCCAGCAAAGCTGAGGCCCGTGGCTATCGTGGGTGACTTGAGACTGTGACCCCTGGACACCGAGCACATTTGCAAGTGCATCCTCTTCTGGGTCTCCCCCGAAGTCGTGCTTTAGGCTCCGAGTAGCCCTAGCCTCCAGCACCAACTGCACTGAAGATCACTGGCCTCCACTCCACGAGTGTCCTGTGAGCCAGATCCACGTGCGACGTCTCGAGGCTCCTTCGCGGTCGCTAGCCCATTGGCTAGTAGCCCTTAAGAAAGGCCAATCTTTTCCTAACTTGGCATCCTGGTTGCTCCAGGTTTGCCCTCACTTACCCTTGCTGGGTGAGTTCCCCAGACCTTGCTGGTCTGCACCATCGACGATCTTCCTCTGCATCAAGACTTGCCGTTGCCAAGGCTTGTTGGGTCCAATCCGGTCGCCGACACCTCAGCACTCGACAAACATCGTGTACCAGCCTGAATCCTGCTCCTGGTCGCGGACAACGCCTCCTGGACCTCGTGGCTGAAGAGTCAAGATGACCGTCAACGCACCTGAAGCACTCGACATCGGTGGGCATCTGTCCATCGCCTTCCTGGTCACTGGCTAGTGACCCAGACTCTGTCCCCTCTGCTTTCAGGTTCTTCAGAACTCCGATCCACTCTTGGATCCACCCGGACACTTTTCTCTTGGTCGCCAGCAGCACTTTGCAGCATATCGCCATTCAAATCGACGACGAAACCCGACCCCGAAAGGCACCTCTGCACCCGGCTTCCCTGGGTGAGGTAACACGAGTACTCCGGTGCTCCCGTGGGTAGAGACTATTCAAAGTCCTAGATCTCAAAGGGTTTGGTCCAAGTCCTCTTTAAAGTGTCCCTTTTCTCTAATTTCCCGATCACGACTTTCTCCATAGAAGTCAACGGCGTATCGCGGTTGTGTATTTACACTGCACGCGTCTCCCGTGGGTCCCCTGTGTCACTACCTTGGGTGGTTCCTTGTGGTCCAAGCACTTCTAGAGGCTCTGGGCCTAGTGTCTAGTTCAGTCGTGGTTCTTATACTACTTTATTGGTATATGGTTTGGTACGCCCCTAGGGCCCAAACGTGTATTTGTGCTATTACTGTGTTTAAATAACTTCTAACTTATGTACTTCGAACTCTAGCCTCATAAAGAGACTAGAGGGGTGTGTTTAGCAATAAATACATATATTTTGAATATATACCTGGCGTGGTGCTCTTTCATTTGATCACTCAAGAGATTATAGACTGGTAAAACAAGCTGCTTTACATTCCTTCAAGACTTAGCCTGAAGGCTGCTCTCCATAGCTACCACTAGGATAGCTTTCAATAAGGTTGTCTTTAACCTATCTCCAATAAGGGGTTGTTTGGACTGGTGCAAGGTGCCCACTATAATTAGTGGACAGCATATACCAGGCCAACTTCTCACAATTGGGTAGTGCAGTGGTGTTTGTGTAGTGTAGGGGGTCATGCTGGGGGTAGTGTTTTAGGGTTTAGGATAGTGCAGTGGTGCTTGTGTAGTGTAGGGGGTCGTGCTGGGGGTAGTATTTTAGGGTTTAGGGTAGTGCAGTGGTGTTTTTGTAGTGTAGGGGGTCATGTTTTAAGATGCAACGCTCCAATACCTGACCAGTCTGCACTACATAAAACTGCAAAAAAACTAAAAATAAAAAGTGTTTTGCACACTTTTGTCATTGGGCTATATGTGGGCTACATCTGGGTAATATTTGTGCTACATTTGGGCTCTTTTTTCTCTTGTGGCCATTTTGGAAGACTTCTGTGTTATGAAGTTTCCTAATTTCCTCATTTACTGCAGTCTCCTCAGTAGGAAATGCTTTCAGTTTTTACTTTGATTCCATCAAGAAGGCATTCAGATGTGTCTCACATTTACCATAAATTCAGAATGTTAGCACTCTAGTTGCTCATTAGATCACTGTAGTAAAGCTACTGCTCACCAGGGAGTTAACTGGAAGTCTGCTGCTGGTATTGAAAGTTATTGTTTCAGTCTGCATGTCAGAATTTTCTAATGAAATAGAAGAGGATTTGAGATCTCACTTAAAACATGCCCTAATTTTTCTTTCTGCAGCACTAACCATAATTTCTATTTCAAAAGAACCCCCTCATTTTGTTCCTTTTTAAATTAAATGTTTTAAGTGTTACCGGTTTATTCCAATCAAGATGGCTTCAGGTGTGCCATACTTTTGTCATAAGTAAGGCTGTTAGCGCTCTAGTTGTTCTTTAGAACACTCTGGGAAGCTGCAGTAGAACACAAAGGCATCAACTGGCAGGCTGCTCCTGTTGAAATATAACAGGAAGATATTTGAGATCACACTTGAAACATGTCCTAATTTTTCTTTCTACAGCACTAACCATAATTTCTATGACAAAATGAACCCCATCATTTTGTTCCTTTTTAAATTAAATGTTTTAAGTGTTACCAGTTTATTCCAATCAAGATGGCTTCAGGTGTGCCATACTTTTGTCATAAGTAAGGCTGTTAGCACTCTAGTTGTTCTTTAGAACACTCTGGGAAGCTGCAGTAGAACACAAAGGAATCAACTGACAGTCTCTGCCCTTGTTGGATGTACATGTTTTACTGAGAATGTCAGACTTCATTCTCACATGACTGAGAAAGATAATGTGAATTTACAGAAAATATGCTCTCATTTTAGCTTCTGGAGCACCTTCCAAAACTCTATGGGACAAGCATGTGAAAATAGTTTTCTCTCAAACATGATTCATGATATCCCAGCAGAAGGTTTTTCACAGGGTAAAATCACCTTAGAACACACCACAATTCCTGAAATTAGTATGGTACCATCAACAAATGAATTCTAATGTAACTAAAGTCTGTTATCACCCTTTATAGTTCTCCTTTTGGTAACCCTCAAAATCTTTGATTCACTACAATGCATTTCAATGGGGTACTATCATGTATATTGGTCCCAAGATGGCTGCCAGCAATTCCAGGATGAAGTGCTGACAGCCAATCAGATCTCACAATGACATGTGTGGTTAGGCTCCGCCCAGATATATATGTGATTTTCCTTTTGATGTTCTCAGGAACTACTGAACGGATTTACACCATTTAACCAAAAGGCACGACTCTGAACCAAGGGCTACCTTTTTGACAAATTTGGTGTAATTCCGTTCAGCAGTTCGGGCTGTAGCCTTGCATAAAGTTTCCTATGGGAAATTGATTTTTTGACTCTTATTTTTTGAATTTCTCCGCAACTACTGAACGGATTTACACCATTTAAAAAAAGGTCGCTTTCTGAACCAAGCGCTACCTTTTTGCCAAATTTGGTGTAATTCCGTTCAGCAGTTCGAGCTGTAGCTGTGTCTAAAATTTCCTATGGGAATTAACATGGAGAAAACACGTTTTGGGACCCCCCTTTTTTCTCGGCCCCCGCTTGCCGAATCACCCCGAACCTGTCAGGATAGGAGCAGACCGGAGTGCACCACGAGCTTTGAAAATTTCGCGAAGATTCATCAACCGGCGCCAAAGTTATTGGAAATAGAATGTTGTGAATTTCCTATGGAAAATAGGTCCTAACTATAACTATCTACTGGCGACCGCCAGTAGATAATAAGTATAAATTTTCTATTCAAAACTCTGCATCTATGTACTATGACTATATATATTGACCATCACTGCAGCAGGCAAAGATATTCTACCTCCTGTATAAACATCTGTTATTGAAAGAAATACAACTTTTAAGGGTCAACACACATTAGTAGTTACCAGGCCACTTCACCCGGACACAAACACCTATTTTTCACATATTGCTTCTTCTTGGAATTGTTACAAAAACAGCATCTTGAATAGCAAACATTATTATGACAAAAAGACTTTACAAAGCACTTGTTCATCAATGCAGGGGGAAGGAACACCAATATTTCTAATAGAAATGGGGAGGGCATTGGAGGAGTACCAAGCGTTAGAGACCAGATTGGAGTTCGGGCCAATGAGCCTGAACTTAGTTTTTCTAGCAATCATGCAAAGCCAAATATGTGATGCATTAATCTACTTATTGGAGGCAGTCAAGCACTTCGCTCCTATACCTAGGTACTGTTATATTCCCTAGTTAGGCCCATGTAGTGAGGGTGCTTATTTCTTACATTGTCCTAAAAAATAACATTTCAGTGGTGGCCTTTTGCACACATTTGCATACACAACAATGTTGGATTAGTTTCTCTGAAACTGCTTTGTTTTTACATCCAGCTTCACACAACATTATCACGATGCCTTGAACATCATGTACTAGTCCTCTATACGCACAAGGTACAAAAGTTGTCCTATCTTGGTCCACGAGGCGACAGCGCTATCCACATATCCATAACATCACTAAACTAGTGTGCACATAGCGAAGGCTGCTTTTTATTATAAATAAAAGACATCCCGATAGATTGGTGCAGGAGGCACTTCTGCGACACCGAAGGTCCGTGCATGCTGAGAATCCACCATCCTGGGGATTCTTGGCTCTAAACCTACACACACTCTAGGTACACTTAGAGTAGGGTCCGCATTGTAGGAGTATGTTAAATTACCATATTGCATATATGCCTGCATATATTCATTGCTTCAGCACCATGGTAGAAATGTATCTACTGTTCACTCTTTTGGTGCTTGTATTCTCCTTTATTTGCTTCTGTCTCCTAATCACTGCAGCAAACGTATTTTATGCAAGAATAACGTTGGTTCAATTAATATTATTGAAAACGTCCCACTATGTATTCCCTGTATATTTTCCTGGGAACAAGAGAGCACGAGTGCCCGAGCGAAAGGTTCTGTACTGTTTCTGCGATTTCTGAGGAATCAGGGTTGTCATGTTCAGTGGTTGTCAGAAACTGTTCGCTCCCTGGTAGGTTAGGGGGGGGGGGGCTTACAGTGGCACTGTGAGCTAGCTGGTCTATAGTCCAACATATCCTGCTGGGGTGTCTGGAACCAGTCTAGACACCAAGCCCTTAGTTTCTGTTGTCCAAACAATGTGCAGATCCTACTGATTAGTAGGTACTACACAATAGTACTTTTGAGGCCCCAATGTGTTTATTTTGGAGTGCTGAAAGTGGAGCCATGTAGGTGTTATTGACAGCCAGCAATACAGATGAGCATGGGGAACCCAGGGGCCCAGAGGTCCCAAAAATTATTTTATATTTGAAAGGGCTATGTTTTACGTGGTCCATGTGGTGTAATCAGAATGATTTATAACATAAGATGCGCAACACCAAGTATTACAAATCTGTTCCACTATTGAGAGTTGAGGGTTTTGTGGTCAACTGTGTCTATTACCCTGATTTGGGAGGTGGCACTTAAGCAAGGAACTCTGCAACAAAGAAAAAGAACCTGTAAAGATTTCTGGAAAGTTATATTGCTTTTTAATAAGCTGTGACAGCTTATAAAGGTGACAGCTGGGCTCTGTGCATTCCCTTCCAGACAGTCACACAAGGGAGCTGGGTTGTGATATTTGCATTTTGATGACCCTTCACCAGGCTGATGAGCCTTCCTGAGTTAGTGGTGACACTTGCAACCGAATAGGGCTGTGCCTGTCTCCACACAAAGAGCTGCATCCCCACCTGTAGTGAGTCTGGAGCCAGGGCAGTAAAGGCAGGGACTTAGAGATCTTCAAAGATCTCTTTGAAGTCTCTCCCCACTTCAAGGGCACATTTGGGTATGCATGCTGGACCCCTGATACCACCAAATCAGAACTTTGCTGGAACCAAGGTCATTCTGCCTGGAAGAAGAGCTGCTGTGCTGTAGGAGGGACTGCCACTTTGCTACCTGCATTGCTGTGTTGGCCTGCTGCCTGCTGATTGCTGTGCTGTAGGAGGGACTGCCACTTTGCTACCTGCTCTGCTGTGAGAGTGTGGGAGTGAGAGGGACTAGACCTGCTCTCTACATCCTTGAACCTAAGTTTTTCCAACTGCTTGTTGGTTTGCACCTGTTCTCTGAAGTCTCAGAGACACAAAAGACTTCTTGCAATTCTGCTGGTAATGCCATCTGTGAGTCCTACCCTTGCCTGAGGATCCCCCTCCAGTTGTGAGCCTCAGACGTGGGTTCAGCATCTGTGTTGTGCAAAAATGGACACAGTGAACCCTTTGCGCCAATTGGAACCGATGCAGTGCCCTCTGATGCTGACCAAGTGCTGATTCAACAATGATGTCGGTCCCGACTGCGAGGTTTGACTTCAACTCAGCGCCCACCCTTTGACACCAACTTGGAAGCTCGACTTCAACGCAGCGCCAATCTTTTGACACCAACAGTGAGGCTCGACCCGATTGTGTGAATCGGAACCGACGCAGGGAGTCCTCGACCCTGACGCTTGCTCCATACAAGGTACTTTTTCAGCAGGCCCTGTGTGGGTCCTGTAGCCGGCCTGCCTTCCATCGCGGTCAGCCTGATCTTTGGATTTACTTCGGTCTAGCGCGACCTCAAGTAACCTTTGAGCGCTATTGATTTCTAAGCACTAGTTTTGGACTTAATTTTTAAAAATTAATTTCTTGATTGGATTTTGTCATTTTGGTCTTGTTCTACTCAGATAAATCTTCTCTATTTTTCTGATGTGGAGTCTTTTTGTAGTGTTCTCACTGTGTTACTGTAATTTAAGTGTTGCACAAACACTTTACACAATGCCTCTTAAGTTAAGCCTGACTGCTCTGTGCCAAGGTACCAAAGGGTGAGCACAGATTACTTTAGGTTGTGCATCGGACTTACCCTGATTAGGATTATAGCTCCTGCTTGGACAGGGTGTATACTCTGCCTGCCAGAAACCTCAGTTTGTAACGATACCCTTCTTAAACTGCTTCCTCCTCTCACACAACACAATCTACTCTGCCAGACTTCCCTTCCTATGTTCTGCTGCCATTTTCTACATCTTCACCCTGCTTTCTTCTTTAATGTGCTCCTCCATCTTTTCCTTTGACATGGCCTCTTCCTTTCATTCTATCTACCTTAATTCTTCCATCCTACTCCCTCCATTTCAACTATTTTCTCTTAATTGGTTTCTGGTGTTTCTCTTTTCTCTGACCTCTGTAGTGGTAATTTCGACTGAGTCAGAATGCTGGTTCTCAAAAATGTAACTATGGCATGTGTCCATTTGAGTGTAAAGCAGATGATCTTACTAATCTAACAAGCTTTAGTTTCAAGATCCCTTACTCTCTGAATATAAGTGGGCTTTGGCCTAATTCTGTGGCAGACACATTCCCTACCTCACCTCCCTCTAACTTCTTCCCAGACTTTACAGCTTGTATCTGCCTAATAAGCTGCAACATTAAAAAATGTAAAAATTATTTTCAAGCTCAGCTTCCATGATGAAGAGAGTAATCCCAGTCTCCATTCTGCCCCAGCTCTTGGGAATCTGTATATCAAACTCCTTGGAGGTTTACATAAGAACACAGAAATTCCAAATGATCAATACACATGTCTGTTTTAAGAGTTCCTCTCCCAATGAGGTCCTACATCTTGGCCCAACTTTACAAAGAGGTCAGGACTGGTTGACCACTCACCACTTAAAACTGAATTAATTATAAATTGAGTTTCTCCTTACCTCATCTTCACAGTTAACTCTAGAAGTTCAGTCCTGGATTGACTTGTGCAGTGTACTCGACTGCAAGCCTGCCATGATTGATAGCCCTAATTTCCTGTGCGTTATGGTATGTTATGTGTCTTTGTAAAGTGCACTATCACCTACGAGGGAATTCTAGCACTGAGCAGGTGTGTGTGCCTAGCCCTGCCTATGGTGGGTTGTTTATTGGAAAAGTCAGGTCTTAAGCTTAAGAGAGGAGGAGGCGTTGGTGTGGAGTGGTAAGCCAGTCCTTGCCTTAGGAGTGATGTGAAGGAGCACCGGTCCGCCTGATCTGGTTCTGTGTTTGCGTGGGATGTGTGTGAGTAGGAGTCCTGTAGAGCGGAGTTGTCTGGGTGGTTTGGTGACGTAGATGGGACTGTTCAGGTAGGTGGGGCCTAAGTTGTGTAATGCCTTGAATGTGAGTGTGAGGAGTTTGAAATGTGTGTGTTTGTGTATCTGGAGCCAGTGGAGCTCCATGATGAGTGGCGTGATTTGAGGTCAGTGTGGGAGGTTGAGAATGACTCTGGCTGTCGAGTTCTGGATGGTTTGTAGTCTTCTAGTGAGTTGCTTGGCGATCCCTGCAGAGAGGGTGTTCCTATATATCAACTTGCTGGTGACTAGGGTGTGATTTTCTAGTGTTGCATGGAAGCCAGTTGAAGGTTTCTCTGAGCATCCTCTGGGTGTGGAAGCAGGATGGGTGACTGTATTGACTTGTATGGTCATGTCCAGTTTACTGTTGATGATTATTCTGAGATACCTGGTGGAGGTGCTGGAAGTGGATCCGAGATTGGCTGGCCACCAGTGGGAGTCCCTTGGCAAGGCATTTTTGTTGAATATCACTACTTCTGTCTAGTCAGTGTTGAGCTTGAGACAGCTGGCTTTCATCCAGTTGGCTACGTCAGTCATGCAGGCATTGAACTTGTTTATAATATTGGGGCTCTTGCCCAAGATGGAGAGTATGTGTTGCATGTCGTCAACATAGGAGAGGATATTGATGTCAAGCGTGTGGAAGACGTTGGCCAGAGGGATCACGTATGCGTAGAAGAGGGTAGAGCTGACCGATTAAAGTCACTACGCAGATGAGTTTGCAGATTTCTGAGGAGTAAGGTGCCAAGCTGATAGCTTGTGTTCTATCCGTTATGAAGTAGCAGATCCAGCAGAGATTGGGTCCTTGGATGCCAATCTCGTGTAGGCACCTGATGGGGTGTGAGACCATGTCAAATGCTACAGTGAGGTCCAGGAGAATGAGGGCTGTTGTGTGCCCTCAGCCAAGGATCATGCAGATGCCGTCTGTGACAGTGATGAGTGCTGTTTCTGTAACAACCTAATCCGGTTAAATCAAACAGGGTTCTCCAAAGGAGCAGGAACATCTGCCAACCTTCTGGCCATATCTCATCTGTTTTACCATGGCAGGGCCACTAAGCAACCTCTATACCTTTCATTTATAGGCTACAAAACCGCTTTCGACTGAGTAGACAGAGGCAAATTATGGAGCAAGCTAGCCAGCTGGCATATACCCAACCACTTGCTTTTTTGAGGACGTGCAGGAATACAAATACTTGGGCGTGCTTCTGGACAGTAAAGGCACGTTCAAAACACATCTAGAGCTGATACGACGGAAGTCCATCTACCTCACAGCTGTATTTAAGCACATGAAAGCCGCCACCGGATCCTCTACCTACCTACCCTTGCTGAAAATATTTCAGGCAAAACTGATTCCCACCATTTTATATGGAGGTGAAATCTTGAGGGACAGGGATGGCACCTATCTGGGCCAAGTCATTGCCAGACTCTTCAAATCACTGTTTTCTCTAATGGCATACACATCCCCAGCCCAGCTACGCCTTGAGTTTGACCTAGTCAAACAATCAATGTTCAAACGCCTTCACGACGCCGGGATCCAAGAGAAGGCCCTGGACTGGACCACATCCTTCCTTTCCGGCAGAACACAAAGCGTCCGCCTCGCCCCCTTCCGATCCAAGGCCACCAAGATCATCTGCGGCTTACCCCAAGGCTCCTCCCTCAGCCCAACGCTGTTCAACATCTACATGGCACCCCTCGCCCACGTCGCCCGACAGCACAACCTCAACATCATCTCCTACGCCGACGACACCCAGCTGATCCTCTCCCTCACCAAAGACCCTCACACCGCCAAAGCCCACCTCCACGAAGGAATGAAGGCCGTCGCCGAATGGATGAGGACCAGCCGCCTGAAGCTGAACTCGGACAAGACGGAGGTCCTCATCCTTGGTTCCAACCCTTCAGCCTGGGACGACTCCTGGTGGCCAACATCACTGGGAACAGCCCCGCCACCCACCGACCACGTACGCAACCTAGGGGTCATCCTCGACCCCACCCTCTCCATGACTAAGCAGGTCAACGCCGTTTCCTCATCCTGCTTCAACATCCTCCGAATGCTCCGCAGGATCTTCAAGTGGATCCCCACCGAAACAAGAAAAACAGTCACCCAGGCCCTCGTCACCAGCAGGCTGGACTACGGAAACGCCCTCTACGCAGGAACGACGGCTAAGCTCCTGAGACGGCTGCAACGCATCCAGAACGCCTCTGCACGTCTTATCCTCGACATCCCCCGACGCAGCCACATCACACCCCACCTGAGAGACCTGCACTGGCTCCCTGTCAACAAGAGGATAACCTTCAAGCTCCTCACCCACGCACACAAAGCACTCCACAACTCCGGACCAGCCTACCTCAATAGACGACTCAGCTTCTACACCCCCACCCGCCAGCTCCGCTCGACCAGCCTCGCCCTCGCCACAGTCCCCCGCATCCGGGAAAACGACCGCCGGCGGCAGATCCTTCTCCCACCTCGCCGCCAAGACCTGGAACACCCTCCCCACCAACCTCCGACAGACCCAAGACCTACTGGCCTTCAGAAGACTCCTCAAGACCTGGCTCTTCGATCAGTAGCAGCACCACCCCCCTCTTCCCCCAGCGCCTTGAGACCCTCGCGGGTATGTAGTGCGCTTTATAAGTGACATGATTGATTGATTGATTGAATCAATAGCAAGGGAGGGCACTTTCATCAAGCTTTTTGTTACAAACTAAAGGGGGTTCCTTGGGAGACAATTTGCTCTCTCCTCTGGATAGAAGTGAATGGAAGGGCCCACTCCTCAGCCAGGTCATACCTTGACAGCTCCCTGGCATCACTAGCCCTAACAGACCAATGGGAATCCTTTAGCACTTACCACAAAATCAAAGCAACGGTTAACAAACGAGTCAAGATTCGCTCATTGCTTGTAGACAAGGAGCTCTTTGCTAAAAGAGGGCACGCTTGGCTTACACTGTCATCTTATACCGAATTAGCCCCCCAGCCATACTTAGGCATAGCCATTAAAGCGCAATTTAACACATCTGCATCTCCCCCCATGGAAGCGCGCAAATATGACTGGGTTATGCCGGCTACGTGGGTCAGCCCCTGAGACATTGATCCACCAGATATGCATCTACAAAGGCAACATGGAAGACTGAAAAAGCATGCTGCAACCCATCTAGAATTAGAAAGGCCTTCGCAGCTGCAGGCCTGCAATTTTAGCTTGCTTTAACTGGAAGGACATGCAGCTCAGCTGCAGGCTCGCAAAAGCGACCATCAGCCGTCATGAAAAACACAAGAGACTGTAGCTGAGTTGCACAGGAAGGAAATATAGTCTTTAGATTTATGTATCTATGCACTCTTTTAATTTGCTATTTGTTTCATATTTGTTTGATATCACTCTCATGAAATCCTCTTCCTTATATATCACATAGTTTTTATTGATGTTTTAATTCAGGTCTTGCAAGCATTCAACATCCTAGCTCTTTATTTTATTGCCTCTTTTTATAACTTACTTTTTGATCTTATTTTTATGGGAAGCTGTTTTGAACCATTCGCACTTGGTGCAAAGGTTTATAATTAACTGTGCACTTAATACATAAACTGAAACTGAAACTCAGTGAGTATGAGTGCCGGCTTTCAAACTCAACGGGCCCGATTCAAAAAAGTAATCTGAGACAAAATCCTAACTTTACGACTTTTAGTATTCACAAAGGGCATTTAGGAGTAGTAAAGTTAGGATTTTGTCTCAGTTAAACTTAAAATTTGGGCTTAAGCTTAACTTAAGACCAAAACTTAAGTTTAACTTAGACAAAATCCTAACTTTACTACTCCTAAATGCCCTTTGTGAATACCGAAAATCGTAAAGTCAGGATTTTGTCTCAGATTACTTTTGTGAATCGGGTCCAACGTCTTTGAGGGATTTTTCAATTGATTCCAGAATAAGACCTCAAAACTCTTGTCCGATATCCTGTGCTGTCAAGGATTAATTAGGGCAACACACTTTTGACCAGCGTTCCAAGTGTTCACCTCGTGCACTAAAGGCAGTGTTACACACTGCAGCACAATTCATGTTTGGTGCAAAAAGACATGACCATATAACATTAGTGTCCTTAACACTTTAATGGCTTTCCATGGAAGCCACAACTTTATATATGATGACACACTTTACCCATAAGGTTCTACAAACCTCAGTCTCTCAGTACTGTGCTCATATCGTTCGTTGCATAGTACAAAAGCTCTTCTTAATCTCTAATATCCTAAATTTTCAAAAAGGAGCTCAGAATGGCATCATTCTTTTTGGCAATTGACCTGGAATTTGGAATTCTCCCCTCTCAGGCTTACACATCGCCTCTTCTCTGGCTTACTTCGAGACTGAGCTGAAAACTCTTCTCTTCTAAGACACTTTTAGTCAGGGGTCAGTTAAATATGTCTTTCTTTCTGATGTCTCCCTCCATCTCTACTCTTCCTTTGACTCTCCCCTTTATGTTCCCTGGCTTTCAGCATTTGCATGTCGCCCTCTTTCTACCCTCCCACTCCCGTGTACTTTACTTGAATTTTCACCTACTTCCCTGTCCCATTTTGTTGTTCCTTGCTGCCTGCACACATTCAACTTCTCACAGCGTTTACTTTTCTCTGATCTCTGCATCTCAACTGTTTTCCTTACCTTATATACCTGTTACTGGAATCACTGCCAATATTTTATTTTGATATTTTATTTGATTGATGCACCAATAGTGTTTCATTTCATTTTATTTACGTTTCACATAATTTCTCTCCCTTTCATAATTGTATTATCTTTGTTTGACGGTCTTATTCTTGTGGTTGATTCTCTGTTTCTTACATCTTTGTCCTTTCTTTCGTAAAGTATTCAGCCCATGTTCACAAAATAGAAAGTTGCACAAATAGATAAATGAATACATACATGTCAAGGGTGTTTACAAATCTTCAAAGATGACCACTAACTGATTGTGAGGCGGTCTATGAAGAGGTGCAGTGACAAATAAAATGTTCTGTTCAAAATGTTACATATTTCCATCGTTCTGGATGACAGGCATAGGATTTTGAGATGAAGCCTTTATAAAATCACATCCATTCCAACTTAACATTCTGTGGCTCCTAGCAGATAGCATACCAAACAGAATATGGAGTCCTTTTTTTCATACAGCCCTCTCTCCCTTTCCACACCACCTCCTTGTTCCTTTGTAAACAGTGTGTTAGGCAAGAGCCATCTTTTCTCAAGTGGAGTGTAAGAAATTGGATTATTGGTTGAAGGGGGTGAGAACCCACTTCAGATAATCAACACAATTGCTGTCAAGGTGAACCACAAAAAGTCACAGCATAAACCTGTGCTTAACCCTCTGGTAGTTTGGCACAAAGGCAGTCAGGCTTAACTTAGGGGTAATGTGTAAGGTACTTAGGAGCACTCAAACAGTGAAGTGAAAACACAACCCAAGAAGAATCCCAAATCTATTTAAATCAATAGAGTTTATTTTAATAAAATGACACCAAAACAGCAAAAATCCAATCTCAGGACCGGAGTTATGAATTTTTAAAGTTAAAAAAAAAAAAATAGTGCAAGAAGGTGCGAAATGCCAACTGCAAGTATCTGGTAGCACTGGACCGAAACAAGGTTAAAAGCTCAAGCTGACCACGATGGAGCACGGGCCGGGTACAGGACCAGGATCAGCCTGCTGGGAGTGGTACCTTTTGTCCTTGGTGTGGGAGCTGCTATATGCTGTGATGCAAGGCTCTGGGTTGCTCTGATTTGGGTCCACATAAGCTAGTGATCAGGGGCTGCACAGTACTGAGGCTCTGCATCGGATCCGGTGAAGCTGAAGATCAGGAGTTGCACCGTGCTGTGATTGAATGCACTGCATCGAATAAGGTAAAGCAGCCGATCAGGAGCTATGCGGTGCTGCAATGCGAGGCTCTGCGTTACTCTGCGACAGATTCAGAGAAGCAGCTGATCAATATCTGTGCCATGCTGCGAAGCATAGCCCTGCATCACTCTGTGCCGCTCTACATCAGAACCCATGAAAGCATCAGTTAAATAGGGAAACTACACTAGACAAGGGTCCAGGACCTTGAGGACAGCACTTGGGAGTTGGACTCACTCACACAAAGGCCAGCAGAAGAAACCAGGTCAGGTCCAGTGGGTATGCTTAGCTGCAAAGCAGGAAAGGCATCTGGAAGTTACAGACCCAACCACAGCATGGAAACTGCCCTCAACGCTGCCACAGATGGCATCCGCATGAATCTAGACAGAAGAGACACAGCGGCCCTCATCCTCTGGGACCTCTCTGGAGCATTTGACACAGTCTTCCACCCCATCTTTATCCAATGCCTCCAAGACATTCGGAATCCAAGGACACACACTCCGATGGACCTGCTCCTTCCTGACCCAGTTAGTCAGCCTGGTATTGTACACCTCAGACGCAAGCGATCTTATCTGCTGAGTTCCGCAAGGATCGTCCCTGAGCTCGACCCTCTTCAACTCATACATGATCCCTCTAGCGAGCATCATCCGCTCTCATAAGCTCAACATCCTCTCCTATACTGATGACATGCAACTCATTCTCTACTGAACGGACAAGACACCCAGCACTCGGATCAAGTTCAATGCCTGCATGATTGAAACCGCCCACTGGATGAAGACCAACTGTCTAAAGCTGAACACAAACAAGACTGAAATCATGCTCTTCGGGAAGAACACATCACAGTGGGACTCCACGTGGTGTCCAACAGAGCTAGGACCAACACCCACCTCCACCACCCATGCCAAGAACCTCAGGATCATCAACAACAGAAAACTCAACACGGCCACCCAAGTCAATGCTGTCACTGCCTCATGCTTCTGTACCCTGAAGATGCTGAGGAAAATTTTCAAATGACTCTTAATCAGCACCCGGAAAACCATCACACATGCCCTGGTCTTAAGCAAGCTAATCTACGAGAACACCCTCTTTGCTGGGATCAACAGAAACTCACCAGAAGGCTGCAGACCATTCATAACTCTCAGCGAGAAGCACTCTCAACCTCCCAATTGCTCCACATTTACAAGCAAGCACAATTCAAACTCCTCACCTACACATTCAAGGCACTACATAACATTGGCCCAGCATACCTCAACAATCACATCTGCTTTCACAAACCTTCCAGACACATCCGCTCGTCCAGACTCCTACTTGCACAAATCCCACACATATGGAAAACCAAATCTGTTGGTCGAGCCTTCTCCTACATCGCTCCTAAAGTGTGGAACAGCCTGCCGCTACACATAAGAGCCTCCTCCTCACTTCTTGAATTCCACAGAAGCTGAAGACCTGACTTTTTGAGTAGTCCCGCTAGCCACTAGGTGTGCCTAGACTCACACCTTCTCAGCTCCAGAATGCCTTTCCGGGTGATAGTGCACTCTACAAATGTGCATAACATAACAAGAGGATTTTACATTGCAATTAAAATGAGTGTAAGTATTTCTCTAGCTGTTCCCAAATGTAGTACTTACTTAAGGTAATAAGGTAAACCAGTGTTAGTCTATGGGAGGTCAACCTTGCCACAGAGAAAAATGACTTTGGATGTTTTTCACTGCCAGGATACACTTTTTAATAACTTTGCACCATGCCTTCTGAGCCTTTAGGGCCTACTTTAGGGGTGGTGTATCAGCATTAAAAAAGGAAGACTTATGCTTGACAAAGGGGTTATTTTGCCATGTCGAAATGGCAGTGTAAAACTGCACTGCAGGCTGCAATGGCAGGCCTAAGCCATGCTTTTGGGAGATACTGTGGTGGGTGGCATAATGAGTGCTGCAGCCCTCTAGTAGCATTTACTTTTTAGTGCCTTGGTACAGGTAGTACCATATACTACGGACTTAGTGCTAACCAGGTGGATACAAACCTTACAGTTTAGAGGAAAGATCACACACACTTTACCACTGGTTGGCAGGTGTAAAGTGCACAGAGTCCAAATGTCAACAAAAACGTGTACAGAAGGCAAAAGTCGGGAGAATGTCAAGCAAAAGATGGTAATTTCTAACATTGGGAAAAACTAATATATCAGATAGCCAGATTGTAATATCAGAGATTCTGTTTGGGAGTCATGTGCTTCCCACTAGCGTGAAAAGTTATGTACACAATTTTCAGGTTCCATAAACCTTTTGTTACATGCCTTGTAATGTGTTTACAGCCTCCAAAATTCATCTTTAGATTTACAGATGAGTATCACAGAAAATATGGAACTCGTCAGCTAAAAATTCCAGATCCACCAGATTTGGTACACTTGATAAAGAAGACACTTTAATTAAGCGTGTGAATCCATATGATTATCTAGACCTGGCATGCTTACTGAGTTGCATTAACATTACTGGAAAACCTGCTTTGAGTCATATTATGTTGAACCACACGACTTGACACAAACATGCGTGCTGATAAAGCCATGTGTGCTGCAACCTACAAAAAGAGCCGGCACAGAAAATAGCGCACCATATAATAACATGGAGAGGCCACAGCCCACTGGAAAAATATGCACAATTCCTACACATTCCCTCAATCCATCTCTGCCCTTGATCCATGCACTAATACATACAATTAAGAAAGTCATTTGTGCATTCAACTTCATCTTACAAATGACCTTTTTAAAGAGTGTATAACGGGGTTTGTGATTAAAAAGATGCATATTTACACTTGTAAAAAGATTCAGGTGTACAATATTTTTCATGGGAATAATTATTTTCTAAGAGTGGGAAGCAGGTCCGGGGATGCAAGCTTAGAATAGTTTGTGCACACCCTCAAGCTAGTGAGTACGCACAAACCTTTTCTCTGTCCATTCTTATCATAGAAATAGTCAGAGAGACATTATTTTGTAAGGGCAGAAGTAAATCAGTGTCTAGGGTGGGAATTTCTTGTTACTTACCGGTAATCTTCATTTCCCCGATTAGGGTCCTCCTCGTCCCAGTCCTAATATAGTGAGGCAGTCCTGCCTCCAACCAGCCAATCAAAATGCTTTAAACTTTAAGGCAAAGGTCACATAAGCCCCTCCCACCTACCGCCATGCCTGTTATCAACAAGTCCTAGACACAAACACAGCGGGAGGGAGCGAGGGAAGAGGACTGGGACGAGGAGTACCCTAATCGGGGTAATGAAGATTACCGGTAAGTAACAAGACATTACCCCCTCATGGGTCCTCCTCGTCCCAGTCCTAACATAGTGAGGAACTCACAAGCAGAGAACCAAGAAGAAAAAACACAGGACACCAGGGATCCATGCAAATGTACAAAATTTAATCAAACAAAGATTAATGAACAGCAGCGTCAAAACGCCAACAGCAAAATTGTCAACAGAGGCATGTAAAACATCAAGGCGATAATGCTGAACAAACGTGTGATGGGATTGCCAACTGGCCGCTCTACAAATCTCCTGGATCGAGAACCCCGCCGCCTCAGCCCAGGAAGCGGACACAGAACATGTCGAACGACCCTGCACCTGAGACGGAGGAGGCAGACCCACAGACTTATAGGACGGGCAGACAGCCAAACGCACCCATCGACTGATCGTAGAAGTAGAAATAGCCCCACCCCCACAGGAGAAAAACAGGGCAGGAGAAAGCAGAAACCCCAGAGAACGCTGGAGGTAAATCTGAAGAGCCCTGCGAACATCCAAAGAAGGAGGAACAACGGAATCCCCCACCGTAGGCAAATCAGGAAGGATCACCTCCTGCTGTAAATGGAACTTGGAGGAAACCTTAGGCAGAAAAGCCGGGTCAAGCTGCAAAACAACCCTATCCTGCAGGAACTGCCAATAAGGGAAGAAGATAAGCAAGGCACCCAACTCACCCAACTGTCAAGCGGAGGTGATGGCCAACAAAAAGGCCACCTTAGCGGACAACCATAACAAGTCTGCCTCCAACAAGGGCTCAAAAGGGGGCAACTGCAGACCCCACAAAACAGTAGGCAAATCCCAAGAAGGCACAATCACAGGAGAGGCCGGACGACGAAGCCAAAAGCTCTGAAGAAGCCGACTCACCAAAGGGGCAACAACCTCCAAGGAAACCCCCGGACCCCGACAAGCACGAACCGCAACCCATTGAGCTGACAACGTGGAAGGGGAAAGGGCCTTCAAAAACCCATCCCAGAGAAAGTCAAGAACAGAAGCCGGATCCCCAAGCACAGGATCCACACCATGCGAAGAGCACCAAGAGGCAAAAGAGCCCCAATGTCTCCCATAGCACTTAAGGGTCGAAGGCCGACACAACAGCAGTATGTCATGGGCCACCACAGAAGAACAGCCCAAAGACTCTAACGTCAGCTGCTCAAGAGCCAGGCCGTCAGATGCAAGCGACGAAGCCAGGGCAGAGACAGGAGCGGATACTGAAGCGGAGCCGGGACTAAGGGAAGCCGGACAAACCTGTCCCCCGCCAGATGCATCAGGAGGGGAAGCCAAAGGCGGCGAGGCCAAAAAGGAGCAATAAACAGTCTCCCCCCGAATCTTCTGCAGCACCCTCAGGAGGAGGGGAATAGGAGGGAAGGCACACAGAAGGCCCGAAGGCCAGGGAATCGAAAGAGCATCCACCGCCCAAGGCTGAGGAAACACCACCTCCGAACAAAACCTGGGGAGAAGAGCGTTGTGAGGGGAGGCAAAGAGATCGATTCAGGGAGTCTCGAACCGAAGACAAAGGTCCCAAAACAGAGGAACAGAGAGATGGTACAGAACAGTGGACGGAAGGTTGCGGCTCAAGGCGTCCGCATGAAAATTCAGATGCCCCAGAATGTACACAGCCCTCAAGGCCAACAGGTGGGATAACGCCCAGGCACAAATCACGGAAGCCAGCAGATTTAGAGATGCGCACCTGGTCCCTCCCTGGCGGTTCAAGTAACGAGCCACCTGATTGTCGGTACGAACCAACAGATTCGCACCGTGGAGAGGAACCTGAAAGAACTGCACCGCCTCCCAAATGGCCGCCAACTCCCGCCAGTTCGAGGAACGGGTGCTGTCCCTCGGAGCCCACTGACCCTTGGCCTCCAAGGACCCCAATGTGGCTCCCCAACCCCAAAGACTGGCATCCGTAGTCAACAAGAGGGGAGGAGGAAGATGAAAACGCACCCCTTTCTCCAGATTGGGAGTGCAAAGCCACCAGTCCAAGTCCTGAACCAGAGCAGGAGAGAGAGGAACCAGAGTCTCGTACTCCGCCCAGGAGGGGTCCCACCGAGCCAACAGATGAGTCACCAAGGGCTTGAGATGCAGGCGAGCCCAAGGAACCACTGCCGTGGTGGCAGCCATAAACCCCTGGACCCACAACCAAACCCGAGCCGGGGCAGAAGGGTGACTCAACATGTCCGGCAACAGAGTCTGCAGGGAAAGGATCCGAACAGGAGGGAGAAACACCGCCCCCAGAGTGGTGTCAAACTGACCCCTGATGAACTGAAGTCTCTGAACAGGAACCAGATGAGACTTGGCCAGATACAACTTGAACCCCAGATCCTGGAACAAGGCCAACGTAGCTTCTAACGCCAGAAGAGCTTTAGGAAAAGATGAAGCAGAGATCAGACAATCATCAATATAGGAAACCACGGAGAAACCCCGATAATGCAAAACCCCCACAGCAGGAGCCAATACCTTGGTAAAAGTCCTGGGAGCAGTGGAGAGGCCGAAAGGCAAAACTTGAAACTGGAAATGCATCCCTTGGACCGCAAACCTCAGGAACCACTGGCTGGATGGACCGGAACGTGAAAATAGGCGTCTTCCAAGTCCAGAGAAGCCAAAAAATCGCCCTCCTGGATGAGGGGAATGACAGACTGCAAGGTGACCATCCGAAAATGATCCAGCCGCACCAACTTGTTCAAAGCCCGGAGATTCAGAATCGGGCGGAAGGAAGCCTCTGGTTTTGGGACCAGAAACAGAGTGGAATAGAACCCCAAGCCCCTCTCCTCCACCGGAACCGGCACAACAGCCCCTTTTGACAATAAAAAGGTGACGCCTGACAACATGGCAGACTGCTGCACAGGGTCCTTTGACAACGGGGTAACCCAAAAGAAGTCCAGAGGGAGAGGACCCCGGAAGGGAATCTGGTAACCCATCCTGATGACAGACAAGACCCACTGGTCGGAAGTCACACCTGACCAACGGGCCAGAATTAACCGGAGCCGAGCCCCCACCACGGCATAGTCACTTTTGTCCAGCACCCGGGGGATGCTGCTGCTGCTGCAGCTGCTGCTGTTGAGGCCGGGGCTTATAATTGAACGCAGCCCCCCGACCACGGGCCTGACCACAAAAGGGCTGAGAAGACAAAGTCCCCTGAAACCCCTGTTTATGGAAAAAGGATTTCCTCATTGGCACAGGCTGAAAAGGCTTCAACATCTTCTTCTCCTCCGCAGACCGCTGCACCATCGTGTTCAAATCGTCCCCAAAGAGACGGGGACCCTCAAAAGGCAGCTTATGGACCAAGGCCTTCTGAGCAGTATCAAGACGCCAAGGCTTGGTCCAGAGAGACCTCCCACCAGCCACCGCTGCCCCGGCAGCCGAGGAGAAGGCCCACAAAGAATCAAAAGTCACAGCAGAAAGGAACTGCGCCAAGACCTCCATCTGTGCCAAGACAGGAGTAGGGTCCCCTTGATCCTGTAAACAGTCAAACAATTTCTCAAAATCCTTGAGAAGGACCTGCGAAGCATAGGCCGAATAAGTGCTAGCACGCACCCCAAAATGAAAGCAGCATAAGTACGCTTGAGGACGGATTCCACCTTCCGCTCAACAGGGTCCGACAGGGAAGCCTCCTCTAAAGACAAAGAGGAAGACGAAGAAGAAGCCATGGAGGACAAAAGAGAATTGACTTTAGGAACCGGAGGGTACTGGGTGTCAAAGTCCGCCAGGCGATGTCGTTTCCCCAGAAAGCGAGGAATTCCCTGCTTGTCAACTTCAAGCCATTCCTTAGCCAGAATATCCTTTAGGACAGCATGAACGGGCAAGTCATCCACCACAGAGGAACTATATTGGGATTAAAACCCCTCATCAGATAAGGACTTAGGGTCAAAACCCAGTACCTCCCGAATATGGACCAACATGTCCGAAAAAACCTTGCCCAGAACGTACTTCCACTTAGGGGAATTGTCCATGTCCTCATCATCATCCTTAGATTTTTTAGCCGCAGGTTCGAGCAGCGCAGACTGGACAGCAGAATTAATTAAATCCTGCAAATCAGCCCTGGAAATCTGCAAAAGGTCATCCTCCTGCAACTCCTGGACATTATGCTGCTTGGACAAGGATTTTGCAGGCACCGGAGAGGAGGCCCCATCACTCATGGCGAGAGCAGGAAGAGCAAACCACACAGGAAGCCCAACACACACACCAGGAAGTGCCCAGCAACTCCCATAAAATACTGCCCCCAATTAACCAAGTCCCGTGAAACACGAGACTTGGAAACCTCAAAGGACAGCCCTGCAGCCTCCCACCCAGCCACAGAACAAAGCACCATGGCCGCAGGAGCCGGACGCTGCTGGAAAACCCCAGCGCCGGAACGACCCGAGGCCAGAACATAAGTAAAAGCTCCCCAGGCCAGCACATGCGCAGGGAGCGTTCTGGCCAAGGAGCTCCGGTGCGGCCGCGCGCAGAAATGCAGTAGGAAACATTACAGACATTTAGATTAGTAACCAAAAAGCAATTAAAAACTCAAGGCACCGCAGACACAGCCCGCCCAACTCGGAACCGGCAACAGGAGACACGGAGAAATCAGCGTTGCGACCGCCGTCGGACAGAAAAAAAAACAGGCATGGCGGTAGGTGGGAGGGGCTTATGTGACCTTTTCCTTAAAGTTTAAAGCGTTTTCATTGGCTGGTTGGAGGCAGGACTGCCTCACTATGTTAGGACTGGGACGAGGAGGACCCATGAGGGAGAAATGGGTGGAAAACACACACAATTGGTGGGGACTGAGATGGAAGAGCATCTCTAAGAAGAAATACATGTTCTGCATGGCTAAATAGAAAAAAGTGTTAGAAAGTGCTCTGGCGCTAAATTGGAGGCTTTCTCATGAGCAAATATACGAGGGCACATTTTTACCCCTGAACATGACACTGAGAAAATAATACCAGCAGTACCACTGAAAAAACTGTGCCTTTCACAGCTTCCCAGGAGTACTGTGGCAAACCTTTGTGGATTCCAAAAATGGCAGACACATGCTCCAGGCATAAGGAGTGTATCTCAGTGAATAGTTTTCTGAATAATTTGAGGAATAGATCCATAGATAGGAATGTGTCTGTTGTCTGGGTAGATATTCTCCAGAATTCTAAATAAATGATTGGTGTGCCTCCTAAATATTAGGGAATATTGTGGGAATTACTATTTTAGGCAGAATATCCAGGGACAGAATATTGAAATATGTGCAGATTTTCATATACCGAGTTCCACATATATGCAACTTCACGATACACATATATTCAAGGTATGTAGATGTGGAATCAAGAATAGTAATTCTATACTCCCTCTATATGCACTTACTTTTTGATATTTTGTCCCTCGATATTTTGTCTATTATATAATGATACTACGATATTCCTACTCTCGATATTCCATGGAACACTTGAAGGAGTTTCAATTAAAACACATTGAACGTGTTATCACGGCTTCAAAAATTATTGTACTACATCCTTGTTCTCATTCTCATGGTGTTAAAGGCCATCCCATCATATTTTGTGTTTCACCAGTAGTCCCCATATTTGTTTCCACATTCATCCAATGATCAATATATATTATGGTGGCCATTCAGTGTACATATCTTGAATGGAATTCTACACTTCACATCTATTAGGTGAGAGAGGCCTGCATGTCTGCTCTACATGAAAGTAGAAATTGTTTCCAGGCTTTTGGTTGCTTCTTGTGGGTAGTGGCTGGATATATTTGATACATGTCCTTACCAAAATTAGTAGCAACTAAAAGCTGGTTAACAAATATGCTTACGGATCAATGACATTAGTGTCTGCATGCATATCTTCATGACAAGTCTCACGTCCATGTCCTAGCTAAACAGTCCCACATTGCACTTTGTTATTCATGATGATTACTTTCATAGTTTCAGTGAAATTTCAGTGAAAGCACTCAGCATTCCTGCGGAGCATCACCACGGGCACATTAGAGCAGTTCACTCAGGCGGCCAAGAAATCCGCAGGGGGTCACCAGGGCAATGAGGGGACGGGCCCCAAGGGGCCTGATACTACTGTGATACTCGGAGCCATTGCCTAATCGCATGACCCTCTGGAGGCCAAGATATGGGCGGTCGGTACCGATGTTATGCTGCTTAGACAAGACTTGGGTAAGGCTGTGGACAGGATAGCAGGTGTCAAAGTTCAAGTTTTCTCATGTGGAAGACACTTTGGCTGCAGAGAGCGATCACAAGACTGGTTTCGACGTCTAAAGAACTAGCTGCACAAGTGAAGGATGTGGAAGGGAGAGAGCGGAGGAACATTCTCTGCTTTGTAGGATTCCCTGAGGGATGCAAGGGGTCCTCCCCAGAAAAGTTCTTAGACCAATGGCTGATCTCCCTTCTTCTAGCTGAGTCTCTGTGACCTTGCTTTATTATCGAGAGAGCACATTGGGCTCTGGTCCAGCGACTGCCCCAGGGTGTCCACCCATCCCATTCACAAACAAGACATTGCCATGTTTCAATCCCAAAAAATCCTGATATTTCTTGACTACACTGAACTTGACCAAGATCACTGGAAATCCTTTCTAACCACCAAGAAACGACTGAGAGACTTGAAAATCTGATTTATGATGCTTTACCCCACCATGCTCAAGGTGCTTATCTAGGAAAATACATTCTTCTCCGACACTCCAGAGGAGTTGTTTCAGTGGATGGATGATAGCTTAATCCGCAGCCGAATACACCATCACATGGGGGCTCGGCCTCCGCATGCCTCTGGGGCGCTTTAAAGCCCATGGATGGGGTAGACATCGATCCCGTTCCTCATGGAGTGACAGACCTGAATGCCTCGTGGACCGTCAGAAGAATGACACTCTGGTAACCCTGACTGGAGTGCATGAAGTTCATGCGAGGACTCCCGTCCTGGCCCAGTAGCAATACGTCTGATCACCGCCATGCGCTTGCCACTGCAGTGCATGGAGTGACATTGCCAAACAGCTGGGGCTACTCCTGAACTACAGAGTCTGAAATACATCCTACAAGACAGCCGGCATGGTTACTCTTTGGTTGTTCGGCAGATAGGCACGCTCATGATGACCAGGCGGTGCACCCCTTTTGGTGAAGGAGACCCACAGCTCTAGTGCCACTGTAGGCATCAGATTGGAGCTGGGTTACTGCATTTAGATATGTTGGGGGGTTACATTGGGGCATGCTGGCAGTGATGTCCGGTTGGCGCGGCTGGGCATCTTGCTCTGTGACAGATTCTTCATGGCTTTGAAGTATCGTGAACTGTTGTTGGCATATACCTTTGTTTGTTGTTCTATTGGAAGTCTGCTGGCCGTTTGGGGCAGTTTCGGCTGCAATCACCTCCCCTACATGCTTATCTCCCATAGATGGCCGCTGGTAGGGATACAACCCTAGACTTGCAGACTTGCTTTGTGTCCTGGAACATTTATGGCCTGCTAGATAGGATCAAAAGAACTGCGGCCCTTCGTACTGTGAAAGGGCTATGGGCAGATCTCCTCTTTCTTTAAGAGACCCACCTCCTTGGGATTAAAACCCCCTTTCTAGCCCAATGAGCATACAAACAAGTATTTCATTCAGGGTTTGTGAGGGGCTCTAGAGGGGTGGCGATACTGATGAGGGGGCATCTTCGTTACACCATCACCAGAACATTGTTCATTCCAGGGGCAGATACATGGCAATCACGGGCCAACTACATGGGAGGCTGCTGTCACTGGTACATGTTTATGCCCCACCCTCACTGACTACATCCTTCCTGGAAGCAATAATGAGATTACAGGGCGAACTTCCACTGGGTCCTTTGGTGTTAGGGGGAGGTTGGAATTTGGTAGTGGACAAAACGATAGACCGGCTTTGGATGCCCCAGAGTAGGTGTGCCGCCCCATCTTTATTGCAACCCTTTCTTGAAGCCTGGGGCCTCAATACCTCCTGGCAACTCATCCATCAAGGCAATAGGGGATACATGTTTCTTTCTGGGGCACACAACACTTCTTCCCACCTTGATTATTTCTTTATATCTAAGACAGATGCGCACAACCTAATAGATATACAAATCCTCCCTAGATGCCTCTCTGACCACTTCCCTTTCTTATTTACTTCATGGTCGGACCAACAGGAGACCCCCCTAAGGTAACCACTATCGGCATGGTCTCCCCAGGGCGCTAAACTCACTTCACATATCTAAGACATTTTAGATCAATATCTCACATAAAAATCGAGGCACAAAGACTTCCCCAGGTATCTTCTGGAAAGCGATGTTGGCTACCCTGAGAGGATAGATTACGCACTACCTGACAGCTACAAAATGCAGAAAGCAGGAGGAGGTACAAGAGCTGGAGGTGCGGATGTGCCAGCTTGAAAGGCATTATGCTGCTGACCGCCAACTCAGCCGACGTGGGGACACTGACTTAATGCAAGCGTGGCTCTGCAGCCTTCTATTAGAAGAGGCCAAGTTGATGTTGCTTGCAGCGCAATCATTTATCTATCAATGGGGTCACAAGTCCAGTAAGCTCCTCCAACATCTTTACTCTAATATCACGGTCCCATTCTATATTTAAGCAATCCGACGGGGCATGATATTATTGGGGATGCTGCGACCGCCCATCAATTCTTGCAATACTCTGCTGGAATGTAAGATTGCAGTGATACTCTATCTGAGCCTTAAATTTCAAACTTTACAACTGACTTACCCCTGAAGACACTCAGATACTGAGAGTCAATCGTTGGAAGGGGATCCGGCCAGCGGGGAGCTCGCAGCAGCACTGAACCGACTCTAAATCGGCAAAACACCGGGACCCACAGGCTTTCCCAGTGGATTTTTTAAACCTTTCATGTACAAACTAAATACGGCCTTTGAGAACGTCGTAACGGAGGTGACCGGGAGTGTGTGGCTCACACTTGCTTTTCGCAGGGCCAAAATAGAAGTAATCCTGAATGCGGGGAAGCCCCTAGATAGGTGCGCTTCCTATAGACCCATCTCCCTTCTTAATGCAGAAATCAAAATCATGGCTAAGGTGCTGGTGTTTCACTTGATCAAAGTCCTCCTTTCCTTGATACATCCTGACCAGGAGGGGTTCAAGCCTAAGTGGGTCACACGCCAAAATATTAGATGAGTCCATAATGTTATGGCCCTGGCAGCTCAGCTCAACTGACCCACAGCTATACTTCTGGCAGACATTGAGAGGATGTTCTGCTCCATCTGCTGGGCTCATTTATTCACCCTTCTTAAATGGCTTATCTTCGCCCCCGAATTCATAGCTTATGCAAAACTCCTATGTTCTGACCTAACGGCGCATGTCTGGGTGGGAATGGCTGTGTCTGAACAATTCCCTATATGAAGGGGCACACAACAAGGGTGTACACTGTCCCCCTTGCTGTTTGCTATAGCTAGAGAACCCCTTTCAGAATGGCTGCAACTTGATGCACAACTGTCGGGGTTTGAATGGGGTTCAGGCCCCTCGGACAGGATTGCCCTTTACGTGGATGATGCGGCCATCTTTCTAACAGAACCACAGACATCGGGTCCATGAACACTTCAAATCTTGTGGATATTCAGGGATACATCCAGTCTAGTGCTCAACTTGAACAAATCCACTATCTTCCCAGTCACGGCTCAGCCGCACGATTTGCATTGGGCAGCCAATATACCGGTGGCCTACTGGGGGTTTCAATATTTGGGGGTGCTACCCCTGATACTGCACTTGCTTGGACAATTAACATCCTACCATTGTTAGATAGGCTAATAGCTGACATAAAGCTTGGTCAACACTCCCACTATCTCTACTGGGATGATTCGCCATCCTTAAAATGATATCACTTCCTCGTCTCCTATGACAGCTGCAAAACTACCCCTATGCCTTGCCTAAATCATTTTTCTCAAACAGTCATTCCTTACTTATGAGCTTCCTATGGAACCAAGGGGCTCCCCGCATGGCTCTCACTAAATGTTTTAAATCAAGCTACAATGGGGAATAGCTGCAGCAGATGTCAAAACCTACCATAGGGCCTCTCGTCTTATAATCAGTAATGGGTTGTGATACAATACTAGGGGGGGCGGCTTATGCCTATGAGAATGGGTCCTCCAAGGCATAAGTAGGCACCACCTACTTTATGGAGGGAAAATCCCTGCAACAGTGCCCCCTGCCACGAAGTGGTACTCCAGACATGGAAGACAACCCTGAAGGCACTGGCCTGGGATAAGCGTCACATGGGCCAGGAGCCTATGTGGGTGGGCACCATGCTTCCCCAGGTAGTCGCGCTGCAAGGGTTCCATGGATGGGCACCATTGGGATCTCCACACTGGGAGACATGCTAGAAGGTGCGACACTCAAAACCTACCAAACCTTACAAGATGAATATGTCCTCCACCATAGTCAACTTTTTCGCTACCTACAGCTGCGTCACACCCTCATGCCCTATATTGCATATTTGGAAGATCTCCCTGAATTACAATCTTTAGAGGCCAAATTGCTGTTGGGAGACTTAGGTGATCACAAAGTATTGCAGGTCTATTGCTCCTTGATCCGGAACATACCAGAGACATTTGCAGTACTGCGCTCCACATGGGATCAGGACCTGGGCACCCTGCCTGATGAGGATTGGACAGAAGCTCGGGTGTCTCTAAGGTGCACAGCAATAGCCACCAATTAGCGCCTCATCTAGTTAAATTATTTACAAAGGACATGTTTTACATGGCACAAACTGTATCAGATTGGTGTGATCGCCTCGTCTCAATGCCTGAGGTGTAGAATGCATGCGGGAGACTTCCTATATACCACGTGGAGGTGCACACTACTCCGCTTATTCTTGGAAGGCATTCTGACTTGCTTGGAGCATGTTCTGGGCTAGCCGACACCGTGGGACCTGAAGCTCATTCTTTTGCATATCATAGATGTTATGCAGGTGAGCCCGATGCCCTGCTGCTGAGGCACGTCGCTCCTCCCCCTTCCTCTCTTCTGAATGCTTCCGGGTCGCAAATGCGGCGAGACGCGGTGCTGGGCGCAGTGGCAGAACAGAGCAACGCTAAGCCGAGCCCAAGGTCGACATTTGGATCTTTTGGAACGTTGCAGCTGGGAAAAGAAAAGTTCTTTGCACCCCCCGAGGAGATGGAAAGACCTCCGTGTGACATGGCGTGAGCAGCTACACATGACTGACTGGCATTACATGAGAAGGACCTCAGTTATGCATGTATAGCTGCTCTCGCCATGTCACACGGACTGGCATTCCATGAGGTAACGGGGCGCGGTGCGGTCTCTGCTCAGGGTCGCCATTAAGGTCAGAGAAGGCTCTGGGAAAGGGGAAAAAAAAGGACACAGAAACTCGACCAGGGTGTTTGCCAGGTCATTTGTGTGCTCTCAGTGCTCTCAGCGGACTGCTACTTGTAAGGTCAGATGCCCCCACAGGCTTTGGTTGAGGTGACTCGGGGGGTCGACGGCATAATGGCTTCAGCTGAAGAAACTGTTTGAACCCGCTGAGAATAACCTCAGCTGCCCTTGGATCATTTCTGCAGTCTGGTGCCTTACCAGATACAGGGTTTAATAGCTCAGGAGAGAGCTAAATAGTCTGAAGGCCACGATTGGGAATTATGCTGCAGATGCTCCTGAGAGGTTCAGCAACATGTGTAAGAGCTTCAGCTGAGGACCCCTATCCTCCACCGCTGTCTCAGAAGGCAAGGAGAAAAGCAGCGCAATCTCGCATTTTGGCAGCGAGGAGAGGAAGAACTAACCAAAAAAAGAGTGGGGCAAGCAGTACCGTGAGCTCTGGGATGAATCTTACACTCCCAGGTTCCTCCCTCCGTGACCTACCTCCCCAGGGACTCCCTCAGGGTCTTCACCGGAAATAGATGTCAGTAGTAGTGACCCTGGCGAGGAGGACGCTGCGGCTACTTGGACGACCCAGAAGACGGCAGGTGTGGCGCTAGACGTGGCACTGGGCGGGGCTGCCCCGCGGCACTCCAGCATTCAGCAAGTAGACAATGAAGGCATTAGCGAGGCTGGAGCTTCACAACTGGCTGTAAGAAAAATCACTGAGCTCAATAACTGGACTCTCGAGGTAGCCAGTTCTCTCATAGACTTTCCTGTATAAACTAAAAATCGCAAGTTTAGCCAATTGGTCACCAAGGTGCCCCTGCTTTATCAGACACCACTTGGAGAGACTGCTCAAGTTAATCAGGAAATTATATTGGGCATGACTTCGGGACATAAAGGACAGTCCGCCCAAGGAAGAGGCCCGGACATGTCTATACAGTCTAAACAGTCTGCACAGTCTATGCAAGGGGCAGGTCTGGTCGCACCTATACATGAGTCCATATTATCAGGTGACCCAGGACTCTTGTTTCCCTTAGTACAGCACAGTCTCGTGATACAATCTAGGGTCGAAGAGCTGGATTTGTCTGGTCTGCAAGGGGCTGGAAGCAGCTATGCCGAGGGGAGCACCACTATAGCCCAGCCTTCACTGGTCTCGACACACCAGATGCAACAGCTCTTCAAGACTATCTTGGGAGAAATACAGGACTGTAAAACCTTGCAAGCCCAGGAGCTCTCTCTAATACATCAGATATTAGACAAAATTGAGTCTATAGTCCAGCAAATACCAGAGCGATTCAAGGAACTGGAGCAACATGTCTCTGACATTGAGGACCACTCTTTGTCAAGTGATGCTGATATTGCCTCTCTCCAGAAAAAGCTTCAGGCCTCGCAGTTAAAGATGGATGAGATGGAAAATTATGCTAGACGTTCAAATCTGTGCTTCACAGGGATTCCGGAGGATAGTGAACCCCTTGATGGTCATTCTAATCCCGTGGCTTATATAGAGTCAATGATCAGAGATCACATACTTAAGAAAGCACCAGAGGACCTTACCGTAATGCGGGCCCACAGAGTCCCCTCCCAGAAACTCCCGGGGGCTAAGTATCCCAGGACGATGATTGTGAACTTTTCTGATTACCGCATTAGGGAGGCTATTTTAACTAAGGCGATCCAAAAGAGGGGCATTGTTCTACCTAACGGTGCCAAAGTGAGCATCTTTTCCGATATGTCAGCATCTGCAGCACGTAGACGGAGGGACTTTGTGGGTATGATGAGTCAATTCAAGAGTGCGGGAGCACAGGTTTCAATTGCCCAGCAGTCTAAACTGAAAGTTCTATGGAAAGGAAGGTTCCTTCTCTGCTCCACTCTTGAAGAAGCCCAAGAACTTCTACAAACGATTACTCAAGCAAACAGAAAATAATGAAAGGAAGACTATTAGAGCGGTGGCCGTTGCTCAGATTCCTGGGTCTGTATTCAGCAATGGAAATTTAAGCATGATCTTTTTGCACCTTAAGCACTTTAGACACTTAGGCACTAAGTTCACTTTAGGAACACTTTAAGTGTATGTATGTCTGTCTGCCATTTGCACTTTGCTCCCCGCTAGGGGGGAGGATGTACTGGGTACAGCTGCTACTACCGTTTTTTGCTATAGGTATTACTCTCCTTTGCTATAATTGTCCAGTTTTGGAGTTCTAGAACGCACTCTGCACTTTATGCATTGTGCTTACTTTCAGTATTGCACTATTGCACTTTAATTTTCCTCCCCTTATGAGGAAGATATGCTACTATCTCTGTGGGACTGAGAAAAGCTTGCGGCAATCCTTTTTTTTTGGGGGGGGGGGAAAGTATTGGATATTGAAGGGTGTTTTGTACTTTTAATCTTTACCTCTTGAGAAAGTTGCAGTACTGTTACAATAGGTTGTCCAAGGGAATGGAAAATAACAATACTCCCTCAAATCACTGTGGTTTACATACAGTAATGGTAATTTAAGCTTGTTCTTTTTGCACTTTTGGCATTTTAGACACTCAGGCACTAAATCCACTTTAATTGTGTGTATTTTTGCCATTTGCACTTTGTTCTCCGGGGGGTTGATGTAGTGGATACAGCCGCTAGTACTGTTTCTGTCATATATACTATTCTCTCTGCTATGAGTATCCAGTATTCAAGAACTAGATTGCACATGGCACTTTATGCCCTGTGCTTACTTTCAATATTGCACTATTTAAAGCACAAGCACCTTTTGACAACGAAAGCACTTTATGTTGGTAATACCTTGGGGCCTACTTAATTTTATGGTATTTTGCACGGAGGGGGTTGGACGTGCAACTAGGAGCCATGTCAAGGCGCCTTTGTTCGTTGGGGGGGCTGGGGAGGCGAGGTAAGGGCTACCTCCCTCCGCAGATAGCCTGGGGTGGGAAGGGGTGGTGGGGGTGGGGGGTGAAGCATCACAAAAAAATGGGCGATTGAATAGCGGGCAAGCATGGGATAACAAGCAAGAAAGTAACATAATCAAGTTCAGGGGTCAAGGGATATACAGCAGTCTCTATGTCACTAAGGGGCTATATGTAACCTTATCATCAGAGCCAGTACAGTTTGAAGTATGGCGAAGGAGAGAGTACATCATGTACTTGTTAAGGTGGCATGGTTTATTTTGAAGAATGACACAACCATTGAAGGTAATTTCTTGTAATGTGAATGGATTTTTAAATGTACAGAAAAGAGGAGCAATGTTAAAATGGCAGGATCCTTTTCCCCTCAGATGATTTTTTTACAAGAGACACATTTTAAGTCTAATTCCCCTAACCTTTCTCTCCCCAAGAAGTATGCTCACGCGTTTTTTGCTTCGGCACATGCGGCGGTATGTGGGGTGGGTATTCTACTTTCATCGGCGCTAGACTGGGAGCTGGGAAAGGTAATTCGGGATGAGGGAGCGAAGTCTCAGTTAATGGAGTAGCCCTTGTGCTGCTTAACAATTACGTGCCAATTTTTGATGACACGCAGGCCTTGAAACAGATTTATGATTTGCTGTCAAAAGCTCATGGTTTTATAGTTATGGGTGGGGACTTCAATTTTATTCAAGATCTTGGTTTGGACACATCCAATAAGGGTAAGCAGCAATTAAAGCCAAAGACAGCAAGATTATTAAAAATTATGAAAGAAGATTTTGCTCTATTAGATCCATAGCGGATGGACCCACCCAGGCCTTACTGAGTTCAAGTGCTACTCAGCTAGACATAAAACAGCATCTAGACTGGATTTTTTTTTGATAAGTAATCATCTTACAAGAGGGTAATCTGCTATCTTTTCTAACTCATTCTCAGATCACTCCTTCGTCTCCTTGGTAGCATATTTACCCGCCCCTAGGAAAAAAAATAATAGCAAGTGGTATTTTGATAAAGCATTGCTCTCGGACCCAATATGGATTGCTGAAACCCGTGATTTTATACAATGGTTTTTTAAGGAAAATGTTAACACAGCATCAGGTTTTATGGTCTGGGAGGCTTTTAAGGCTACTTTTAGGGGACGGGTTATTGCATACAGGGCAAATCTCTTCAAACTAAGGCAACATAAGATTGTAGGCCTTCAGAAGGCTGTGGATCGGGCTAGGGGAGTTCTTATGTCTAGGTCCCCAGAAGATATTGAGGCAGAGGCTCTCCAGCAGGAACTACTAAGGGCGAAAGAGCAATTCAAAAACTTTTTTATTCTTGAGGAGATTTCTGGACGCAAAGCATCTCAACAAAAGGTTTACGAAGAGAGCCAACACATAGGTAAATTTTTAGCCTGGTCAACAAAAACGCATCAGAGTAGACAAATAATCCCACAAATAAGGGATCCCAGCACTGCGAGCTTGGTTTATGATAAAGATAGAATAGCTGAAATCTTTGTGTCTCATTTTAGGAAGATCTATGCGGAATACCAGCTAGTTAACATCCAGGCTCTTGTGGATTATTTTACAACAGTCCAGTTACCTATGATCCCCGAAGAAGACTGTAGAGTGCTGAATGAACCGATTACATTGGCAGAACTAAGTGAAATTATAAAAGAAATGGCTAGTGCTAAGGCAAGTGGTAATGATGGGATACGGATTGAAGTCTACAAGTTGGTTTAAGAGGAACTTTCTCCCTTCTTGGTATCCCTGTTTACTCAGATAATGGATGGACTGCCTGTCTCGGACAGATTTAAGGAATCTGTCGTGATCTCTATTCTGAAGAAGGATAAGGACCCTAATGACCCGAGCTCCTACTGCCCAGTAAGTCTATTAAATGTAGATTATAAGCTGTTTATGAAAATTTGGGCGAATAGGATCTCAGGCTGTGCTCAACAGGTAATACATGCGGACCAAACAGGGTTCCTGACTGGTAGATCGATGTCTGCAAATACATTCTTTTTTATTCAAGCTATCGACTATTTTTCAGCTACGAAGGATAGTGCTGCCATTTTAATGATGGATGCAGAAAAGGCATTCGATCTGGTGGATTGGCAGGCCCTCTTTTTCATCTTAGGGAGGTTTGGCCTTCCACTCTGCCGGATTGAGATGTTAGAAGGAATCTATAAGGGAGCAAGCGCAAAAATAATCATAAACTCAGATCTAGCGGGAGAAGTGGTGATAAGGCGGGGTACTAGGCAGGGCTGCCCCCTTTCTCCCCTTCTATTTTCTCTTTTTATAGAGCCACTGGTGATAATGATTCGCTCCAATACATTAATTCGGGCTCCTCTAATAGGAATGGCAAAAATTAAGCTGTTTGGCGATGATTTGATCTTGAACTTGAACCCAGACAAGGCGAACATTCAGCTGGCCCTTGGAGAGATCCAAGCGATACAAAAGGGGATGATGGACGGAACGTTTGAGCCAATCAAACACTCACCCCCAGTCAACTGATCTGGGTTTAATCCATCATCATTCTTTAGCTCACTCCACCACCCCAGTTCAGACATGGCCATATGCAAATCAGTCTGACCCTGTGCCTCATGGGAACAGTCCAGCCCGAACTGCCAAGCCATGTCTTCCCTGGACCGGAAACAAGCATCCTAGGACCGGTTTCTGGCATTCCAGCCGTCATCAGCCAGGCTTGCTTGAATCCAGTGGCAAAGTGAGCAAGGGACCCACGTCTGGGTATACCCCCGCCAACTTAGGGCGAACAAAGCGATACAAAAGGGGATGATGGACGGAACGTTTGAGCCAATCAAACACTCACCCCCAGTCAACTGATCTGGGTTTAATCCATCATCATTCTTTAGCTCACTCCACCACCCCAGTTCAGACATGGCCATATGCAAATCAGTCTGACCCTGTGCCTCATGGGAACAGTCCAGCCCGAACTGCCAAGCCATGTCTTCCCTGGACCGGAAACAAGCATCCTAGAACCGGTTTCTGGCATTCCAGCCGTCATCAGCCAGGCTTGCTTGAATCCAGTGGCAAAGTGAGCAAGGGACCCACGTCTGGGTATACCCCCGCCAACTTAGGGGCGAACAAAGCGATACAAAAGGGGATGATGGACGGAACGTTTGAGCCAATCAAACACTCACCCCCAGTCAACTGATCTGGGTTTAATCCATCATCATTCTTTAGCTCACTCCACCACCCCAGTTCAGACATGGCCATATGCAAATCAGTCTGACCCTGTGCCTCATGGGAACAGTCCAGCCCGAACTGCCAAGCCATGTCTTCCCTGGACCGGAAACAAGCATCCTAGGACCGGTTTCTGGCATTCCAGCCGTCATCAGCCAGGCTTGCTTGAATCCAGTGGCAAAGTGAGCAAGGGACCCACGTCTGGGTATACCCCCGCCAACTTAGGGCGAACAAAGCGATACAAAGGGGATGATGAACGGAACGTTTGAGCCAATCAAACACTCACCCCCAGTCAACTGATCTGGGTTTAATCCATCATCATTCTTTAGCTCACTCCACCACCCCAGTTCAGACATGGCCATATGCAAATCAGTCTGACCCTGTGCCTCATGGGAACAGTCCAGCCCGAACTGCCAAACCATGTCTTCCCTGGACCGGAAACAAGCATCCTAGGACCGGTTTCTGGCATTCCAGCCGTCATCAGCCAGGCTTGCTTGAATCCAGTGGCAAAGTGAGCAAGGGACCCACGTCTGGGTATACCCCGCCAACTTAGGGCGAACAAGCGATACAAAAGGTGATGATGGACGGAACGCTTGAGCCAATCAAACACTCACCCCCAGTCAACTGATCTGGGTTTAATCCATCATCAATCTTTAGCTCACTCCACCACCCCAGTTCAGACATGGCCATATGCAAATCAGTCTGACCCTGTGCCTCATGGGAACAGTCCAGCCCGAACTGCCAAGCCATGTCTTCCCTGGACCGGAAACAAGCATCCTAGGACCGGTTTCTGGCATTCCAGCCGTCATCAGCCAGGCTTGCTTGAATCCAGTGGCAAAGTGAGCAAGGGACCCACGTCTGGGTATACCCCCGCCAACTTAGGGCGAACAAAGCGATACAAAAGGGGATGATGGACGGAACGTTTGAGCCAATCAAACACTCACCCCCAGTCAACTGATCTGGGTTTAATCCATCATCATTCTTTAGCTCACTCCACCACCCCAGTTCAGACATGGCCATATGCAAATCAGTCTGACCCTGTGCCTCATGGGAACAGTCCAGCCCGAACTGCCAAGCCATGTCTTCCCTGGACCGGAAACAAGCATCCTAGGACCGGTTTCTGGCATTCCAGCCGTCATCAGCCAGGCTTGCTTGAATCCAGTGGCAAAGTGAACAAGGGACCCACGTCTGGGTATACCCCCGCCAACTTAGGGCGAACAAAGCGATACAAAGGGGATGATGGACGGAACGTTTGAGCCAATCAAACACTCACCCCCAGTCAACTGATCTGGGTTTAATCCATCATCATTCTTTAGCTCACTCCACCACCCCAGTTCAGACATGGCCATATGCAAATCAGTCTGACCCTCTGCCTCATGGGAACAGTCCAGCCCGAACTGCCAAGCCATGTCTTCCCTGGACCGGAAACAAGCATCCTAGGACCGGTTTCTGGCATTCCAGCCGTCATCAGCCAGGCTTGCTTGAATCCAGTGGCAAAGTGAGCAAGGGACCCACGTCTGGGTATACCCCCGCCAACTTAGGGCGAACAAAGCGATACAAAAGGGGATGATGGACGGAACGTTTGAGCCAATCAAACACTCACCCCCAGTCAACTGATCTGGGTTTAATCCATCATCATTCTTTAGCTCACTCCACCACCCCAGTTCAGACATGGCCATATGCAAATCAGTCTGACCCTGTGCCTCATGGGAACAGTCCAGCCCGAACTGCCAAGCCATGTCTTCCCTGGACCGGAAACAAGCATCCTAGGACCGGTTTCAGGCATTCCAGCCGTCATCAGCCAGGCTTGCTTGAATCCAGTGGCAAAGTGAGCAAGGGACCCACGTCTGGGTATACCCACGCCAACTTAGGGCGAACAAAGCGATACAAAAGGGGATGATGGACATGGCTTGGCAGTTCGGGCTGGACTGTTCCCATGAGGCACAGGGTCAGACTGATTTGCATATGGCCATGTCTGAACTGGGGTGGTGGAGTGAGCTAAAGAATGGTGATGGATTAAACCCAGATCAGTTGACTGGGGGTGAGTGTTTGATTGGCTCAAACGTTCCGTCCATCATCCCCTTTTGTATCGCTTGGTCGCCCTAAGTTGGCGGGGTATGCCCAGACGTGGGTCCCTTGCTCACTTTGCCACTGGATTCAAGCAAGCCTGGCTGATGACGGCTGAAATGCCAGAAACCGGTCCTAGGATGCTTGTTTCCGGTCCAGGGAGACATGGCTTGGCAGTTCGGGCTGGACTGTTCCCATGAGGCACAGGGTCAGACTGATTTGCATATGGCCATGTCTGAACTGGGGTGGTGGAGTGAGCTAAAGAATGATGATGGATTAAACCCAGATCAGTTGACTGGGGGTGAGTGTTTGATTGGCTCAAACGTTCCGTCCATCATCCCCTTTTGTATCGCTTGGTCGCCCTAAGTTGGCGGGGTATGCCCAGACGTGGGTCCCTTGCTCACTTTGCCACTGGATTCAAGCAAGCCTGGCTGATGACGGCTGAAATGCCAGAAACCGGTCCTAGGATGCTTGTTTCCGGTCCAGGGAAGACATGGCTTGGCAGTTCGGGCTGGACTGTTCCCATGAGGCACAGGGTCAGACTGATTTGCATATGGCCATGTCTGAACTGGGGTGGTGGAGTGAGCTAAAGAATGATGATGGATTAAACCCAGATCAGTTGACTGGGGTGAGTGTTTGATTGGCTCAAACGTTCCGTCCATCATCCCCTTTGTATCGCTTTGGTCGCCCTAAGTTGGCGGGGTATGCCCAGACGTGGGTCCCTTGCTCACTTTGCCACTGGATTCAAGCAAGCCTGGCTGATGACGGCTGAAATGCCAGAAACCGGTCCTAGGATGCTTGTTCCGGTCCAGGGAAGACATGGCTTGGCAGTTCGGGCTGGACTGTTCCCATGAGGCACAGGGTCAGACTGATTTGCATATGGCCATGTCTGAACTGGGGTGGTGGAGTGAGCTAAAGAATGATGATGGATTAAACCCAGATCAGTTGACTGGGGGTGAGTGTTTGATTGGCTCAAACGTTCCGTCCATCATCCCCTTTTGTATCGCTTGGTCGCCCTAAGTTGGCGGGGGTATGCCCAGACGTGGGTCCCTTGTTCACTTTGCCACTGGATTCAAGCAAGCCTGGCTGATGACGGCTGAAATGCCAGAAACCGGTCCTAGGATGCTTGTTTCCGGTCCAGGGAAGACATGGCTTGGCAGTTCGGGCTGGACTGTTCCCATGAGGCACAGGGTCAGACTGATTTGCATATGGCCATGTCTGAACTGGGGTGGTGGAGTGAGCTAAAGAATGATGATGGATTAAACCCAGATCAGTTGACTGGGAGTGAGTGTTTGATTGGCTCAAACGTTCCGTCCATCATCCCCTTTTGTATCGCTTGGTCGACCTAAGTTGGCGGGGTATGCCCAGACGTGGGTCCCTTGCTCACTTTGCCACTGGATTCAAGCAAGCCTGGCTGATGACGGCTGAAATGCCAGAAACCGGTCCTAGGATGCTTGTTTCCGGTCCAGGGAAGACATGGCTTGGCAGTTCGGGCTGGACTGTTCCCATGAGGCACAGGGTCAGACTGATTTGCATATGGCCATGTCTGAACTGGGGTGGTGGAGTGAGCTAAAGAATGATGATGGATTAAACCCAGATCAGTTGACTGGGGGTGAGTGTTTGATTGGCTCAAACGTTCCGTCCATCATCCCCTTTTGTATCGCTTTGGTCGCCCTAAGTTGGCGGGGTATGCCCAGACGTGGGTCCCTTGCTCACTTTGCCACTGGATTCAAGCAAGCCTGGCTGATGACGGCTGAAATGCCAGAAACTGGTCCTAGGATGCTTGTTTCCGGTCCAGGGAAGACATGGCTTGGCAGTTCGGGCTGGACTGTTCCCATGAGGCACAGGGTCAGACTGATTTGCATATGGCCATGTCTGAACTGGGGTGGTGGAGTGAGCTAAAGAATGATGATGGATTAAACCCAGATCAGTTGACTGGGGGTGAGTGTTTGATTGGCTCAAACGTTCCGTCCATCATCCCCTTTTGTATCGCTTGGAGAGATCCAGGCGTTTACAGAGTTGGGGGGTTACAAGGTCAATCAGTCGAAAACTTAGCTTCTCTTATTCAATTCATCGGGAGCCGATCTCCCTGAAGGAATGAAATTTCTGCCTTTAAGACCTATTAGATACTTGGGCCTATACGTTACAGCCAACTTCTCTCAACTTTTTCACTTAAATTATGTAAAAACACTTAATAAAATAAAAATCTTTTAGATAGATGGTCGCTTTTACCACTGACCATAATAGGCCGAGTCTCCCTAATAAAGATGTCGATACTTCCCTTGCTGATTTTTCTGTTTTTAAATCTCCCTTTAAAAATACCAATCTTATATTTTAACGAAGTAGAAAAAGTGATCCGTGAGTTTGTTTGGGCAAAAAAAAACCTCGGGTTAAGTTATCTATTTTACAATTGGACGTAGAACAGGGGGGGCTTGCACTACCTCATGTATCTACTTATTATCAAGCTGCGCTACTTAGTCTAATAACGCAACTAGTGGCCCCTTCCTCGAATTTTGACAATTTCTTATTTAGTCACATGTTAACAGAAAGTGCAATTAAGTTACCCGCATTCCTGCGCACCTCAAAACTACCTAAAAAGACAAGATATAAGGTCGTGAACATATTTCTAAATCGCATGCAGCGGTTCGATAAATTTTACAATGTTCCAACATGTCATGCATATACCTCTCTCCAAGACTGTGAACTATGGGTCTTCAACTTTCGCGTAAGGGATTGCAATCATATAATATGTTAGGCTTTTGCAAGCTAGGTGACTTCTACAAAGGCACTAATTTGATAACATGGGAAGCTTTTGTTGCGCAATTCAGTCTCCAGGGCCGTGTTCTCTTGTTAAGCTTCAGGCAGATAAAAAAGCTTTCTTTCGGATAATTATAAAATAGTCAATGAGAGAGTAAGAACAATCTTAAAAGCAGCCTTCGAGTCGAATTTAACTGGTATTGGTAATAGGTACTGGTTACTGCGCCAGGATATAAATAAGAGCCTCGTTGAAACAATGCTCCCTAAAATTGCTCAGGAATCTAATTGTTGGTTTAATATTCAGGAATGGCAACGGGTGTGCGAGCTCGGGCATAGGGCGCTGAGGGCGGCCAACTTTAAAAGGATGTCCTTTCTCTCAAGGTGGATGGTGTACTATACTCCCCTCAGACTACATAAATGTTTTTTTTCAATCCCGAACACATGCTTTAGATGTAATCTGGCGGAGGCAGGTGACTGGACACATATATTCTTCACATGCCCTAGATTACAACATTTCTGGGAGGAGGTGTTCAGGTTTATCAGTCTCTCTATGTCAATGCTAATCCTACCATCAACATCGCTGGCCTTATTTGGCTTTTCTTATGCAATCAGTCAGCTACCAAAACATAGGCAATATTTTGTTTTCACGGCCATAGCGGTAGCCAGATCGTTGGTATTGCAAAATTGGCGATCCCAGAAGGTGCCTACAGTGGGACAGTGGCTTCTTAAGCTGGATCGGGCCTACCAATTCGAAGTGGCCTACGCGAAAAGGGTAGGGGCGCTTCGTAGATTTAGGCAGACTTGGGAGGGCTATGTTTGACCATATATACAAATGATAACATGTAAAAGAGGCTATCTCTGGCATAATGTAAAGAGAGCGGTTTCAATTCAGAATCTGCGGGTTTTTTCTTTTTTTAACTATCAAGATGAGGCCAGCCTGTAGCAATATTTCTTGTATCTTTGTACTTTGTGGGTGATAGTCGGATGTGCTCTATAGATTGTTGGTTTTACATCATGTAAAATAGAATATGAATTTGGACTATTTATTGTCTTTTTTTAATATGAGATTAGGTATTATGTAAGCTTATCTTTTGTATGTACATTGATTATCATGTCTGCTAATCAAGCCCAATAATTTTTTTTTATTTTTTTAAAAAGGATGTTATTGAAATAAACCGGTATGATTCAACATTCTGGGTGGGCCTTACGGTGGCAAAAAAGGATATTGCGCATTAGTGGAAAACAAAGATCCCCACCGTCGATTGGAGAATGGAAGAGGGGCATGGACTGGTGGATGGTCAGGGAGCAGCCGGTTTACGAGGCTAGGGCGTGCCCTCAGAAAAATGTAAAACATATGGGGCGCTTGGGCAGCTTACAGAGGCATCATTATTACAAACAGACATTCCAGTGTCAAGAACCTTGATAACAAACGTCGGACATAAAAGGGACTGCAGCTATGCTGTAGAAATCCTCAAGTACTGGCGGAGGTGGGGGAGAGAGTGGGGAGGTAGGAAGATTGGGGGTGCAGCGCTTCCATTGTTCTGGATTTATGTTCTCATCACATGCAAAACATCATAAAAAGTGTTGTACAACAATTCATTAGCTAACTACTGCCATAAATTAGAAAAAGGTGAGAAAGGAAAACTGGAGCAAAACAGCTTTAATAATGTCTGTGAAAATGAACAGACTCAAGCTTCAATGTAGCAGTCAATTAAAGGCAATACAACTTTGCAGGAAAAAGTGTAAAATTAGGAATGTGTCTAAATGTTTGTGAGGCTTTTCTAAATGAGACTGTGGCACAAGTTAGGCCAGTTCATGAGTGTACAAAGTGAGCTAGGGAGTGTGAATGAATCGAGACAGACACCATTACCTTTATAAATGGATATTCCCAAGAAAATTCATGCTATCTGGCAGTGGTTGTCTTGAGGCTGTAGCCAATCAAATGTTCATCCACCTGGATTGACTGAGTGGGAGTTCATGGTTGAAAGGACTGGCAGCTCTGAGAAACTGTGATTGGGCTCAATCACTGGAAGAAACCAGAAAGGTCATTTCAATTCCGGGCCCGAGTTGTTTCAATGTTTTTTTTTCTCCGGAAAACATCTACAGATGTAGGTGGTGAAAAGGTGTGATTTGTGATGCTGGATGTCACTCATAGAAATCCTATAATCAGTGCTTTGCAGATGTTGGATCCCACAAATCAGATTGGACTCCCTAAGCTGCGTGACGTACGACCGAGGTCTGCAACATCGGGCATTGAGCATAGCAACAGGAGGCAGATTACTGCACTCTCCCTTTGAACAAGTCAGGGGATTTGCTTTCCCACATCTGCCAGGTATGTTTAGTTCAAAGCCAACTATGTTGCTGGTGAGAATAGATGTTTTAACCACCGAGACAAGAATTTCCTATATATTCCAATTGCTTATATCAGGCTAGTTGGCCCAGCCCAGCTCGCACCACTTCGCTTAATCTGCGGTGGTTTTTCAGTTTCCTAGAATATGCCCCAGCTTCATGGCCTCGTGCAGGCTGCTTGATCCTCGATTTGGAAAGGGCCTTTGATTCTTTGGAGTTGCCCTTTCTGTTTGCAGTAGTGCCCCATTATGGCTTTGGTGATAGATTCTTGAGGCTTATCCACACATTGTACACTCTGCCGTTAGCCAGAGTGAGAACGGGCTCCCATATTTCTGACCCAATCCACATAGGGAGGGGCACGCGCCAAGGGTGTCTACTCTCTCCACTGCTCTTCTCTCTAGGAGGTGGAACCTCTGGCAGCTCATCTTCATGTGCAGGGCGGTGAATGGGGAATACCCCTAGGAGATGGCATCGATTCAGTTTCCCTCTATGCAGATGCCCTCCTTATTTACCTAAGGGACATTTTTTCTATTCCTGCTGAGATCACTTGCATTCTTCGTCCGTTTGCTGATCTCTCTGGCTTGTGAGTCAATTGGGCTAAATCCTGCCTCTTCTCATTGTCCCCAACCAGGCCTGACCCAGGCCTCAACCTGACTGCACTCCCTCTTACATGGCAGCCCACCACGTTCAGGTACTTGGGAATCCAAATCTATCTTTCGTCCGTAGATATATTTGATGGAAGCTTGACGCACACCGCCACATCACCACGTGCCCAGATGGCCTTCTGGAAGACATTGCCCTTGTTGGCGGTGGGCAGATTCGCTCTGCTAATGATGGTTGGGCTCCCTCATCTCATGTATTATTTTGTTAATTTGCCCTTATAGATACGCGCTTCCATTTTCCGCTCCTTCGAAAGTGTGATCAGGAACTTAATTTGGAATACCTCCCAACGCCGTATGGCTCTCGCAAAGCTTTATCAACCCATGGACCATGGGGGACTAGCACTACCTAACCTTGTGCAGTATTACTTGGCGTCCCAACTTCAGTGGGTGGCCGCTTTGCAGTTGTCTAACACCGCCTCAATGCTACCAGCCTGGAGTCTGCCTAGTATCTTCTGTATTCCACCCCTGAGCCAGGCCACTGCCACCCAAGCCCACACTCCTATTAGTTGCGCACTGCTGCTTTAGGGGCAGCCTCTGTTTCACACGGCAGGCTATCCCTTATGCACCAGCTTTGGCACCCCTAGTCACACTGCACGGACCACACGCTACCACTACGGCAATTTATCTGTTTGGAATGAGGTGACAATTCAGTCTGTAGGTGATCTCCACAGGGACAGGATGCATTTGTTTTACGAGTCGCTGGTGGAGGAGGATGGCCATCCCTCTGGGCAATTTCTCCTGCACACATCACTTGTGGGGACACTGGGACATAGCTGGGGCGTTATGACCTGCAAAACCCCTTTGCACCAAACTATATAGTACCTCCATATTGGCATTTGGTTCACTGGCTAGCTGGGTCTTTGCACTCAAACATAGCGCCATTACTCACATCGCTTCGTGGACAGTGGGAGGCAGACCTCAATCGCCCCTGCACAGACAAGGAAAGGTCCGATCTGTTGGAGGACCTTAATCTCATTCCCTGCAATGCCCAATTTAGGCTGATTCAATTATACATTGTGCACAGAGCCTACCTCATCCCTGCCCAAATAAACAGGTATTTTCACTGCACAGATGCTTCCTGCCTCCGGTGTGAGATGGTGAATGCTGATCTTATACACATGCTCTGGACCTGCCCGCACTTACAATGCTACTGGCGGGGAGTGATGAGCCGCATAGCTCATTGTACTGACAGTGTTCTCTCAAACACATGGGAGGTATGCGTTCTGGGACTTTATCATAGGAGCAAGAAACACGAGGTCATGATCCGGTTAATTGATTTGGGTCTATTGTTGGCCAAAAGAATGGTCACCCGCAGATGGAAATCACCCAACCCTCCGCACCTTACAACTTGGATGCAGTCATTCACAAATTGGGCGCAGGCTGAGAGCGTTGCCCTACACTGAGAGGACAACTTAGGACTTCGTGAACACCCCATAGCCAGCAACTGGGATACCATTATGGCTGCCTTAGACACTAATATACCTGATGCTTCCACAACACCAGACACCCAGCTGACCTGTGGTGGAGAGATGGGGGAGGTAGTGCAAAATATGCTTCCCCTTGTGGCAGACTCCCCTGAAATGCTTGCTCAAGGTCCCGCGTGCCCCCAACCAGCAACACCTAAAACTATAGCGATCCCAGCAACAGATGCATGAACTTGGTTCAGTAACCAGATACACGATGCCGGTTGATGTGATGTTAGGTCTAACATACTAGTTAGTATCACTACTTTTTGCTGTTCTTGTTATACTTGTTTGGAATACTCGATTGTTTATATGATATTGCAAATTGTTGTCCCCTGTGAAAAATGCATACCCTGACTTGATAGCGACTCTCATTTGTTTCATTTTATCTTGATAGACTGTAGAAATGCCTTCTGTCTGTTACTTCTAAATCGGCTGTACAGGTCATAAGCTTGATGCAAACGGCCTGCACACCACACTGCTGCCAGCACAGTTTGTCTTGATATTGCTGTTATTGCCATCTAATAATGTACCACTGTCAGTAGGTATTGGTAATGTGTTATGTACTATGGCATTCTCAAAAAAAAAAAAAAAGCAATAAACAGATTTCAACAAAAAATCAGGCTAGTTGGCCCAGCTTACTATTTTATAATTGAAAAATCTAAGGGTCTGATTTAGAGTTTGGTGGATGGGATGCTCCTTTACAAATGTGATGGATATCCAGTCTGCTGTATTACAAGTGCACTATATCCTATAACACTTGTAATATGGCGGATAGGATATCCATCATGTTTGTGATGGAGTTTCCCAGAAAAGTTTGCTTCTTTGCATCATGGTACATGCAGTGCAGAATTTGCGCTCCCCTCAGTGTTGACTGCTGTGTCAACACTACAGTCAACCCTAAGGGGAGCGCCCTTAGGGGGATATTCACAAGAACGTGTGCTAAACATCTCCAAAAAATGTTAACGCAACTTTACACATCGCAGCCTATCGCGGGAAAATAACCCCTAGTCAACCTGGAATTCACAACACGGCGGTACCATGCGATAGTCCGCCGAAAACGCGGCCAATGTCCGCGATACAACCACCTCGACGGAGATAAAAACACAAACCACAACACAAAAAAACGTGCGATGAGCCCATTCGCGATGAGGAAAGCTGCAAAAAGCACCTCCAGGCCCGCGACACACACACGGCAGGCGGGAATAAGCACAACAAAAGCAGGAAAAAATAGACAAACCAAACAGAAAACAACAGCCAAGCACAATGGAGGCAACCTGAGCCAGTATACAACCCCACAAGCCCCATTGGCAACAAAACATTGTACATGGCAGCCATCATGGACAAGGTCAATGCAGCCGGAGAGCGGAGGAGGACAATGGAAGAAAACCAGAACAGCCGGAATGATGCGAAACGCACAAACAAGCAGAAATACGCCAACAAGAAGGCAGCAATGCACACCCGAGGTGGGAGTCCAGCGCCACACCAGGAGCTGGATGACATTGAGGAAATGGTGTCCAGCACATCAGTCTGGAGATGGTGGCAGGACACGGGGACCGGAAACTGCCCAAAACAACAGACACCACAGCAACAGGGAGAGGAATGACCAGGGACTGGGGGGATGGGGGGAGATGGGCACAATGGCACACATGCACAATTAAGCACAGCACAACTGCAGACAAAGCATGCTCAAGAGTAACAACACCAACCAAGAGCACAAGTCACACAACCCGGCAATATCACACCACTGAACAAGCAAAGAAGTGAAAACCACACTGCCTGAAAGGGTGAAGGGTGAGCCAAATCAGAGCTGAAGGGACATCTCACACACAATGCAGCACACACACATAGGAAGCAGAGCACCCCAACATCCAACACAATGTGGTACGACCAGCAACATTTGCACAACCCAGCACAGGACACAAGTGCACCCGCCTGTGGCCGGTAAATGGCCATACGCCTCTGGCAAAGCACGAAACAGGGACATGACAATGCACAAGTACAAACCCACAGCCCTGATGGGCTAGCAATGCACGTATGGCAGGGATCCAGAGAGTCCGTGACACACACATTGGCATACAAATCAAGACACAACACAGTTGGAGACAAGTGAAAGTGCGGAAACTTTATCAACAAGTGCGTGCCAGTACGGCCAAGAGAAGCGCCACGAAATGCAGACCAATGTAGCTGCATGTCTGAATGAGGAACGTAGGAAAGCGCCCATGTCCACCCCGGGGGAGTCCATCACCAACACAAGTCAGTGCCAAACCGCGTTGGTTGTCCGCGCATGGATCAGGAGTCCAGGCCAATGCAGCAATGTCCACTGTCCTCATGGGACATGTGACCAGATTCCCAACATGCAACCAGGTGTCGGGACACGTGCAATGGGTCACATCCAGTTGTGGCTGCAGGTACCTTGTCACTCGTCCATGAACGCGAGTGCAGCAGCGTAGGCCAACATCTCCAATGAGAGATCGTTGTCCACCACATCTGACATGTCGTCGACGTAATCCATCAGCTGACCCGGACAGATGTGCTGACTCCAACCCCTGGCCCCAATGTGCACCAAAGCCCAATCGGGTAGCGGCTCAATGTGCTCACTGCACACGACGACTCGTGCAATCTCCCAGGTCCAGTTGCCAGCATGCATGCCAAACATCCATGCATGCCATAAACGGGCATCACGGTGACACTCCTGGTCGTGGGCCAACAGGGGGCGCACACACACATCGAAATCCAGGTCAGCCATAGTCATGTTGGAGAGGCAGACATCCATGGGCCACTCGAATATGCACGAGCGACAATGCAACACAGGCTGAACGCAGGTGACATTCGCAAGGCGGAAGCTCAGTCGGTAACTTATCCGCAGCAATGCCAACGGCAGTGCCCCCAGTACATGCAGCAGACGTGCACGGTACAGGTCCACGTGACTGGAGTCGAGCATGTGTCCGGGATGGTCTGCCATTGCATCAGTGGCTCTGCTGGAAGCGGCACTGGCTTGCCCTGCGCCAGTCCTGTGGATGAAATGGCACAGCTCGGAGCAATGAGCAGTGTCTGTGTGCAACGGGTGCAGGCCTGGGGTGGGGTGGGAGTACGTGTGAAGGCCATCTCACGCACACTAACTACGACCAAGGACTTCTGCGTGTGGGATGTGTACACGTTGGGCTCACGTCGGGCAGTGCGTAGTGTGGGAGTCGCAAGTAAATGCTATCGAATCTGTCAGGGGGTGCTGGCCACATGCAAGTCCCAGCTCGGAGCTGCAGATGTGCCATCCGCCTGATAGTACAGACAAAGGACCCTTCATCCCTACAGTAACTTCACCATCTGCATGCATTCAGGAGATGTACAGAGGCCTGTGGTGGGTGTGGTGGGATGTCTTTGACCCTGGGAATCATGGATGATATGCCCAGCACGTGGCACATGAGCGGCCTCACTGTGTGTTACATTGCCTCACAGCTGCTCCTCCCTCCCACGAGCCCCCACACTTGTGTGCGCTGTGCGGTTGTATCATGTGCACTCCTACGGCACACCATTGTCATGCCTGTCCGCGCATGTCCAGCGGCATGCCAACAACACCGTGACCCTGGCCTTTGAAGGTGTGCGGCCACGTGAGTGTAGGCCAATGGTCTGGACAGGGCGGACACAGGTGTACAGTCCATGGCTGGCTGTGATCGCACTGCGAATGAGGCTAGGCAACTGACTCATGCAGACGCAGGACTAATACACATTACACCTGGCATGCATGTGCCAAGACCCCGAGCGGTCTTGCGCACCTACATTTCCCCGTACGTGCGGGCCCGCCCTCCCGGTGCATGCTACATTGCAACCACGACTACTGTGGCCCTGGTGGCGACAACACCCCAACACAGAGACACACTTACCGCACATCCTGCCCAAGGCCAGGTCCGAGCCACGCCCTGCTCCCCCTGCCGAATCAGCACACCTCTGCGCTGACCTGACGTACGCCGGACCAGCACACGCCGCTTGTGCATGCCGGGGGGGGGGCGGGCGAAGCTACATGTCCAGGGTCACTGCCAACGCTGAGGTGACATGGTATCGTCCGCTGAAGACAGCACACTGTGATGTTGCAGGGCCCATGCCCATCAGGCTGACACAATGACCACACAGACACACTTTCTCAGATGGTGTGAATGGCTACGGGCACGTGCGCCCGGCCACATTTATTAGCAGGCACACATATCGAGTGACACTTTTGTTGGATGTGTGTGGGGTGTGTGCACACCAGCCGACAAGGGCTGCCTGGTGCAGTCAGAAATCGACAACAGTGTACATCGTAAAGGACACAACCATTCAACCGTAAAGGCCCCATGAATTGTGCTGCACAGAGTCAGTGGCCCCGGATGCACAGCGTCCTGCACGGGCCTACCGCCACGGGCCGCTGACTTGTGGGGCACTGGGGCAGGGTCACGAGAGCAGGTCAGGTTCCCGTAGATGACAAACGGGCTTGTCGCGGAGTGTCTCGGTGGACAGTGGAAGGTGTACCCCCAGGGCATGAGGCAGAGGGCTGAACCACGCTGAGACAGTCACTATGGTGGAGATGAATGGAACAGACACGTCGGACACCAAGTCCGGTCCAGCCAGGTGAAGATGCAGAAAACCACCAGGCCATGGACTCAGATGCCACCAAAGTCCAACCAGAAAGTGCCCATGAGTCATTGCGCACAGAGTTAGTGGCACCAGTGCTGTTAGGGGATGCCGCCTGCGATGAGGCGTGTCCAATGGTGTGGACTCTTCCACATCTTACCCAAGACACAGTTCCACATGTGTGACCTACTGGACCGCAGTGTAGGCCTGAGGCAGCGGTCAGCACGGGCCATTCACTGAGTGTCGCCAGCTCAGGTTGGATGGCCCCACCGGCCTGCGTAGTTCAGGTTCAGTGGCACCACGGGATGCAGACTGGCGGTGACAGGGTTGATGGCAGCAGGTCGGTTGTTGATGGTGTTCGATCACCTCCGTGACTCTGATCCGGCTTTCGTCTGGACTGAGCCGCATCTTTCTCTTACTCCTCTCCGTGCGTTCACTGGTGTGGACTCTTCCATTCATGATTCGCGACTAGGTGCTGGATGTGGGACCTACTGGTCCGCAGGGTAGGCCTGAGCCCTTATCCACGTGTCGCCGGCTGTCGTTGAACAGGGTTAGTGGCACCACGTGTCGCCGGCTTGCGTTGAACAGGGTTAGTGGCACCACGTGTCGCCGGCTGTCATTGAACAGGGTTAGTGGCACCACGTGTCGCCGGCTTGCATTGAACAGGCTTAGTGGCACCACGTGTCGCCGGCTTGCGATATGGAATTATGCCTCACTGATCGAAGGGAGTCTAGTGCTGTGGCGGCTGCCACGGACTTGGGGTCACTGCCATTCAAGACTCAGGACACAGTTCCACATGTTGGACCTACTGGGCCCAAGAGGACGCAGGTGGAGTATGTAAATGAGAAAGGAGTAATGTGGGCCAGCGTCGGGGGGCCAGCGATGGTCTGCGGAGGCTGCAGAGGTTGCAGGACTGGTGCTTGGAGCTTGCACCGGCACGTGGTGGGCCCTCATCGACACACGCCGGTGTAGGCAGGTGAGCGGAGCCTCGTTGGTGCGCTGGGGCCGGCATGACGAGTCGGGGGACCAGCGTCCCGGGGTGCAGTAGGCGCACAGGGACGCAGGCCCCGCCGCGCTCGGCGCAGGACTCGTGGTGGGCCGAGAGGCGCCGCACTGGCAGACGCGTTGTCCATTCCGAATGAGAACCACGCCCAGTGCGACGGGCTTTTTGTTCACACCCCTATGCAGGCCTGGCGTACGCAGGTCCAACCCACTACGCACGCGCATGCAGTGGGGGACGTAACGTGTGACATTTCCGTGTTCTGCCCCACAGCCTGTGGGGACATGGTAGCGTCCACTGGCCACTGCACTCCATGCACCAGCAGTTGATCTCCACATGGCCATTTCCGTGGTTTGCACTCTATGGTCTGTCCGGCACCTCCACGCCACACCTGGCATTGGGTGGGTTCACATTCCTTGGTCACTTGCCGCTCACGCACATGCCTGCTCCATGCCTCTCCTCGCATCCTGCTATTGTGTGTCTGTGGTGCCATGCCGTGGCTGGGTTGTGGGCATGGCAAGGCCAGATTCCCAATGGAGTCGTGTTGTCGTGTCTGGTCGGTTGGCATGTTGTGTGTCATGTTGAATGTAGTTGTGCTGCGTGCCCATTGCCAGTGTCGTGAGTTGCATGACTGTGGGCTGGAGGTGTGTGGTGTGTTCATTTTGGACTTACCAACGGGCACTGCATTTCCATGGGTGCCATCCTGGGAGCGCTGGGTGATGATGGACTGTCGGGAGATGTGAGAACCATGCACTCTGCCTGGGGAGTTGGCCACAACATTGTTGAGGAGTCCCGGGCGGTCCACTGTTGCCTGCACATTCATGATATGCGTGTGCTTTCTGTTGTGGTAGTTGTGTGCAGTGTCGGCAGGGGGCATGAGGGGTACATGTGTGGAGTTGATTGGCCCTGACACGTGAGGGAATCCAGCTATGGCGTGGGGGCCTTGCTTGGTCTCCAGCAGCTCCTGCGCAGTGTGGGTGAAGTGGAGTTGCTGGGGTACTAGGCTGTTTTTGGCATCCAGGACAGGTGTGATGACCTTGTATGGGGTTGGCTGTGTGACTCCTCCGACTCTGGCAGTTGTGGGTTGGAAGGTACCAGAGGCCGACATGTGCTGCGCATCCGGCAGCTTTGTCTGCGGAGGGATGTTGGTAGTCCGCTGGGTTGGTACCTTCAGCAGGTGGGGGATGTGGGTCAGGATGCGGGGGATGGTTGTCCTTTTGGGCCTGTAGTGGGCAATGTCCTCCTCTGGCGGTGGGTCTGGGTGGCAGGTGCGTTTCAGGTGGGTCCGCTGTCTTTGTGTACGCTGCCTCTGTGGTGTTCCCGGGGGGGCGGGGGGGTCCTGGGGGTGGTGGCGGGCCTGGGGTGGGTGGGGATGGGTGGGGATGGGTGTTGTGTCCCTCATGGGTCTCAGAGCTGCATGATCATTGTCTCCATGGCATCTGTGGGTCTTTCGATGTGGCTCTTGGCTGGGCTCCCTTTCATGCTGCAGGTAGTCGTCCTGCTCAACACCAGCAGAAGGCAGGTGTTAAATCCCTGCTGCTACCGTGGCTTATCGCCTCTTTTTGGTTCACATCGCAGATCTGGCAGTTTGTTGTGAAAGTGGTGTTGTGGTTTTTTCATGTGTTTTTGCACCGGAACGCCTACTCTGCATCTCATTAGGGTTAGTTGGTGGTGGCCACCGTGGTGATAAATTTTGGGGCAGTTGTCGCGGGAATACTGGCGATGTCTGCAGTTTGCACCCGCTTGTGAATGGGGTGTTAAATCTATCTCCACTTTTGATGGGTTAAGGTGGAGATAAATCGGCGGTAGGTCCTTGTGAATATGCCCCTCAGTGTTGACTGTGGTGTTGACACTGCAGTCAACACTGAGGGGAGAGCAAATTGTACCATGATACAAAGGAGCAAACTTTTCTGGGTTATGATGCAGTGTCTGGCCATACCCTTTTCCCTGCCCAAACTGTTTTTCATGACCTCCTCTACTATTTATCACACATTCCTAATGTTCCTTTTTGTAAAAATTGCATTCCAACCCATTTATTATACTTTATCCGGCCCGAGCCGGAGATTACGGCCCTAGCCGGAGTGTACGGTCCGGGTGCGGAGAGTACGGTCCGGGTGCGGAGATTCCGGCCCGACTGCGGACGTAAAGATAGGAGTCGTAAGTGCCTTCTGTGAATACCAGAAGTAGTAAATTTAGGATTTTGTTTAAGATTAGTTCTGTGAATCGGCCCCTTAGTCATCTTTCTCTATCGGCTGTGATAACTTCCATCTACAGGTTTATTTTCAACGTTTATTGGCAGCCATGGTTTATTGAGATGTGCTTAGAAAATTTGTTTCGAAAAAAATGTAAACTAATCTGCAAGTTTGGTTTACAGAAAGTGGGTTTGACCTAGCTTACTTGATCCAGCTGGTAGGGACACACGTTTCTTCTTTGCCTCGGTATGTAGAAAACAGTTACAGCCGGGCCAAAGGGAACCGGACCATACCCTAAAGAATAAAGTGGTCCATTGGCTAAATAAGAACTGTGATTATCCAGTGGGTTGTGCAAACCAGATTCTCTTAACAAGAAGAGTAAGCTGGATTGGCCCCTTAGACAAGAATCTTAAAGGAGACTGTATTATCATTAACTTCAGAAGCCCTAATTGGGCATGGAATACTCTAGAAAGAGCGGTTGCACCATCACACTACGACCACAATGTGTACCTATTACCCCTTGGCTTTTTTTATAGACATTTAAGGCCTATATATAACAGGGGAGCTGATCGGGGGCACCTTAGTATGAATCCTGAAGTGCCAACCCACCCCCAATACGCATTATCAGTGTCTAACAGATCCCAAGCTCTTAGCACACTCCAAGAAAATGACTGACATAACATTGCCCGTCTACCCAATGTGAAGTCTGGCCACAATGGAGAAGGGTTGACGGGAGACAGAGTATTAAATGCTGATAATTCACTAGTGACCATACTTAATCCTCCCTTAAATGTAACAAGCCCACATGAAGTGCCCCCATACACAAGTAGGGACGATGAAAGAATATGTGAACACCTTGATGACAATACAGGGAACTTGCCAGTAAATGGTTATACAATTGTTACGTGGAATATAGCCGGCCTGGCAAGTAAACAGGATTCACCAGGTTGGATAGATTTTATTAATAAACATGATATAATTTGTATGCAAGAAACCTGGAGCACAGATCAAGTCTATTTTGAATGGTTTACCTCTTATGATCTACTGGCATTACCTTCTTCCGTAGGTAGAGCCAAAAGAGGGCTCCTAATTCTATTGTCAAATAAACTCCCTGTTGTTGTTAAAAGAGTGATTAAAATAGGAGAACACTCACAGATACTGTGGTTGTGTTGCAAAGATGGTTGGGATGTCCTCCTGGTTAATTTTTATGACAATGTTTTCGATTCAACCCACCACAATGTAGTTCTTGAAATGGAAAAAGGGCTAGATAATTTGGTCGGAACGATGAATACCAATTTTGCAATCATGTGGATAGGGGACTTCAATACACAAATATGCCCATTTTCTATGAGCAAAGTTTGTGGGTATAAGAGTGACGAAGGGGACGACTGTATACACTTCCCACATAATAATTACGGAGGTGCATTAAATACAATGATGGCGAAATATGACCTTGATCTAGTACAATGTGCATGTGATACTAATGGCGGGGTGATACCAACCTATATCGGAAGGAATGCTAATACAGTGATTGATCATGTTTTAATATCCACGAGTATTGTACATCTATGTTCTACGCCAAGGATTGCACAGTTGTTACTTAGCGATCATAACTGTATTATAATGCCAATATTGATATGGGGTAACAAATTTGTGTTCCAACAAACTGTTACTGGCAACATTGCCCCGATCAGACCAAATGGAATAAGAATTAAGTGGGAGGGGTAGACCCGATTAAAGTTTTAAATGGTATTGTTATAAAATGTGGTACAGAGATCTCCTATTGTCTTAAAGTAGATGTTAACCCCATAATGTTGTTAACTAATTTTTTTTAAATCAATGGTATTATTGAAGAGACAATGACCGCACCCCATAGGAATAAAACTATCCAAAGCAGGGGATGGTTCAACAATACATGCACCCAGGCTTTGAACCAATTAAAACAGGCCCTTAGTAGTAGATCTAGGAATATTGAATTAATCAAAAACTTAAGATTTAACTATAAATTGGTCCTTATCCAGGAACAAGCGTGGGACAAACTATCCCGGGCAGCGGACACATCCAATAACAAGCTTTTCTGGGAAACTGTCAATTCATCATTTCTAAAAAATGAATCATTCCCGGAATTATTGTCCCATGTTAGTTGTGAAGAATGGGTGTTACATTTCTCCAGTATTTTTAATCCATCTGACCATGATGTTTTTATACCTCCTAGTCCAACACATTGCAAGTGGCCAGTAATACCCCTAAATATTACACTTGATGAGGTTAAGTTAGGAATAATGGGTAGTAATGGAGGAAAAGCCACGGGCCCTGACGGGGTCCCAATAGATGTCTATAAAATAGTACCGGATCTATGGGGACCAATACTCACTAGAGTTTTTAACCTTGCAGTAACCGAGGGCACACCACCCACATGGGGTCAATCGGTTATTATTCCCATTTATAAAGAAGGGAATAAATCAGAAGCTAAAAATTACCGCCCCATTTCCCTCTTAGATTCTTCAGTAAAAGTGATGAGTAGAGTTTTATTAGCAAGACTGGAGGAGTGGGTCACAGAGAATGATATTTTATCACTGGCACAATTTGGTTTTAGAAGAGGGCTAGGTACGACAGAGCAATGTATTAACTTAGAGCTTTTAATAGGCAAATATACGTGCGCAAAACAAGGGAGTCTATATCTATGTTTTGCAGATCTTAGTAGTGCTTTTGATCTTGTTGACCATGCTATCCTGTGGCCAGTTCTGCTTAACCTTGAAGCTCCAGAACCCATTATTTATTTTCTCGCAAGGTTGTACGAGAGATTAACAACCAGAGTCCGGTATGGTCAACGCGGTGAGTGCACCCCAAATTTTAAGGTCAAACGAGGCATCCGCCAAGGCTGTGTCCTAGCACCATTGCTTTTTACTTTATTTATAAACGAAGTCGACACAGTCCTCAAGTCAGTGCAGGCGGATGCACCTCAAGCTGCAGGTCATGCTATACCGGTCCTGCTTTATGCAGATGATGCTGTGCTTTTGTCTAGAACTCCGGTTGGCCTACAGCGACTAATAGATAAGTTTGAAGCTTTTATTATCGTAGGAAGTTGTTAATCAACAAAGCAAAAACATTTACTATGGTATGCGGCTTAAAACCCAAGAAACTAAAAACATTTTTTTTAGATAGCACTAGAGTGGAAACTGTTAACAATTTTTGCTATTTGGGGATAACTTTTTCAGGCAATGGAAATTGGTCACATGAATTAACTAATGTCCGTTCAAAGATGCTAAAGAGTGCACATGGGGTCTTCCGATTTGCATCTAAATTGGGAGACCGCCGTATTAAGGACATGATAAATATTTATAAAGCTAGATGTGCTTCAATTGCATTATATGGTGCCGGGGTGTGGGGCCATAATACCGGTCAGGCACTACAAATAGAGGAAAATTCTTTCCTAAAACATCTCTTATGCCTGCCCGCGTCCGCATCTTCAGAGATAGTACACTGAGAAGTGGGAATAAGATATTTATCAGATTTGATTGCTATGTGACCCTTAATGCTCTGGAGATCCATCTGGGCCAAGAACGAGACAAAATTTACCCAAACAATCATCCGGGATTGCCTGCAACTGGATAATAGTTTATCTATCCCTTGGATAAAATATATCACGGATGTAAACAGCGAATTATTTAAGATCAAGATCCATGAAAATCCAGCATATGTGATAGGCCTGCCCAAGCAGGAAATAAAGGAGTACGTTCCTGGCACATAAAAATGAGATCCGTATGAGAACAGTTGAGAAGCAAACTACATACCTGTTTTACAAAACAATTGTAGATGGTGATGGCTTTCAAAGCTACTTGTCTTTAGTTACAAAGCCTTCACATCGTTTTGTACTAATAAGGCTGAGATTAGGATTTTCTCATCAGCTAGTTGCATTCCCCGAAATGAAAACACGGCCTGTAACCCTATGTCCATGTGATGAGCATTCCAAATAGAGCACTATGCACTTTCTACTTTTCTGTGATTTTTATCTGCATTTTAGACGCACTTATTTAAAGCCATTGCTTAAAAAATACAATGTAAGAACAACTAACGCTGCTATGAATTTTTAATTGCACTAAAAGATCATGAGATATGTTTTTATGTTGCGACATTTATTTTAAAATCAAATTTATGTGAGAAAAAGTATCATGATTTCTAACTGATTTTAATGTAATTAATTAATTAGACCATTTCTGTGTAATTGGATTTAATTGTTTGTCTACATATATTTGTTGCTTTTCTGGTTGTAATACATACCGAATAAAGCTTGCTGAACCGAACCGAGATGTGCTTAGAAAATTTGTTTAGAAAAAAATGTAAACTAATCTGGAAGTTTGGTTTACAGAAAGTGGGTTTGACCTAGCCTACCTGATCCAGCTGGTAGGGACACACGTTTCTTCTTTGCCTCGGTATGTAGAAAACAGGCATTCATTGTCTTACTGTAGAACAAAGAAAGTGATTGCAGCAAACAACGTTCGAAATCTGTAATCTGCCCCAAATCTTTAGTGTAGTGTTTATAAATTGTCAACTCTCAAATCCTTCTCATGTCCCCACTCAAAGGATACCCTTTGTGAGCATGTCACCACCATATTCCCTTTCATTTACTTTTGCATCTTTTGTTTGGTAGCTCTCAAAAAGAAGATTTCTAAGCTGCATGAGCACACATAAACAGTCTGCTTCTCAATGTCAAGGTAGAGTTGTGTGCAGCCAGCAACAAAGTGAACAAAGAAAGTACTTTTATGAGTCCAATGATGAAAAAAAATGAAAACGTCTTACAAATGCTGACAAAGACCTTGTTTTCTATACATTTGATAATCATTTCTAAAGATGCAACAGTTGGTGTGATTCCCTATTTCAAAGTTGGAAAATGTAAATCCAACACAACAGTAGCAGCACTTTCCTTGAAATCTTGTGAATTCTAGACTAAATACTTAGTTTGCTCTTAACTAAATCTAAGTGAAAGTAGCAGCCACTTTTTGTGTTTTCTAATGTGAATTGGGGGCCTGTGTGGGGTTACTAGACTAAGCCAGAGGGTCTTGTTTCTCTTGTATTCATCACTATGTCATTGGTCAATGAGATATTTCAATTAAAGAAAAATGCAGCAGATTATCTGTCTCCTGAATGGGTTCTAGAGTGGATATTACCATGCCTTCATATCAATGACAGATGATTTTTCACTGAGTGTCAGTAATATCAATGACAGATGTTTCACTGCGTGTCAATAATATCAATGACAGATGATGTTTCACTGCGTGTCAGTAATATCAATGACATGATTTTCACTGCGTGTCAGTAATATCAATGACAGATGATGTTTCACTGTGTGTCAGTAATATCAATGACAGAGGATGTTCCACTGTGTGTCAGTAATATCAATGACAGATGTTTCACTGCGTGTCAGTAATATCAATGACAGATGTTGTTTCACTGTGTGTCAGTAATATCAATGACAGATAATGTTTCACTATGTATCAGTAATATCAGTGATATCTTCTGACATCAAATCTAGTCGGTATGAGAAGATATTTTCTAGAGCGGTGGCATTTGCATACAACCCATGATCATTTTCATCTATACTCTTCTGAATGCTTTTTTTTTTAAATGCACAACTATCTTCTTAGGTGTGCTTTCTTTCTAAGGCTCTTCAATAGTGGGCCTATTTATATTTCAGGTTATATTTTAAATGCTCACTCGGGTTCATTGCCTATTATCTCCATCTTTCCTCCTGTTTCGATGTAGTATATACTCACTCTGCCAGCAGACAATCTATTTTTGTTTGTCAATGAGAGTGAGGGTTTGTGTTTCATTTCCCTCACTCACCTAGAATCCATAAGGTCCCAGCTGCTTACTAGCATTACGGAACGGATGAGGGATTAAAAACATTTGGTTTTCTGATCAAAATTGGTCTCGGTTGGAGCAGCAAACCAATTCTAATATTGCCAATCGGTCTATGTGCTTATTACATATCCGTGTCAATTTCTGAGAGCCAAAACCTCTAAGCACCCCAGCTTGATGCCTTCATATTTGGTTAAACTGAGTTTAACGTGCATTGACAGACACCCCTATCCTGGAAATTATAATGGCAATTAACAGAAATGCCTCAGTCTCTTTCATTTAAAGCTGAGAAATATGCATATCAAACAACTAAAGGCAAATAATGATTACTGTTTCTTTGAGTGCTATCTGGAGAGCTTACATTGCTTTTTTGTGTCAAAAGTTCAGGATGACTCAGCACATCCAATATTTTAAATAGAAAAAAAACATTCATGGCTTTGGAAGACTCATAGTTTAAACAAAGAAAATTCTAAGTGAGGGGTACAGTAGGATAAATAATGACAGTTGCCAGTTCGGGCTTACTTAATCAAAGGGAGCCATATAACTGATGAGTCATTGTGAGCCTTTCTAACTCATTGCCAAGTAATGACATTTGCCAAGTTTGTCTCAAGACTTCATAAATCTTGTGAGAGGATATATTACATTGAGCAACGAAGCGTAGTAATTGCTGCACATCTTTGTCTCTCCGGGTTGCTGTGGATTGAGCGTCACAGACTTGCATGTTCATTCAAGATCACTTATGTTGTACAAGTATGCTGTAAAGCTGTAGGTGGCAAACAGGCATCATCTTTTACGCTCTTCTTGTTCGTAACAATTGCTATAATCAGGTCCTTAGAATAATGACTAACAGAGACAGAACAATATTAACAGATGTTGTCAAAGGTATGTCAGGTTGTTGTCACAGCGGAGACAAAAGAAAGCTAACATTGTAACAGAGCTGCCCAAGGTCACACAGGGTGTCGGAGGAGAAGATGGAGCCCTTAAGGACTGCCTGGCAAGTTGACAAAGAAAATCAAAGCTCACAAAAGACAGGCACTAGAGGCTATTCAGCAATCAGAATAGCTAACAACTAGGGTGCGCAATTTTCAGAAACTGGGTTCTTAATTTGGAAAGGGGTTTCACCTAGGGGTGCATTAAGTATAATGGGGTTACCCAGTGACCCTAAGAACCTGGGTGTCTGAAATCAAAGGTAAGGTAGGTTCTGTCAGGAGTTAGATAATTACTTTACCTTTTTTCTTTTTATTTATAAATGCTGTTAAACACACCTAGATTGATGTAATCAATATCAATTGTATTCGTAAATTAATTCATTTTTCTGGTATACAATTAGGGTTATATCTTAGTCAGGCTGTCACAAAAAACAATTTTGTTTTAAAAGGGCGGTGCAAACAATAAACTAATCAGTGATAAGGTGATCTAGAAGTGACAAAGTGCTTTGGGTGAATAACATATACAGTGCTGTACAAGATGTATATAAAATGTTCATTCAGTAGACATCAATCCCTATTTCATTGAATCTCCAATCCATTCATAGTTCTGCTATTACATGGAGTGTAGAGAATGGGGAAAGATTGTGTAGGCACGTCGACGTTTTGACCCAAGAAAGTGCGTGATTCAATTGAAGTCACGTCGGGTCTTCTTCAGGACAAGGTAGGACAGCCTATGAGAGAAATTAGCCATAAATACGGTGTGTTACATAGTATGAAAGGATTGACCGGTGGTTGTGAAAACATACCAGTAGTAGTAACCATCAAAGATCTGATGAGTGCTTCGATTGGTCGATCCACCAGGGGTTGGATTCTGTTGAATTAATGATATGGCAGGAATCAAGGAACTGCATGGAATTTAAAAGAATAAAATTTGGACTAGACCGAAGTGCTGGATGATTACCTAGTCAAGAATGAAAAACTGCGTCATTGTAGAACCATCAGGGGCAGGTTGAGTCAGATTCTGAATGCAGGAATGTAGATGAGTCACATCCACTGCTGTGCGAATCAAGGGGCTGTGGGGGTAAAGAGGTAGCAAGGTATGAACCTCTTGAGATAACTGTTAAAGATGGACAGAAGTCTCAGAAAAGGTGACTTAAGTGGGCTTCTCACTTAATTAGCCGACAGTGAATACATCCAGGCGCCATGGGGTATGCAAGTCATGCTTGTGAATTTTTTCTAGACAGGTGTGCGTGCTGTCATCAAGCATGGAGCCCACACATCACACGTGCAGCTTTCATCACTGCGTACCATCTACCAGAGTTGGACCGCACACACCTGTTATAAAGCATGAATTGTAAGCCCTACTCTAATCACTTGAATCACTGCGCACTTCTTATGAGCACACACACCTGTTTTTAAATCATTGCGTCCTCGCCTCAGACGTGCAGCCTCATTCACTGCACACCTCCTGTCAGATACTAATGAGCTATACTCGTTGCTATTGCAACGGCCCTCCACCACTGCGCATATCTTCACCACTGCGCAATTCTTGTTTAGACCTAAGTGAAGGCACAGGTCTTCATTACGCATGTCTCTAGAACAAATTCTCAAGCATGACTTGCATGCCCCATGGCGCCTGGACGTATTCACTGTCGGCTAATTAAGTGAGAAGCCCACTTAAGTCACCTTTTCTAAGACTTCTGTCCATCTTTAACAGTTATCTCAAGAGGTTCATACCTTGCTACCTCTTTACCCCCACAGCCCCTTGATTCGCACAGCAGTGGATGTGACTCATCTACATTCCTGCATTAAGAATCTGACTCAACCTGCCCCTGATGGTTCTACAATGAGGCAGTTTTTCATTCTTGACTAGGTAATCATCCAGCACTTCGGTCTGGTCCAACTTTTATTCTTTTAAATTCCATGCAGTTCCTTGATTCCTGCCCTATCATTAATTCCACAGAATCCAACCCCTGGTGGATGGACCAATCGAAGCACTCATCAGATCTTTGATGGTTACTACTACTGGTAGGTTTTCACAACCACCGGTCAATCCTTTCATACTATGTAACACACCGTACTTATGGCTAATTTCTCTCATAGGCTGTCCTTCCTCGTCCTGAAGAAGACCCGACGTGACTTCAATTGAATCACACACTTTCTTGGGTCGAAACGTCGACGTGCCTACACAATCTTTCCCCATTCTCTCCACTCCATGTAATAGCAGAACCATGTATGGATTGGAGATTCAATGAAATAGGGATTGATGTCTACTGAATGAACATTTTATATACATCTTGTACAGCACTGTATATATGTTATTCACCCAAAGCACTTTGTCACTTCTAGATCACCTTATCACTGATTAGTTTATTGTTTGCGCCGCCCTTTTAAAACAAAATTGTTTTTTGTGACAGCCTGACTAAGATATAACCCTAATTGTATACCAGAAAAATGAATTAATTTACAAATACAATTGATATTGATTACATCAATCTAGGTGTGTTTACCTTTTTTCTTTTTATTTCTAAATGCTGTTAAAGTAATTATCTAACTCCCGACAGAACCTACCTTACCTTTGATTTCAGACACCCAGGTTCCGAGGGTCACTGGGTAACCCCGTTATGCTTAATGTATATTGGTGCAGGTGCATACCTGCGAGGGTCTCCATACATTTATTTGACAACACAAATAAACACAGAATGTGTCAGATAAAGAAACTCTCTCATACAGTGAGGAGTACATTGCTAAACTAATCAATGACCAAAGTGAGCTAAATCTGTTAGGCCCAGGTGTTACACCACTGGATAACACTCTGAGTGAAAAGTTAGCAAGGCTAGAGAGATTGGAGAAGAAACTGGTCAGATCACGCCTACATGGGCATCTCCTGGCCAAATATCTACAAGCAAACATTATACCAAAGGGCCTACCAGTAGGGAATGAGCCCGCAATATTTATTGACTTACTAAAATTCAGGGAAGGATTTAGCTTTGTAGCAAATAACTGCTCCAGACACTGGATGGTGTTAGGTGTCGAAACAGCACTGGAATACGTAAAAAAGCTGGGACAAGAAATTGCTGATTTAAAGAAGGAAATCCTTGAAGACAGAGCCCTCAGCAACGCCAAAGAAGCTCTCGAGCGAGCTGAGAAGGTTATCATAGAATTTAACTCAATCACCCTTAACAAAAAACTGGACAAACTCAGTAAGGACATCAGAGTCTACGATAAGAAGATCACATACCCCTACATATTGGATGACTATTACCAACAAGATAGCCAAGGGTTCTTTACAAACAGAGGAAGACAAGGTCCCAGAAGGTTTTCCACCTTCTCTGATTCTTCACTTGGCAGCTCAGACAGTGACACTGAAAGACCAACAACAAGTGGAGGCTCTCGTCAATACAACCAGAGCCCAAGATTCCAAGACTCGACCTCCTCATCTCCTTTTTTAGGGGATCCCACATGGCCACCAAACAGAGGACAGAACCAAGACGGTGGATGGGACAGACCCAAGAGATGGAACAGAGGGAGGAATATCCAAAGGGGAAACAACAGGGTCAATTTCTACCCCCAGGAAAGCCATGGGGAAATCCAAACGCGACGCCAGACGTACAGATGGTAGAGCCCACATTGAAACAATTAAGTAACCAAGGCAATCCGGACATTAACAATCCGGTACAAATCACACATCCTCAACTAGAAGCAGGGTGTGAACCACATCCCTCACTGTCGGGCGAACATTTGATACAACAACCGACAACCAGCAAGGAGCACCATGATGTCCAACCAGAGGACGCTCTGGCCAACACCATCGAGGAAGATGCACAACTGGATCCCACTGGAATTGGAGAACAACACACAGCCAGCAGTACCTCAAATGACACTGATGGATTCCAACATAATCAACCACCAATGGACAATTCAACCACAACAGAACAACCTAGGATCGACAACACTCTTGCTCCCAACCATGATCAATCGAACCCCATCATCAATATTTCGAAACACAACCTTACCGCAGCAGAGTGGGCCATACTATCGAAAGGCCTTTCCTTCATACCTAGTGCGCCCCTGATTCTTTCCAAACCAAATTGGAACTGCAACAGTTTTTCAGAAATATCCACCTGAAATACTTTTTTCTGAAAAATGAACCAGGCCCCAAAGCTCTCACTGCCACTAACTTCGAGCCACCCTCCACCTTTACACCCACGGCATATCTCATGAGCCAGAAAATCCTTGCTTTTGAACAAATTGTCCTAGAGGAAGTAATGGCCCTATGGGACGACAAAAAATACATCAAACACAACACAACCAAGGAGGAGAAACAGGCACCGCTATGTCTGAAGAATAACACTGAAATCATAATAAAGGCCGCTGACAAAGGCGGAGCGGTAGTGGTACAGAATACTGAATATTATGTGACCGAAATACAAGGACAACTCAACTGCCAGGACAGCTACACCAGGCTTAACAAGGACCCTACACCAGAGGTGTCTGAATTGATCCATCAACTGACACTAAAAGGCCTAGAGGAGGGATTCCTAAGTGATCCGGAATATAACTTCCTCAACAGGAAGCACCCCAGAACACCAACCATATACACCCTTCCTAGAATTCATAAGAATTTGACCCACCCACCAGGAAGGCCGATTATATTGGGCTGTGGTTCCATCCTTAAACCTTTGAACCAATTCATTGACAGCTTCTTGCAACCCTGGGTATCAGAAACCAAGTCCTTTGTACGTGACACAATGCATATTATACAGATAATGGAGAACCAGCCCTATGACAAATCCACACAGTTCCTAGTCACCCTAGATGTGGCTTCTTTATATACCAGCATCCCACAGGACCAGGCCATTGAATGCATATGTGGTGTACTAAACAAAAGGCCGACTCCCCATTGGATCCCCACGGAATTCCTGGTCTCGCTACTCGAGATTGCCATGACAAAGAACTTTTTCGTATTCCAAAAAACATTCTACTTTTAATGTAAGGGCGTAGCCATGGGGGCTGGATTTGCTCCCAGCCTAGCAAATCTACAAATGGACCGATATAAAGATGAATCATATACACTACCAACAACCCTTTCATTAACAACATTGCCATTTGGAAGCGTTATATTGATGACGTCATAATGGTTTGGAAGGGGAGAGAACCTGACTTACTCAATTTCCATTTATGGCTCAATGAAAGGTCACCAGATATCCAGTTCACAGTCAACTATGACAGGGAATCCATCTGCTTCCTAGATATCTTGCTCAAAATTGAAGAGGGACTGATCTACACAACCTTATACAGAAAACCCACAGAGCGAAACACCTTGTTGAAATACTCATCACACCACCCAAGGAGCCTTAGGGACAATTTGCCTTACGGAAATTTTTTAAGGCTACGAAGAAACTGTACTCATAAAACGGATTTCTTTAAAGAGACAGACACCCTGATTATGAGGCTAAAGGAAAGAGGTTACCCCAAAGGGTTACTGAATCGTGCACGAAAGAGAGCCTGGTACTGCCCAGAGAGACCCTACTAGAACTACATACAAAGACCGACACTGAGGAGAAGATAGTGTGCGTCACAACCTTCAATACCTGAAGCCAAGAGATCAAGAAGATTATCAAAAGATATTGGCATCTTGCATCCACAGAAATCAACACAGTATCTGAACCAGTGTTTGCCTTTAAACGAGCAAAAAATGTCAGAGTCTTTGTTGTGAGCTCATACCTGGCACCACCTACACCAATGGACATTAGGGCTCAACTACAACTACCTCCTCTAGTGGGCCATTTCAAATGAAGTATCTGCAAGGCATGCAAACTGACGATCGAGGGTCCTACCTTCACACACCAAGAACGGACATTCCAACTACTCCAACACTCTAATTGCAACAGCACAAATGTGATTTACGCCATCAAATGCCCCTGCGACCAACTATATATTGGTCAAACTACACAAAAAGTAAAGAGCAGAATCCTACAACACTGTAGTAGGTTTCGTTGCAAAGTGCAGGGTGCCCCACTGGTAGATCATTTTGTTGAGTTAGGCCATGATCTGGAAAGCCTTAGATGGTGGATCGTGGAAAGGGTCATGCCACACGCATGAGGGGGGATATCGCAACATCCCTCAACCTGAAAGAATGTAGGTGGATACACACTTTGGATACGGTTAATCATGGGCTTAACAAATTGGAGGAAACAAGCAGACAACTGGGACTTCTGGGAAGAAGATAAAAAAAAAACATTGGTTCATACATCAGTTGCCTTCTGCTTGTCCTCCTTCCAGGCTAACCGTCATGTATCAGCCGTATTCTAAATCTGTGGATAACTTTCACCACAAGCTTAACATAATTGCGTTTTCTCCCTTACGAGATCTAATCTCTGCCACAACGCCTATCAGAATGTAACAACCAGCATTTATGCCCACAATCAACTGTCTCGCTTGGAACATACAAGCTATATGACATGTATGAGGATTTCTCTTATTTAATTAAATTTGCTTTGATGGTATGTACGCCATAAAAGTAAGCCTGCCCATGGTATTGTAAGAATTGTTATTAATTGTTGACTTGTATTAATCTGTGATTCATTCTCTCGCCACGCCATTCTCATACCTTTTACAAATGTAATTTACTTAATGCATTATGATTTGTTGGTTTGCATTATCTCCTACTAATGTTTCATTCTTAAGTCAACCATGTTAAACATACAACGAATGTTATGTTATGAGCCTTGGACTCAATTATGAGGTCTCCAACCATGCTTGATTTTCCTCATTAGGTGTCCATAATTGCTTTTGTTTGCAGGGTTTTCAATTTATTTATCCACCATTCACAATTGTTGGTTGTCTACCAACATTTTAATCATAACTGCCTTTTGGCAGACTGTGCGATCATTAACTACATCCAGTTCCTATATCCCGGTGTGGCTCGCACTAATAAGGAACAGGTTCACGCCTCTCACGTCATTTGAATATCTGTTACACAGAAAACGAGCGGAAGTGCCATGAATATATGAATGACTATAATAATTTAGGTTAAACAATTAATCTAGTGGCTCGCACGAATGAGGAACAGGTGCACGCCTCGCAATCACCTTCTAAACTAAATCAGCTTCATCATCCATGTGTGGCCAGCACTAATGAGGAACAGGCTCCCGCCCCGCGATTAACGACTAATTGAGAACAGGTGTAGGCTTCACACAATCACCTGACCTCAGGTGCTTAAATACACACTTACTATGGCAGGTCCAGGCGGTTCATTCCTTCACCGGCTGACCAGAGGTAAAACTCCACTGAATCATGCTTTAAATCTGTTTCCCTTTCCTAAATGACTGAATTGTTTCCCTCCTTCACTGCCTTTGTTTACTCATTGCTCCTCTCCTTGTTTAATCACTACCTCGTTTTTAAGCACCATTTAACGCAGCTAATTAACTCAGGCCTTTTCCCTTTCCTTAACAACTGAATTGCTTTCTCTTTGTTTTCCTGCCTTTTGTTGACTCATGTCCTCTCTCCCTGTATAATCACTACTCGTTTCTAAGCACAATATATAGCACAGGGCCTTACTCACTATTGTCACAGCCCTAAAGGTCAGCATTTAGTATACCAACACGTGCGGTAAAACTTTCTCACTCACTAGGAGCCCGTGCGCTCCCTAACCACCTGTTTCTGAGTCGAATTCACATAATTTTGTTTACTCACGTTGTGCCAATTTGGCATTCTGGAACCACTCGTTCACTACATAGCTCACTTCAGGAGCCTTACCACTTAAATTCACGATCGCTATGTTCCATATGCTACTACATTATATGTATTACGCATCAATTCCCGAATTTAGCACGCACACCTGTCATCAAGCATGGAGCCCATGCATCACACGTGCAGCTTTCATCACTGCGTACCATCTACCAGAGTTGGACCGCACACACCTGTTATAAAGCATGAATTGTAAGCCCTACTCTAATCACTTGAATCACTGCGCACTTCTTATGAGCGCACACACCTGTTTTTAAATCATTGCGTCCTCGCCTAAGACGTGCGGCCTCATTCACTGCACACCTCCTGTCAGATAATAATGAGCTATAATCGTTGCTACCGCAACGGCCCTCCACCACTGCGCATATCTTCACCACTGCGCAATTCTTGTCTAGACCTAAGTGAAGGCAAAGGTCTTCATTACGCATGTCTCTAGAACAAATTCACAAGCATGACTTGCATGCCCCATGAGCGCCTGGACGTATTCACTGTCGGCTAATTAAGTGAGAAGCCCACTTAAGTCACCTTTTCTGAGATTTCTGTCCATCTTTAACAGTTATCTCAAGAGGTTCATACCTTGCTACCTCTTTACCCCCACAGCCCCTTGATTCACACAGCAGTGGCTGTGACTCATCTACATTCCTGCATTCAGAATCTGACTCAACCTGCCCCTGATGGTTCTACA